>OU015496.1:190084050-190394050 GCA_907164885.2 Dolomedes plantarius
AATCCTCTGACTAAGCAAGTAAAAAAAGTAAAAAGGACCATCTATTTCACTCAATCAAGTAAGTTACGTCCGCTTCTTGACTGGACATGAATACATACGCGGCATAAACATCACGTGGCCATACACTGACCAATAACAGATTATGAGTAGATGTACGAATCACAAAAAGGGGAGATTACAGACAATGTGCATTGCTTTAAAGACTGGATGTTTTTCAAGAAAGAATCTCCATAGCAGATGCGAAGGGGGGAGGAAGAAAAGGCCATCCCTCAAGATAAAATTTTGTTGAAAATTTCTTGTCTTATAGAAAAGAATTCTGGGGTAAGACTCGTAACGAAAACTTTCGTTACGTATGCTATTTTCTAATAAACTTGGTCCGGGCCCAAAAATTCAACGTATAACTGGGATAAATAAACAAGATGTAACCGTACATAATATGATGGAATATAAGGTATAAATGCAGGATACTTTAAGGTCTTATTGCATTGTCAAATAAGCTGATGAAAACAACTGGTAAAGCCAAACACACTGAGGACGTTCAATAATAGTTCTTGACTTAACCAGTTATGTTTAATAATGAAACAATTTCTAAAAAATCTGTTGCATTTACTTAAGAGCGTCAGCTTTATTCTCTCAAATCTAGTCTCTTGACGAAAATTATATTTACCTGCGCTTCTTATAATAATTAGTCACTATTTCACATTTGTATATGCAGATTTTAAATAGCACACACATACAAACTAAAACACAAAGAAAATGTTACGTCTAGTTCTACAAACTTTTTAAGTCTTAGCAATATTCTGTGGCCCTTCGAACAACCACAAAACTTTTCTGGTTGTTAACGCAGCCAACAATAGTCTTTTCTTTACAATACCGAAAAGAATGATTTAAGGGCATAATTAGTAATAACAGAAAATATTAATTTTACCTCCACAACAGGCGACTTATCCATTACAGCTCTCGGGATAGCAACAAGACGATACCTCTATAAACGTTAGACTACGCACAAATGATGTTCCAAGCGAGTGCGGGTAAAACAATTGAATTCGCCGAAAATAACGATACCAAAGTAAGCCCACAACTTTATAGATTTTATAGAATGATAGCCGACGTTTACTGTCAGAACAAGAGACCACGTAAAACCACAGCTCACCGGATAGCTATCAAAGATCACCTGTGCAGGTCGATTCCAGACTGGCTGAATGTTTTTGCTGTGTGTCTGGGAAATAATAGTTTATCGGTTCAGTTTCACACAGGTAGCATGGAGGAAAAAAATAGCAGTCATGCTGAATAGCTTGATGGCGGAATATTTGCTTTGTTCGCAAAGTCACAGACTAATGATGACGTCACATACTAACCCCAACACGCAAAACACAAAATACTAATCACAATACGCAATCACATACTAATGAAATAGATACTAATGATAACAAAGAATTTCAAGAACAGTTCTTTGCGCAATTTCTACTCTAAGTAAATTGTCAATAGTAGAGTCAATAGTCATTTCACGGAATTTCTACTTATCATGAATGGGAAGCTCTGCTTTCCTTTTCGAACATCAACTGGAATTCCTCCCTCCCTTTAGTTTTCTCCAAGTCAAGTCGGAATCTGTCAGCTTCCTTGCAGGTAAACTTAAGAACTCTAGATCTAGTGAATTCAATGATTTTGTCAACGATTCTTTGAAAATGAAAGCAAATTAAATTTTCTTTCTTACCACATATTGCTTACAACCTTACAGCTATTTTAACATTGCATTCGGTAGCATGAGTTAGTAACAAGGACGTTGAAGTGGAACATGGTTCGCGCCACCCACCCACACAAAATAATAATAATAAAGAGCGTCTCGTAATTTTACCGAGACTTCTTAGAAATTCAAAGCAAATTAACTCGCTGACTATTTGCGTATGGCTACATATTTGCATCTTTACACTGCACTTGTTACTTAGACTAGAAACAAGGGCGTAGTAGGGGTGAGAAACTGTCCTTCCCCTCCCCGAAAATAACATAAATATATGTAATAAATTTTAATCACCTTTAATCGCCTGTAATCCGACTTTTCTCTCTGTAGGGTAACCTTTCCGTCCTTTACCCCTTTGCTAATACTAACCTACCTCACAAATTTCTGGCAACCCGTTTACAGCTACTTCGATATGCTCGCGCAGAAGAGAGCGGGACGCCACTGTAAAGATGTTATGGCTGCAACAAACTGCTTTGTTCGTTAAATTCGAATCTTATTGTTTTCGGCCACGATGCTGATTTCAGGAGATGACCATTCGGGTCATTTTATTTATATATATATATATAAAACGATAATAAATTGAGTATTGTAATGTTGCTGAGGTTTCTTCGAAATTCAAAGCAAATTGACTTAAGTTGCTTACAATTTGTGATGACGACAAGTTTGTATCCTTGCTTTGCAGTGGTAGTTTGAGCTAGAGAAAGGACAGAGGAAGAGCGGGAGGAAGGACAAGCTCATCATACATACATCATATATATATATATATATATATATATATATATATATATATATATATATATATATATATACACACACACACATTTTGGAACCTTTTTTTTTTATTATGCCAAATTGTCTCCCCAGTCTTCCAGTATATTCAGTTCAAATTTGAAGTCATTGACCAGTGGTTCCTTTTTTGCAGCCTTTTGAAAGTGGGACTTTAATTATAGACACCCTGTGCGTGCGTGTGTGTGTAATTTAGGAAAAAATATGAACCTGTTTGGGCCTTTGAAAAAAATTTTCTGGATACAAGCCAGGCTAATGTTTATTCAAACTTTTTGTCCACGCAATACAATTTTTCTTTTACCTTTTACTGCCCTATCTTTTCCGAAGAATATCATCTGACAATATTTGTTGCTTTTCTGTCTAAAGGAGGTCTTCAGTGTCGGCATACCTTTCGTATAGGTTCATTTGTTTCGTTGTTTTTCTTCATTTGCATAATTAGTTCCATCATCCGATTTCAAAGCCTATTCATAAGTAACTACGCGAATAATCCAAGACTGACTGAGAATGCAAATTTTAGCTAACTGGAGCACTTAGTGACAAAATCCACTTTGCGCTCCATCGAAATAAGGTATGGGATCGAAACGAAAATATCAAAGTTCAAAAAGTGAGTTGCCCGTTAAAGATCATACGAGCATCTCAGTTGGACCATCAAATACACCCTCAGTTATTTTCATGCAGAAGTGATGAAATGGGAGGGAAAACACAACAAATGACCACGGATTAAGAGGAATTCGGTTGATTGATGTTTGGATTGACTACGCGAGCGGTTCAACCTACACCTTGAAGTGAACCTTTAAGTTCTTTTGGAGCTTATCAAGGCTGTCACAAACCCACCATGGCACCGCAACAAGGAGCTGTCAAGCGAATGGGACACCTTCCGACCAGGGCTTTCAAACGGAAATTTTCTCAGTGCAAGCCAGCCGCAACTGTAAGCATTTAAGCTCGAATTCCCTAATACGCAACGCAAGCGATTTTCCAAGTCAATGACCAGTCAGTCGCAAGTCGACTTCGTGGGAAAGAGGATACAAACTTTCGACTCGGTTTATCCAAAACACGGTGTAAAGTGCGATGAGTTGACATCAAACACTTATTCCATCATATCATTAATTTATTTAAATGGTATTGTATAATATATGATGGATGCTTGATAGTATTTTCTGTATGCATTATCGTGAACAGATTCTCTGAAATACGGTAATAACTTAAATCAAAGTTTCGATTAAACTCATCTATGAACATATATCTTCTACAGTTCTATAACATGAAGCTTTAAAAATACTTAACTGTTAGTCTAAACAAAATCATCATAAGTTGTCCATATATATTTAACAACGAGGGTTAAGAAATCTTTAAAATATCGAAGAACATTATTCAAAAATTACTTCCGATTCTTGAATTATAAATAATGCGAATCGAAAGAAATATTTATATGGAATTAAACCTTTATTTCACTACGATATCGAAAGCAACTTTAATTTTCGCAGCCTACGAGTAACGATTAAAACGAATGGTGTACCTGTATTTTAACTCTTACTCCATATACATATCAACCCAACACACAAAATATACGCATCAAAAATACAAAGAGAGATTTTTGGTTGCTACTACTACGTAGAGACGCAATAAAAACGATTATACCTAAAATTTAACTTCCTTATTGCCATAAATATTAAATGACAGACTTTACTTATCTTTAAAATATTTCTAGATATATTTTCAGATAAAACATTCGTGAAAATGTCGAAACCCAGATTACCTGATAGACCGCACCACTAACAAAAAGAGCCCAATAGAATTAATTAGAAAACTTAGAAAAAAATGAATGTACATGCAATGTAGATGTAATGCTCTTAATATAAGGATTCCATACGCACAGACAGTGTTTTATATCTCTGGCACATATATCTAGTAGCAACAAGATGTCTTCAAAAATAATTATATATGAAAAAGGAACTGGATATTTCTGTTACCTAGAGCAGTGCTAGTGTGCCGCGAGGTGATCTTGACTGTGCCGCGGTGATTTTATTGATTATAATAATTAAAAAAATTAACCACTGCATTAGTTAGAGGAATATTTTACTTAGAAAAATTTCTAACTTTTTGCTACTATGTAATTTCTCTGGGTCGAAATTATACACAAAACAAAAACATGTTGTTACCATACATTGTATGTACGCTCGAGCGTCATATTTCTGGATTTTAGTTAAGAAAGAATATCCACAAATTTCTGACAAGGCCATTGCAGTTTTGCTCCCTTTTTCTACGACATATTTATGCGAACAAAGTTTTTCGACACTGGTTCTAATTAAAAATGGCAAACGATAATGTTTAAAGATGATGTATAAAGTCAAGATAAGTCTTGACCATGAACTTCGAGTAGCTCTTTCTAATATAGAGCCAAATATAAAACTTACATATGTTCATCAAAACAAGCTCAAATATATCATTAATAAATTAGTTATGTTTAAATTAACTTTGATTTATTTGGCTCAAGTAAAGACCAAAAAACAAAATTTTAAAACAAAAATTTAAAGAGAAAATTTTTTTACTTGTAAACTATAACTTTATATTTTTGTTCTTGTGTTGCTGCACAATTCAAAATTATTTATATAAAACAAATGCTTATAATTATCTTGATACACAGAGCTATTTTGTGTTTTGTATCTCATAAAAACATACGTATTTATTGTAATTTATGTATTTGCAAGATTTTTCTTCTGGTGTGCCGCGGAATTATCGAGAAAATGTTGTGTCGTGGAAGATAAAAGGTTGCGGACCTCTGACCTAGAGGAAAATTTCCGGGTGTTCTAAACCTATAATCCCACAAAGGTAATAAAAATGAAATACAGAAAAGCTACCGAATTTTTGCGTTGGAAATTGTCATTATAATTCTAAACACTCGCATTTATTGTTATCGACAGCTGAGACCTGCATCAAGGGGGCGTGGCCCAGATGTCGTAGTTCCCCCAACCTATCCTGTATATTAATTCTATATAATAATTAAAAAAGTAATAACAATTAAGCTGAAAATATTGTAACAAAAACAAGATTTATTAATTGCACAAATATAGGTCAAGGATTTTCGTCCCCTCGCGACGGAAAGAGTAAAACTGTTACTGTTGCCAAAACAAAATATTTAGTAATTTAATTTTTCCGGAAAAATTCGAAAATATGCAAGAGAATTAGGTTTAATAGTTCGCAGTAACGTATTTAAATATAATGTAAAAATAAATATAAGCATAAAGTTACGGTGTTTATAAGTATCTCGACTCGCTCAAGTACACGGCAGTATATATATTTTTAAAATCTTTTTACAGCAAAAATAGCGTTTCTACGGAAATGCCTTTATAAGTACCCAATAAAATTTTTGTAAACCTTTGATTTATTATTACTTAAATACTATAGTTGTTTCTACAATTAAGTAATATTTACTTAATCTATTTCTTTCCACCTTTTTTTTTTTTTAAATTTCGATTATCAAAACTATAATAAACTTAGCTGAACAGTATCTTGAAATATTTCGATAAGAATGAAAACAATCCTTTTGCTTTTATAGCGGTTGAAAGTAAATGAATTTCTGAAGATTCCCAAAAGACACAAATTGACTCTCACGACAGTTAATAATGAGATTTCACGGCACGTTTTTCCAAAACTAAGAATTTGAAGAGATTTTTTTTTGTCAGCGAGCATCCGGAAATTTATGGTGAAACACGTAGATAATGCTCGGTAAATCAGTGTTAACGGCAACAGATATTATGTACACATAAAGTTCATTACTCATCTCGTACTTTTGCTACTTTTTCAAAATAAAAATATGTGAATGCAGCATGCTTTAATAAATTCTACGACACGTGTAAAAAACAAAAATTATAGCGCATTGATATTCCAGCAAGCATACATTGATCGATCAGGTAATAATACAAAATTAGTCGTTACAGATCTTATGAAGTTGTGATGCTCTGAATTTTCTCGACTAAAAATTAACAGACTCTCAACTCAAACTTTAGTGTTGTCTATACTCTCACGATTTCCACAAAATATCGTTTAACATCAAATATAAGCATGGGGTCTTTCTTCCCCATCAACACATCGTAGAGCGAGCCCCTAAATATCCCGGCTTAGTCATGTGCCTCTGTCTTGTTTCGCAATTGCGTTAACACGTAACGCATCTCAATCCGTTTGTAGCTTTTTCATCGCCAATTTACAAGACATCGATTTTTGACAGTTTACTTGATAGATAAAATTATCGTTCCCTCTGTACTCGACACTTTGCACACATACAAAGTGTGCCAATACACAATTCATAAAGTGAACCATTAATGCGTTATAACTTTACTAGAGGCATAATTCGAATTTGAGGATGTGAAATGCCATACAATTTTTTAAAAATATTCTTTAATGAGCTTTACAATTTCCAAGAAAATAACTAATTTTGTAAAAAGTATTAAATTAAGAAACGCGCGCTATTGCAGGCACCAGAACAAAATAGCTTTAAGTGACGACAAAATGTCTCGTGTCAGCTCGGATATGTAGGACCCTTACCATCACCAACAGAGCACAACTACCTACTTTCCCTTCCAGAAAGAATTCTGGATACAGTTCCTCCATGCTATTATTTTTGGCATTAAGATGTTATGTCGTCGCTATATATCACCATGTCGGGAATAAATAGATTAAACCCATACCATTTTTGCACAGCTAATAAACGACGTTTGCTGCTCGCCCCGACATAAAACCGTTCCGTTTATCTTTTTCAAATTTATAGTTATGGTGTCCTTCCCCTGAATTTACACCTTTTTCCCCCCCTCAGCACCGTAGGTTTCTGTGAAGTCGTATTTATAAACAATAAGTTGAGTGGCGTCTGCGCAGCCGCAGTAGAATTTTGCAATTCAAAAGATCCCTAGCGGTTGCACACCTGCCACCAACCATGACGTCAGATGCCAATAGGATATTCGATAATTTTCTGCTTTCGGAAGATAAAAACAAACAGCTTGATCTTATTCGTTTACAGACCAGAAGACTCATTGCTTCACTTTTTGTGTAGCACTACCTGAACTTTTGACGTTCCACAACGAACTTTTTCTACTTTCTGATCATTCCCAGCTCTTCGTAGATAAAATTATGAAATATCTGAGTTTGAAGGCGTTGGCCTAGGCAACTCAGTTAAAACACTTGTTCTATGGTCCTATGGTTATTCGTACTCTGACATACGAAACCCTTTTGCGAAGTACTGCTTTGTGATGCGACTATTTTAGCATGTAGACCAGGGGTGGGCATTAAGTCGATCGCGATCGACCGGTGGACCAGCAACACATTTTGGGGTGACCGCCTTTACTAAGACCAAAGACGCGCTCGATATTATTATATTTGTGGCTATTATCATTATGTTTGTATCTTGCGTTTTGCTTTAAACGCGGTTTTAAAAGAGTAAGTTTTTTTTATTGTAGTTATGTAGGTAAGTGCATATTCCGTATTTATTATTAAGTTATAATAAATATTGTACTTTTTTTTTAGCTCACCACACCTACGCCACTGGGTGGACCGCAATATCTTGAAAAAATTAGAAATAGCCCGTACCCTGGAAAAGTCTGACCACCCCTGATGTAGACGATGGGAAAATCGGTTTAATCTTCGCAGTCTTCGGCATAAGACTTCTTGCGAATTTGAACCGCATGAAGTCTTAACACTTTCCTCCAGTTCTATCCATCAATAAATGACGTCAGATACCAACAAGATATTCGAAAATATTCTGTTTTTGGAAGATGAAAAACAAACAGCTTGATTTTAGTAGGGCTCTGACGAAGACCTTTTACGTAATGCTGCTTTGTTATGCGACAATTTTTGAATGTAGACGATGGGAAAATTGATTTAATGTTCGCGGTCTTCGGCACGTACTACATCTTTGAATCTCATGAAGTCTTAGCACTTCTCTCCCCATTTCTATCCATCAATAAATTCGTACACCATTTGCTATCTATCATCGGCATCCATCATAGCCATTTACATCACAGGAGGAGTAGGTAGGCACTACCACTAAGGCAATGAATGGATCAGCTGACTTCTCAGATCCTCAAAACCAACAATAAAAGCTATAGAGACTTTATATATTCAGAGAACAGACTAGCAAATCGATATTTTTTAAATTTTGATTTTTGAATATGAATGTAGACATTTAAATAAAGACCATGTAGATTTTAAAATGTTAATTATATCCATGGTTAACTTTTTGGGGGTATTAAATTATTGATGTCCATCATTACAAAATTTAAATCACTTTGAGAAAAAATCAAAATTAAGATTTTTAATAACAATTAAGTATTGATTTTTAAATGCAGAAAAAAAATTCAAAACAATAAATTTGTTAATTTGTGAATGAAAAGCACTCCACAGAAAATTCCCCTTACCTTCACATGGGGATTGCAGATCAGCAAATGCATAAAAATAGCCTCCATACTTTGCCGATCAGTCAATTTTTTAAAATATCAGCAATTAGGAAAAATCAATTTTAAAATGCAATTTTTTATATATTCTTATTTATGTTGGCATATAATCGTATATGGGGAATATATGGTTATATGCCATATTTTGGTATATATTGGAAGGAGGGGTATAGACATTTTTAGTTGTAAACAATGGGGTTGATACTCTCAAAGTGAGTACTACTGTTCTAAACTACAGCACTATAAGAACACCTTTGTTTCCATATCTTGGTGTTGGCTTAATGAAAATTACCATTGGAAAAGCCATTTTGTAAAAAAGGGTGCTTCAGATTTTTTGGCCCCTCCCAACCAGGCACACTCTCTTGGATTAATCCCTTATACCCATTTCTGAAGGAAGCTTTGTTCCTTAGGGGATGGATGAAAAATTAATAGGGATTTCCTTTTTTTCTGCCAGTTTTCAAACTCCTGGAATGAGGAGTTACCTGAACCCTCTCCTGCGATTGCACCCTAGCTGCCTTTGACTCTAAAATCCTCACCACTGCACCAATAGGCCCATATCCCAACTCAAAGGATGTAATTTACAAAAATGGCATTGTATAAATGTAGAAAGAGACAAGGGATTTAAAGAACAGGAAAGATATCAATTCCTCAACATAAAACAATAGTTCAATATAAAACAGATGCTTGAAATAAAAACATTCATTTTCTCCATTAAAGACAAGACATGTAGCTTACTTTAGTTTAAGAAATGTGAAAAAAACTATATTCTGTATACAGTCAGAGAGTGGCAGCATGTTTAAAACCAGTAAATAGTTTATAATCAGTTTGAGGAGCATTGGTGCGATTGTTGCAATGATTTGTGCATTGTGCAAGTATTTGTGAATTGTTCACTGTGACAATCACACCAGTGCTCTTCAGCCTGCGATGAACTATCAACCAGTTCAAAACATGTAGCCATCCCTTCTGAATTTATTGCGTCACTGAATTTTTAATAATTCATTGATATGTAAATTTATATTCGTGTTCATTACAGAAATATGTTTGCATTTCCATGAATCATAAAAAAATTAACAACTGCATAAACAATTAACTTTATACAATTTACATTATTCAATATGCAGCAAAGAATTTTAATGTTACTTTGATGCTAAAAGAAATTTATATATATATAAACGTTTGAATCTTTTGAAAAAAAGGAACTGGCTTTTGGGTAATAAATTTTATATATATATATATATATATATATATATATATATATATAATATATATATTATATATATATATATATAATATATATATATATATATATATATATATATATATATATATATATATATATATATATATATATATATATATATATATAATATAATATATATATATATATATATATATATATATATATGTACACACGCTTGAACCTTTGAAAAAAAAATTGCTTTTGGATAATTTGATTCTTGTAACCAGTTGTGCTAGGATGATGTAATGTGAATACTGCTTGTTGTCAGTAACAAATATGTATATGATGTGTATAACAAGTCATCTTTCTAATTTAGAATTTTTTCCTCTAAAAGATTATTCACTATCAATAAAATGTTTATTCTACTTAGACCTTCCAAATAAACTGACTTTCCCTATATTCATTCAAATGCATTCTATGTATTAGATACCCATACTCTAATCATTTTATAAAAATGATTTCAAGCGCTAGTTCCCTGTAAATTGATTTAGATATATTTGTCATGCAACCCCCTCCCTAATAAACTGTCAGAACAAGTGATTCATATACATTTAAATATTGTGTTTGAAAGAGGTTTGTAAGAACTTGTTCTTAAGTATAATGTCCAAATAAAATAGAAGTAATACCAATGAAAAAATTGTCAAAAGAATAACTAATAATTGTATATAAGATATTTAAGCATACAAAACTTAAAAAGTAAACACTAAAAAAATGTTCCCAATGACATAACCTAGTTCTCCCCAGGGCGAAAGCCAGCATTATATTTCCTTTTATGGTTAACAGCTTGCTCTTAAATTGTTAAAAAGCAAACACTACATAACTGCACTTTGATAAACAGTTACCAAATTCTTACGTTAAATTTCATGTTTTTGAATAAATATATTATGCATTTCCAAGTATCACACATTTAAACTTTAAAATATAAATAGTAAGATGAATGGAGGTAATGTTTTTAAAATGAACTGAATAAAATTTTCCCATAAAATGCACTGCAAACGAAATTCTTTCCCAGGCAGATGTTTGAAACTTGATTCATAGAAACAAACTCTTAAAGTTAGGATTTAAATGTATTTGAAAAAACATGTAGATAAGTAAAGTATATCTATCTATCTTAGACTACATTATTAAAAGGTTTAAAAATTTTTAAATACTAGATACATTCTATTACAGCAATTGAGGAATCAGCATCTAAAATCTAGAAATACCAACAACTACAGTTTATTCTGATTAATTGAAGGATTAAAAATTTTATTGATTTCTATGATGCATTCAGAGACAACAGCCTGTTTTATATTTAAATCTTATTCAGGTAAGGTAATTGAACAATATAGTTGTTTTAAGGCTTTAACTTCATATGCATCAATAACAACAAATTTCACAAAAAGGAAAAAAAAACAGAAAAAGTACATAAATACATTTTAAGTGTTTTAAATAATTATCAATTATAAAAGCAGTAATCTGTTAGAATTTTGTCATTGTAATATTAGATCTGAAACTTCTTTTAATGGTTAAGTAATGTATTAACTGCAACAATATTACACCAAATCTTTCAAAATAAAAAGTTCAATTGTAACAGTTAAAGCTTTTAAAAAACGATAAAATTTAAATGTAATATATCAATTTACCCTTTTAACACAGAAACTTCCCAATGCCAAAAATATTTAAATACTCAGAATATGAGAAAAATAAAATAAAAATTTCAAGATTGGATATTCCAAGTAGAGCTCGTACACCTAACTCTACTTGGACCAGATCTTAATGGAATATTCCTGTAATAATTTAGTTACAAGTTTTTAATCTACAAACAATTTTTTTTTCTTAATTTCACATAATATCAAAGACATTTGTACATTACGTGAAATGAATGAACAAATAAACAACAAAAAAAAAAAAAGCATTATATTGGTCCAAAATTATTGTTGGAAGCACTATATATAAATTTGTTATAACACCACAAATTAGCATCTACTGTCAAAATAATTACAAAATAAATATTTTGGTCCACAAGAATCTACTTGTAAAAAATAACATCGTAAAAAAAATTTTATTCTGAAGACAAGAAATAAAACAAGCAATGTAATGTCTCTTGTTCATCTTTTAACTGCCTCAGATAAAAATCCTTGCGTCAGTTTATCGGAAGAATGCGCGAGACCTAAAGATAGGCTACGATCAGCCCCAGCAACAGGTGGGTGGTTCTATTGGTAAAATTTCATCTAGAGGTATTATATGGATATCCATAGTAATATTCCTTGGGGTGTAAATTCAATATCAATGTTCAATTTACATTTATATATATACAATAAACCGCACAATAAGAATTTTCGAATTTTACTCGAAAAGCATTTTTTTTCTCAGTACTTACAATGAACTGCGAACATAAAAACAAACCTGTATTATCGAATGATATAGTATATAGATATTTATTTAACTCTCTATTATGTCGTAGTCTTTCTAAGAATAGCATCTAGAATCAATTTCGGAAAATTCACTTAAAGGCTCCCTAACGTATAACAACGTGCGACATGACGCAATGTTTTGTTGTCAGCAAATTCATCAAAATGCGACACTTTGATTCGGAAGATAACTGGGAAACATTGATGCAAAATATGACATTTTTACTTACATGTTTAGATGGACTTGACAGTGGCGAATGTGTCACGTCATGAACTCCGTTTCCAACTCCATTACTTTTTTCAACTCCGTTAGCCGAGAGGGAAATATTTTCATAGGATGGGGGTTCCTTAGATGGCCGGGGAATAGGGGTTTTCATAACCAGCACATTACTTTGGGTACTTTTGACAACTATTTTCCTCTCCTTGTACCACCTATCTGCTTCTTCATCCACAACAAGCAATCTGGTTTCATTAGGAATAGATTTTATCCTTTCAACGACTTGCCTATGATTTTCTTGGGCAATATTAACTCCATTCACTTCAATAATGCGATCCCCTTCTCGAAGACCAGCATGTTGAGCAGGACTATCATCATCAACTTTACCAATAAATTGACCAGATCTAGACTTTTCAGCGTGAAGGTTAAATCCATAACCATCAAAATTTACCCATTTAATTAAATGGCTCAACCTTGGGGCAGGTGCATCGGGCGGCAGTTCGGATGACATTTTTATTTTCCTATAAGTGTTTAAAGTAAAATCCAATCATTCAACGTCAACGCAAGGCGAAAGACTGCACAGCTTCGTTTCTGATACTCTACTGAGCGTCTGTGTCGAGTGGGAAAACGCCGCTAACAGTTTTAAAGATAGTATTAACGTAGAGTGAACACAAATTTTGCGTTATACGCATGCGCGATGTTTCCATTTAATTCTCTCTCTAACTTCGTTCCTGCTCGCTAGGGAAAAAGCGCCTGTTGAGTGAAGAGAAGTTTCTCATGAAAAAGTATTCAAAAGGGATATTCAGCTGTTATAGCGATCATTTTCTTTCGCTAATCACCTCCCTATCGCTAATTCTAATTCAGTTATAACATTTCAGAAAAATAACGATCAGATCAGCGAGCAATTTGAAGCAGGCTCTAGGTAAACAGCTATTCATTTACATGGCGAGTGTTCACATCTTGATACATTTGTTATTTTTCCTCCGCTTTTTTTGTTTGTTTGTTTGCTTGCGTGTGTGTGATTAAAAAAATAAGAGAGGAAGAATATTTATTCTGCAGCAAATATAGGATTATTTCTTTTTTATTTCAAGAGAATAAAAAAGATAAAGGCTGCTGAAATCGGGTATATAAAAGTATTGGAACACACCTTACCTGCTGTACCTTTATTAATGATAATGACCTTTATTTTATAACTTATTAACTATTCATAGTCATCTATAAGCAACAATTTAATTTTGATGTTTGTAATAACCATAAATGCTAAAAAAATTGTTTTATTCCATAGGGTAGCAGCACAGTAAAGCATGAGATTATCACTCAGATTTTTATAGAATGAAGAATTTTATTTTGTGTCTACCCTGGTCTGAGTTCATATTCCTCTCTTTTTAATATGTTCCAGCGTCTGCACGTAACAAAATATTAACATAGTTGAAACTTCTTTTTTTTTTTTTTTTGAAACTGTATAAAGCTACATCTATAGTATATAAGAATGTATAATTTTCATCAACACAACATTAATTTCAGTTATTTAAAAAGGTGGTTAATCCCAGTCTAGGATTTTTCTTCTTTTATTTGCAGATATGTAAACAAAACTAAAGAGTTTGAAAAAATCATAGGTCAAATCAAAAGCAGTTGTTTTTACTAAATATTGATGTTCTGTCATGTTTGTAATAAACCGAACTATAAATAAATTCAAATCCGGCTGGGCTAATCCTTTTGAAATTTCTACAAAGACTACGAAATTCGATATGAACTATGCATAATTGTTATATTTCTGATATGCTTTTAATAACTGCTTGTCATTTGTTTTCTGAGTGATTCATAACTAAAAAATTCTAAAAAATATTGTGAAATAGTTTAATTTAATATGACCTATACTGCAGTAGGCACATTTTAAGATAACTTATAGTTTTATATTTTCATTTGCCAAAACTGAAACAAAGATAACAATTTCATGATGCAGTACTTGGATATTTTTTTTCTAATTTGCACTTAAGGTTTCGGATTAAGAGGAAGATCTTAAGAATTTATATTTGTAACGATGCACGCAAGTGAATTATATAAGTCCACCAACATAAACAAACTAACAAGACGCTACCCTGTTCTCAAAACTTTACGTTATTTCGAAGCAGCACATATAATATTTATCTTTTACAAGAATTACTAGCACACATTCTAAATACCACAATTTTAATATTTAACAATTACATCTACATTAATTTTGAACTAACAAAAACTTGATGTTGCCATACCTAAAACATAAAAATAGAATAATAGAAAATATGAAATAATAGCTGCTACATATTTGCGTTGCTGTCCTATAATAATGGTCGACGAAGTAGCCTTGTGTAATTACTATTTATCAAAGTTGCTGATTTCTTTGCCCATTGATTAATATAAAGTTCTTTACAATATAATTTTGAGTATTAAAAATATAGTACCTATCAAATTTAAAGTTATTCACAAGGCAAAATTTTTATGACATAATATTTGTTATGATCAGTGGTTGAAAACAATGCATCGGAATATGATTAAAATGTGTCAGTTTTTTATTCCCTTGCAGCACAAGAGGCGACAGAGAGGTATTCAAACTATAATTAATAGAATTAATATATTGTTTCTCCTTTTATCGATTCTATCGATAAATAGTTTTTGAACAATAATCCCCGAAATAATAATTTGCAAATTTTTGATAGGCGTTCTTGTCACCAGTCCGACTACCAAATTCAAGATTTTTATATAATGTTAATTGACTGTATTAATTAGATTCACCTTGTTAGACTAGTAAAAATTAATTTTATTATTAAACTAGTAAAAACTTGTATCGGTGGCTCTTTTGTTGAGCATGTGTACAGCATTGCATTATCTATATACACTCATGGACAAAAAAATTAGCGCACCAAGAAGGAGTCGTCAAAATGAAACGAAATTTTACATACGTAATGACTACTTTGATATAAGTAAATTATAAGAAAATCAAAGAAAAGGGATAATTTATTTCAGAGAAAAAGGCAAAAGAACGGAGGAGTTAATATTCCGTTGGTCCCCGTCTACCGCGAATGCACGATGCGATACGATCGGGCATTGAGTCATACAAGTTCTGTATGATGTCTTGAGACATTTCGTTCCATATTTGCTGTAACCTTGCCTCTAGTTCGTTCAAACTCGTGGGATGCCCAACTCGTCGTCCCAAATGATCCCAGATATGCTCGATTGGAGGCAAATCTGGGGATCGGGCAGGCCAAGGAAGGGTAGTAACAGTGCGGAGACAGTCTTGTGACACCCTTGCCGTATGAGACCGAGCATTGTCTTGTTGAAAAATGGCTCCTGGGAGCCGTTGCATGAGTGGCAACACATGTGGTTGCAGGATTTCATGAACAAACCGCTGGGCTGTCATGGTGCCACGGAACAATACTAGGGGTGACCGTGTATTGTAGGCAATGGCACCCCATACCATCACACCAGCTGTGGGGGCGACGTGTCGCTGTACAGCAAAGGCAGGATTGAAACGTTCACCACGGGCTCTCCACACACGAACACGATTGTCATCACTGCCGAGATTGAATCTGGATTCGTCGCTAAAGACGACCTGGTTCCATTCCGCTGCAGTCCAGTTTCCTCGTGCACGGCAAAACTCCAAACGGAGGCGTCGATGGGTGGGCGTCAAGGGCAGCACACGTAATGGGCGCCGCGATACCAACTGTCCTTTAGCCAGGCGCCTTCGTATGGTTCGAGAAGACACAGAGGCCCCTAGTGAAGGTGCTACCTGTGCCTGGATGGTGGCCGATGAAGGAGTTGGCTGTACGCGTGCATTTCTTACGATGTGGCGGTCTTCTCGACGAGTGGTCTGTCTAGGGCGTCCTGAGCCTAGTATTCGTGTACATGACATCTCTCGGGTCCACTGGTCCCAACACCTCCTTACAACACAATCAGAGCGGCCTAATTGACGAGCTACTCGCCTAGCTGACCACCCAGCTTCTATCATCCCGACGATTCTCCCCCTCTCAAACTGCGACAACTGCTTATATTGTCTTCGAATACGGCGTAATGGCATGTCTATCTCAGCTCTTCCTTTGTAAATGATTCAGCACACTCAAAAAAGCTTTGGTTACCTGTTTTATACTCCACAGAGTACGATGTTCAACGCCCTCTACCGGCTATACGTAATGCGCAATCACGCTGCATTTCTAATCATTTGCATATCTCCCTGACATGTACCTTCATTGCAAGTTTCGTTACGATCCCGCAATTATTTCTTGGTGCGCTAATTTTTTTGTCCATGAGTGTATATAAAACAGTTCCGCAACTGACTCATTCCTTCACTGACTGACTGACTGACTGACTGACATACAAAGCACAGACCAAACCGCTGGACCTAAAGGGCTGAAATTTTGCATGGCGGTTCTTCTAATAGTGTAGGGGTGCACTAAGAAAGAGTTTTCAAAAATGCTTCTTAGATTTTCTTAAATTAAATTTTTAAGCTGTTTTTTAAACTTTTTTTACGTTTGCATTTAAAATAATACATTGAGGGTTATAAAATTTATATCACGAGAAAGATCATAAAAATTCCTTCAAAATGAAATTTTTTTCGAATTTTTACCTCCATTTCCTGATTTTTAGTGAATTTTTAAAGATTAATTTTTAGAATTTAATTTATTAAATGCCGATCACGTGATTTCTTTTTCTGGTACAGTAACCACCGCTTATAGTGATCAGTGGTTATAAGAATCAACCGTTTATAAGAATCAATATCGCAAAAACAAAAACAAATGTATTATTTCCATGTTAAAATTTCCGCTTTAAAGAATCAATCCACCGGTTATAAGAATCAGTTTGCAATCTTCGCCTTCCTTTCATTTTTCCAAAAAATGCCACTTGAACTCTCAAAAGGTACGAAATTCTTTCTTAAGTTTTTGAAAAGAAAGATTGATAAAACTTTGGGGTGGAAAACAGTCGTAAAATACATTCCTTTAGACATAACATAAGAGTTTCTCCTTATACGTTTTTGCTAAACACTGTCTTATTAGCTTTACCCAGGGGCATCTAACCCGCCCGGGTCCGATTTCGCTTTTCTCCAGACAGGCACTCCTTTTTTCCCACCATTTACTTCCTGGTTGCGGATTTCTGGACCCTGAAACACATAAATCTTCCGCGAAGTGTCCACCATCACTTACGCCAACGGGACAGTGGATTCAGCACTTCAAACCTTGAAACGTAAACGGATCCATTTTGCTGAATCAGATGAACCAGATGCTGAATCAAAACGTGAAACGTAAGCTATAAAGTGAATCTTCGTCTAAGACTGTAATAAGCATACGTCGCTAGTATTCACTTTAGTTTTCTAACAAAATTGCCAGTTAGTGTTAGAACTTTTTGATAGTCGAATTCAAATATGATAAAAACAAAGTTTTTCTGAAAAACAGAACTTGTTAATTAGATATGATGCTCTTCCAAAGTGTAGTCAAAGAGAAGCTGCCTCTTGTTGATTTTATAATCATGTGTTGTTACTTATAGGTCTAGAAATTGAGTTATAGTATTTGTTTAGAAATTGAGTATTTTTAAAATTATAAAAATTAATTTTAATAAATGATAAATAACGTAAATTAAAGAGTATTTAATGGTAAATTATGTATATATGTACCTGTGTGTTTATATATATGTACAAGTATATATTTGTGTATGTGTGCCTGTCCAAAGGGAAGTTTCGGTTATAAGAATCAACCGCTTATAAGAATCAAAAACAGTAATAACAAACGTGATTCTTATAAGCGGAAATCACTGTACTTTAAATAAATTTATCGTCACGTGCGTAACAACTAAATAGACAAAAAAATATTTTTTTTCTTGCTAATGCGGCAGACGATTGGACATTATTTTGTCTATAAAAATATCCCTTACGATTTTTTAAAAAATATATTTTGTTTTCTACATCAATTGTATATATTAATCGTCGTATTTATTATATATATATATATATATATATATATATATATTTATTTATTTTGGCATTAATTGTATACATTGACCGTTGTATTTAATTTGAATGTACTCCGTAGCGAAGTGCGGGTTTTCAGCTAGTAAGTACATACATTTTCAGTGGAAGGTTAACAGGTGTTCACGCATTCAAAGACCACGTTTAGATCGGTATCCCTGGTAAACCGGAGTAGTACCATATGCGTTTAGAACCTCAATTTGGGGATCTCATGAGTTACCCACACTTCCCTGAAAATATTCTTGGCCTGTGAGATCACGTATTGGTCACGTAACACGTAACCAATTGTGATGAAGGTTGTATCTTGCGCAACTGTTGTTTTTATCTACATTCTAAGCTTGCGAGTGATATGAAATAGTAATTGATAATTATAAACAAGAAAGGGAAGAAATAACTTATATTAAAATTGTATGGTTAAAAAAATAGACAGTCATACCTCGGCACTAGTCGCATTTCGGCGCGAAAAAAGTGCTTCGGTACTCGGTACTCTATGTTTACTCGGTACTCGTCACACATGCTAAATCTGCTTTATATACACTGCTGGCCATTAAAATTGCAACACCATGAAGGGGGGATGATACAAACGTCACATTCGCATGAAAGGAAGAAGATGCTGGGGTATACAAATGATTAGCATTTAAGCACAACCGAACAACGCAAGAGGGAGAAACGGCATCTCAAATTCTGTATAAAAGGAAAGTTTCGCAGCGGGTTTCTCATTCGGAAATCGCATTTGAATGTTGGTTGTGTGTGAGAAGATCGTGTTATGCCTCGTATAAGAAGGAGAAACGGCTACCAGCACGTGTCGGAATTCGATGGCGGCAGGATCGTTGCCTATCGAGGGTGCGGTTTATCGTTACGCGATATTGCTAGTTGCATTGGTCAAAATCTAACGACTGTCATGCGAATATGGAATAGATAGGTTCAGGTGGGTCATACTGAACGCCATGTAGGATATCAACGGCCTCCCACTAGCGCCTGAGAGGACAGACGTGTTGTCAGGTCGGCCTTACAGGATCGTACAGCCACACCACGGACCTTGAGTCAGGAAATGGGCTTGTTTGCAGCACGACAAGTATTCGCACGGACAGTACGACGACGTCTGGAGCAACACGGACTGTCTGCACGGCGACCATTATTGCGGCTTCCCTCGACACTGCAGCATAGAGACGCCCAGCGACAAAACTGGATGCAGGAGTGGCACCACGTCGTCTTTTCAGACGAGTCCCGGTTCTGCGTGCAGCATCATGATGGACATATCCGTGTCTGGAGGCACCGAAGAGAACGCACGTGGTGTGCTTACATTCGATATCCTCATAGGAGCCCTATACCTGGTGTGATGGTATGGCCCGCCATTGGGTACACGACACGAACACCTCTATTTCGAGTCGTTGGTAATCTGAACAGCCAGCGTTACATTTCTCAGATCTTAAGGCCGATGGCTGTGCCCTATCTTCGACGCCTCGGAGACGTCATCTTTCAACAAGATAATGCAAGACCGCATGTTGCCGAAGATGGTGTTCGACTGTTACCTTGGCCATCACATTCTCCAGATTTCTCACCCATTGAAAACATCTGGTCACGGGTTGCTGAGAAACTGGGCCGCCATCGCTCTCCAGTCACTACGATTGATGAAGTGTGGCATAGACTTGAAGCAGCATGGAATGACTTGCCCGTATCTGTCATCCAAACCCAGTTTGACTCGATGCCTAACCGGGATAAAGCGCTTTAGCTGCCAGAAGGAGCAGCTGTGTATACTGATTTCGGACCCTGTATACCCCGAAATTGCCTTCAAATTTAATCGTTTTCTTCCTACTATGCTGTATACGTACAATAAGTAAAGTTTTGTTATTTGCTTTCCTTCCTGGTGCTGCAGTTTTAATGGTCTGCAGTGTGTATGTATGTATGTATATGTAAATATATATAAATATATATATGTGTGTGTGTGTGTGTGTGTGTGTGTGTGTGTGTGTGTGTATGTATGGGGGGGGGGGGCGCGTGAGTGTATCACTGACAGGCTGCTTTATTGTGGAAGAAAACGCCCAACAGAACCTACATCTCTCAAGATGAGAAGGCAATGCCAACGCACAAGCTGATGAAAGACAAGTTCAGTCTGTAATTGTGTGGGAATACTACTAGTCTATCACAGTGAAGCCCCTCGAGTTTTCAAGAGAGATAACGTGATAAAAGGCAAATTAAGTGTAGTGTGGAGGGCCAATAGCAAAGCCTGATTGACGAGGCTTCATCCTGGTTCCCAGGTTCCATCAGTTCATCATCGAATGGAAGAACGAAGCATTTGGCCCCAGTTTTAAAGAATATTTGCAGGAAAAAGAACTGCCTCTGAAGGTTCTCTTAACAATGAACAATGTTCCTGATCATCCTCTGGGTTTGGAAAACGAATTGCAGGAGGAGTTAAATTTCCTAAGAGTGAAGTTCTTGCTCCCTAACACAACTCCTCTACTCTAACTATGGACCAGCAGATCATCTCAAACTTTAAATAACTGCCAGTTAATATGCCAAAGCCCTCTTCTAGAGGTGCTTTGAGGTGACTCTGGATACTGATTTGACACTGAAAGATTTCTGGAAGAACCCTTTCAATATCCTCCACTATGTCATTTTGATTGGTAAGGCTTGGCATGCAGTCTCTTACAAGACCATGAACTCCGCCTGGAGAAAATTGTGGCCGGAGGTTCTAACTCCGAGAGAATATGAAGGCTTTGAGGCTGAACCTAGCCTAGTTGTAGGGAACATTGTCCATAGGTCTGGAGGTCAGTGATGAAGGCATCGAAGAGTTAGTGGGGAGCACACCGCTGAACCAGTGCTTTCTTGATCAGAATACTTAAATAGAATTGGAACGTTTAGCCTATATCCGAAATAATCAAACAAAACGAGTCGAAAATTATATCCATTTGCAAGATGCTTTGCGGAAAAACGATGGAAAATGTTGCTATATCGGCCACTTGGTCGTTCTTTGCATATATATGAGCAACATTTTCGACATCTTTAGTTCGTTTTCCTATTTTGTGTTGCTGTGTAATAAATACATCGTTCTTCTTTGGGGGATAATAGAGCTATTTGGGAGTTCACATGCGCAGGGTATGCTGCCAGGTGCAAATACCTGCTGAGTCAGCAGTCGCGTCGTGGTCGAAACAACCGATTTCATCTTTCAAAAGCAATAACTTCCAAGAAAATCGGGAGAGGTTCTTAGTATCTCACACGTGGGTAGGAATAATACATAAGGTCAATTACCAGGAATTTTATCTCCTTTAATTCAGGAATCTACCCTCATTCAGTTTCCAAAGACGTGTCGAGTCAGTTGTTTAAAATATTTAAATTTATTTGTTGTCGTGCATCGTCATTCGTCATGACTGAGAAGTGTTTGATTTGTGATGGATACATGGATGAATCGAATGGTGATGTGTCCATATTGGCTGAAAAGGGTATATCTTCACTGATACAAGGCAGCAGAGAAAGAAATGATAGTAAGAGTTCTCAGCTACTTGGTGTGAATTCCCTCAAAGTTCACACCTCATGCAGGAAGAGGTACACTAGAGCCAGCACCATCACGGCTGATAAGAAGAAAGCTTCATCAATTTCATGAGAACCTCAAGAAAAGGTAAGTTTGAAGTCAACAAAACCTACATTTGCCTTTAAGACTCAATGCTTGTTCTGTAAGTTATCTGTAAAAAATGAAGGGAAAAAGTGCTTAAAGAAGCTGAAGGTAATGTACAATGTTCGAGACATAGATACCTTCAAAATCAAGTGTATGGATGTTGATTTAGACAGCAATAATGAATGGGGTAAACATGTAGTTTCTCGCCTTTTTTTTGTTGATGGAGGATTCCTGTTGCACAAAGTGATTTGGCCAAGATCAACAACAGTTTTCACAATTTGTCAATCTTACGTGAAATTTATCAAGAGCCACTACCTTGGAAAGAGCTGTACAGTTGTCTTTGATGGCTACTCCAACTCAACCAATAGCATGAAGACAGCAGAACAAGAACGCCGGTATCGTATAAACATTTCCGCTGATATTGTTTTCAGTTTGGATACAATAATTAACGCCAAACAAGACCAGTTTCTCTCCAACAAGAACAACAAAATGAGACTGATCTCCATACTTAAATATCAACTTGAGACTGATGGAATTAACACGCAAGAAGCACCAAGTGATGTTGACTCCTTGATTGTGAGAACTGCGATTGAGAAATCAAAAAATAATTCTTTTGTTGCTGCCGTTGGAGAAGATGTTGACTTAGCAGTTCTCCTAATGGCCATCACCACACCTGATAAAGATATCATTTTACTAAAACCTGGCCGTGGAAAAGTTCCAACCACTACTTACTCCACACAAGAGTTGCAGCTGCTGGAGATGCGAGATATACTGTTTCTTCATGCCTAAACTGGCTGTGATACAACTTCTTCTGCTTTCAGAAAGAGCAAAGTTGGTTTCTGTAAGCTATATCTGAAACATCTTGATATTCAAGAAGCCTCTGCAGTATTCTCCAACCCGTCCTCGCCACCCACTAAGATTTTCGAACAGGGAACTGTATGTCTTTTAAGATGGTACGGTGCTAAGTCAAACGAGACCTCTCTTAACCGCTTACGATACGACACATTTATCAAGTCAGTTTCAAATGTCAAACCAGACATTTCCTCTCTTCCGCCAACTGAGGGAGCAGCTACGCAACATTTGTATCGATGTTACTACCAGGTTCAACTGTGGTTAGGAAAAGAGCTTCCTCCTGAAGAGTGGGGGTGGGAACAGAAAGGGAATAATCTCTATCCAATACCAACGAAGGACCCACCCGCACCAGATGATATCCTGAATATGATATTTTGCCGGTGCACTAAAGGTTGTACCAGTAGCAAATGTGGGTGAAGAAGAGCATCGATGAACTGCTCTACTGTTTGCCATAACTGTCATGGGCATTGTACTAACGGTATCCCCGTTTTAGATTGCGAAGTTGAGGACGAGGAAGAAACCAAAATCCTGCCCTTCACTACAGAAATGGAGGAAGATTCGGAGGAGCCATTCGCAGTAAAAGACGACCCACCACCTGAGGAAATCCCTGGACCCGCTCATCCAAAGCGACGGAAAGTAATTTAATTACACTTTCGACATAATTTTCTTTCTCAAAATTGTTGCGATTAAAGTTGTTTCACCAAATTTACATTACCAATTTTTTTGTGTACTGTAACCTAAATTTTTTAAAATTATCTTAAATTTACATTATATTAATTTAATGTAATTATGTACCTGTTTTTATTACACCAAAACTTTCTTCCCGAGGTGTTACGAAGGTATTGCACTTTACACTGCGTTTAAACCAATGGTTTAGCAATTTAAATGACAAAAAGTGCAAACTACAGCTTTGAGGCTTATTTTTCAAAAATTTGTACGAAATCGCAAAATTGCTCTAATTTTTGAACAGATGAAGGTAAAACATTAAATAATATATTCGTTTTGAAGGAAATTTAATGCTGTACAAGTTCATTCTCAAGGTTTGTCTCTCAAATCGACGGTAAGAATTCCAGAGGCAAAGTTTATCGAAAAAAAGGGGGGGGCAAAATTCATTTTTTCATAAATTAGCGATTTTCTCCGGCTCATTTTTCAGAAACTATTGAAGATACGAATAAACTTTATATATGTTTTTTGTAGGAAATTTTGTCAGCTTTATTTTTGTATAAGATGTTTTGTTGTAGGATCAATCGTTTTCGAGTTATAAGGGAGAAACCAAAAAACGGGACCTTCTTAGGCCCCCCCTCCCCCCTTGATCCTCCCCCCCTAGGACCGGGGACTTTTAGTATGTTTATCTCCTAACTAGTTCAAACAAACCGGATCCAAAATCCACCTATCTCTTTCATCTTTCTATGGTCATTACACTATGCAAGCCTACGTTGGAAGGCGTGGCCTATGTAACGTAGTTACACCATTTGTCCTGATGGTCCTGATGGTAGTCCAAACAAAGTTCTGAAGTTAGTTCTTCCGCCCCATGACTTTTCACCTAGAATCATTCGTTGACTGGACTAAAAGGGATTTTCTACATGACCAACGTTATGACAGAGAAATGTTTATTGGTGGTGTTGATGTGAAAACAACAAAAAAGCTTACGCGTGTATCTTATAGAAAGAAGGTGGAGACAAAATCTTTGACTGAACTCTCGACTTCTAAATTAGAAGAAAAAATTGATCAATTAAGTAGTACGAACAGTGAAGAATCAATAATAGATGAAGACCCCAATTATAGCGATGATTGCCATATAATGAATATATCTGCAGTAAATGAAGTGAAAATGAAACAAATGCGGTTAAAATTGCCAAATTTGGCACAAGCTTGCAATCGCACGCGTATTTCCGATAGGTCAGCTGCTATAATAGCAAGTTCTGTTCTGAAAGATGTGGGCTTAATAACAGAAGATAATAGTAATCTTATTATCAACCTGAATAAAGTAAGACGTGAATGAAAAGCAAACGTCAAGAAATAAGGAATAACGTGGTGGATGAAAGCGATGAAGTTAATGCTATTTATTTTGATGGTCGGAAAGATAAAACTTTTGTGCAGAAGAAGAGAGGTGCTAAATTTTACAGAATGACAGTCAATGTGGAACATATAGTACTCTTATCCGAACCTGGATACCTGGTCACCTCAGTGTATCTTTTGGAACAGCTGAAGAAATTGCAAAACCTTTGATGCTTTATCTTCAAAAGAACATAAACCTTCGTGTTTTGATTTCCATAGGGTGTGATGGTATTGCTATCAACACTGGAATTCACAATGGACAAATTCGTCACATTGAAGTTTGCATCGAACATCCATTGCAATAGTTCATATGCCTTCGGCATCTAAATGAGCTACCATTACGCTATTTATTTCAGAAGCTGGATGGACAAACAGCAGGACCGTCAGAATTTTCTGGTGAAATCGGGAAAATGATTAAATCTTGTGAACAGTTAGCCGTTGCTGCGTTTCAAATAATACCTGCAAATTTACCAAAAATAGACACAAAAGGACTAAGCACAAATCAAAAGTACTTGTATGATATAGTTCATTGTATTGTAAAAGGAACTATCACGGATAGTTTAGCAGCCAGGCAACCCGGTAATGAAACACATTCTAGATCATTAACAACCGCAAATAGAATATTGCGATTGTACGTGGCAACCGTGAATCCATCGGAAATTTTAAAAACTTTGGTGCAATTTATCATGAATGTTTATGCTCCGATGTGGTTCGATGTCAAAATAGATAATAAGTGTAAAGATGGGTCTATTCATTTGTACAATATAAAAGGATCTCGATACTTGCAATCTGATTTAAACATTGTTGTTGACAAAGTTATACAAACTAACGGATACTTTGCGCATCCAGAAAACATTTGGATTGCTATGCTCTGAGACCAAAGACTTTGTGTCAGATGAATTCAGAAAGTTCGAACTTCAAAGTCATCAACTTCAAAACCTCTTAGAAAATTCAAAGTGCCAATGATTAATTTTAATGCCGAGGATTACGTCGATATGATACAATGGAAAGCAGAAACCGTTACAGACTTAGACATATACATAGACATGGTACATTAACGAGGCACCAGAGAGCAGGGCTCCATATCCTCGGTCCGGGACGAGTTGTTGAATATTAGTAGTGGAGTGCCTGGACCTGCTGGTTTTAACTCCTGTCGCAAGATATATTGTCATCAATGTATATGTGCTCAGTAAAAAAATTTAAAATCGTTACGATAGTTAAAGTTTAAGGATACAGATCTTAAGGAGTAAGTTAAAAATTTAAGGCCTTCAAGAGTTGAAGGGTAAAAAATAATAATAGAAAAAGATAAATTAATTAGAATGCTGATAATAATTAAGGTAAATTTAAGTTTAATTAACAAATTTAGAATAAGATAAAGAGAAGAATAATATACAGATAGAGGTAAGTTGGCCCACAGTAAACAAGATGTTAAGTTAACAATAAGAAAAATAAAGGCCCCATTCAGGGTCATACAATAATAATGTGGTGATTGCAGAATTCCACGGGGGAAAAGTGAAAGTATCAAGATATGGGAATTTGAACTAAGCGAAACCATCTCTAATGAAATATCTTTCTAAGAACCATGTGAAAGAAATGGTAGAAAATGCACCTGAGAAAAATCAAATTTTCAGATTTCCTTGTCATCCTCAAGCGGTTGAGAGATGTGTTAGACTTGTGACACAAGCTTCTGCAAGTGTTTGTGGTCCAGAAACAACAGATGGACTTATCAGATGTCGGATTTCTTCTTTGCAAGGACTGCCCAAATTTGAAAAAAAAAAGTGGACTTTTTAAATATCTTCAAATAATTTTCTTTTTTCATTCATCTTATGTATGTTAATATCATTTTCTTTCTAGTTGATAAATATTATCTCTGAATGCTAAAATTTTAAAAAATTCTATTATTGGACGGTTTTTGCAACCTTGAAAGCCGTTGCGGCACCGAAAAATATTGTGCTATACAACTAAAAATTTTCATGGCAAATAAACGCTAATGTAGACCATTTTTGTGCATATAGGCATCTTGAGTTTCGAAATAAAGTTTTTAACTCCCTTTTCCGGTCCACCCTAATGGAGATGGTACATTAACGGGGCACCAGAGAGCATGGCTCCATATACTCGGTATGGATAATTTTTTTGCGGTTATATTTCCGTTCTTAGGATTAAAAGAAAAGTGTTGACTAAAAGTTAAAAATAAAATAAAGTAAAAATAAATAGATAAATAATTAATAATAATAATAATAATAATAATAATAATAAATAAGTGAATAAATATAAATAATACTAATAATAACAATAAATAAATAAGAAAATAAATATAAATTGACAACTATTTAATTTGGCAGATTTAAAAAAAGAAGATACGATGGCAGACGATTAAGCAAAAACAGTAAGATAGTCTTGAGGTCTATATAGCATTCCCTTGGGTGTAGTCGGGGACGTTAGCTATTTCTTCGTTGTTTATTGATTATAATCTATTGTAGAAGTTGATTCCAGATCTTTAATGTGTTACTGAATGGGTTCGATTCCCAGATCCGTGTGAATAAGTACGTTTCTAAGGTACCAGGGCGCCTTCCCAATACCGCGGAGTGTTTTATTTTGAATTGTCTGCAATCGCTGGATATGGGTGTCAGCCGCTGAGCCCCAAACAGGCACGCGGTACAACAGGATGGGACGAAGTACGGTTTTATAAAATAGTAGTTTATTATCTAAACCGATTTGATTCTGGTACAGGAGATCTGCGATATCCTTACGGGCTTCAAAAAATTTTTTAATGTTATGTTCTAGAATTTTCTTCCACGTCAGTCGACTATCGATGTAAATTCCTAGGTATTTACCCTCTCTCTCAAAGTGAACTAGGCGATCGCATACTGTGGAATTCTATTGTAACTGAAAAGAATAGCTTTAGTTTTTGAAGGTTTTAACTTGAGCCTCCACCGTTCGAACCATCGTTCAAGAATTCCAATATGTTTCTGTAGGAACTTGTGCATGTATTTAACATTATGATGCTTAGCAAGTATTGCCGTGTCATCCGCAAACATGGCTAGTGTAGTGAATGGAGAGTGAGGAATGTCATTAATAAACATATTAATAAGGATAGGTGCTAGCTTAGAGCTCTGAGGGTCTCCTGCATTAATTTCGCACAGACTAGAATATGATAGTGCAAGGTGGACTTTAAAGGAAGGACATGAAGGGGGAGCTTATTGTAATTATTAGGTGGGGTGTGAGTCTTGGCAGAGCTGAGGGCACTATTGATGACATCAGTGACGGAGGTAACAGCATTATCAATGTCAAATTTACTATTAATGTGCTCAAAGGGTGGAAGAGAATTAGATATATTATTAGTGTAAATATTCCAATTAATAAAATGAGGGGTGAGAATGGAAGGCAGGGGGGTACTGGAGTGCAAATTTAGAATAATGGGGTTATGGTCGGATGATAAGTCGTCAACAGAATTAATATCGTAGGGAAAGTTAATATTATTTAAGAGGGCGAAATGAATAACTGATTGGGAGCCAGATGGGCCAAAACGTGTAGCATAAGAAGGAAAAGGAATATGAATAGCGTTATCAATACAAAAATCATTAATCTCCCTGCCGTAGCGACATGTATAGTTATAATTATTGGAACAGTTCCATCGAAGATGGAGGGCATTAAAATCCCCAGCCAGGATTACCTTATCACCGAGGGGAAATAAATTTTGGAGGTCTAGACAAACAGAATGAGTGAACGATGCTCTAAGGTAAATACTGGCTACGTAAATTGGATTAGAGGAGGTTGGGTAGATTTTAATTATAGCATTTTCTAAAATGTTGAGATTGGGGATAGGGATATGATCATATTTAATATTCCTTTTGACAAAGATGGCTGTACCTCCATATGAGGAGTTACTATTATTGCTGTCAACTCGAGGTGTGGGGATTAAATTGTAGTTTTGAATTTTTAGATACCGTACATTAAAAGTTTTAACTTCCTGTACAAGAATCAAGTCTACAGGATTATCAATAACTGGATTATCAATTTCTGGGCCTTAGCAAGTCTCTAAGTTCGTCAATTTTACCATGGAGCCCGTTGGCATTCCAACTCAGTATCCGGACTGCTTGCATTCACATCTACTGAATGAATTGGATTTGTAGACTGGAGTACCTAGTTCGAGATGATTTTAACTCCTGTACGCAAGATGTTTTATAATCAAAGATAATGTGCTCAGTAGTAAAAATAATTAAGATAAGTTAAAATTAAAAGTCTCTATTTCAATCAATAAAAAAAATTTAAGTATAACACCTTAAAAAAATTGAAGGGGAGGAAAAAATTAAGATAAAAAATTTAAGAAGTTATTAAGATTATGAAATTAAGTTTAAAAAGTACAAGAAAAAAAATTAGAGAAAGTAAGTTCAATAAATTTACAAGTTAAGGTTAAGGTGGTCCTTAGCAAAAGAAAAAAAAGGCCCAGTGAAGAGTCATACAATTCGTAATGAGATGATTGCAGATTTCCGCGGGGGAAAAATAGAAATATCAAGGTAGGGAAATTTGGAATAAGCGATATTTGAATTCACATACGAGATACTTGCATTCACATCCATAGGACCATAGGAAAATGGATTTCAACTGCAATTCCTGGGCCACGCCCTCTATTGCAGACTTTCCGATGATAAGCAGAGGGGAACCAATAGACATAGAATAGAGAAAAGGAGTAAAGTGATAGGTGCGCTGATAATCCGTGAGTTCATATTATAAGAAAAAGTGAGTAAGCATCTTGCAGGGCGATGGCGGCGGCTGCTCAGAGTGAATTAGGAATTATAGAGAGTTCCACTCTGGACACTGAGGTGTACAGACGTATTTTTCCGCTACTGGTGTTTTCCTGCCTTGGTACGAGACACTCGTGCTTTCTTACGTCACCGCCTTGTGCGTGCTTTTCTCGCTCTTTGCTTTTACGTTCTCAGATACAGCCAGTCTGGTTAGTCTGTGGGGCATTTTTGCTTGCACATGGCTGACACGGCTGGGGTAGCTGACCCGTCGGGCACTCCGCATTCCAGCAAATTTTTCGTTTCTCCTGATTCTGACTCGGACGATGACCTCAGCATTGCCTCTTCGACTCATGACTCTCGTACGGACTTTATGAAAAATCCTTCCTGCCGCATTTCTACTGAAGATGACTTCGAGCGAAGAATTCTTCAATCCCTCAAACCTCCTGATGCTCCGGCCTGGACCTGTGTTTCAAACGTCAAAAACTCAAAGAAAAAATCAAACAAGATGAAAACTACGCCCATGACTTTGACCAGCACTCCGGATTCTGATCTGACTAATATACAGCCAGCGACTTCCCTCTCTGTGCTACGTGCTCATATACTGAAGCAGACTTCTTTGTTTATGCCTTTCTTACATGACAACTTTGACACCAACTGGCCGTATTACATGACCTTTAAAGATTTCATTGACTATCTGAGCGAGACCTTCCGTGACGAGGACCTCTTTCGGGTAAGTGATGCTGTTGACAATTTTTCCGCAGTGCTCAATTCTAAATCTATTGATATTAACGACTATTTGAAACTTGAATCATATTCCCTTTTTATTAAGAACTTTACTGCTCAAGAGAATGAGCATTTATCTACTCATAACCTAGAATTTAAAATTGTAAATGATGTACCATGTGTTATTCCTAAAAGTCAAAAACGTTTGAGAGATATTGAGGGTATCCCGGTCTCTCAAAATAAGTATGCTGCTCTCAGCAATGATTTTGTAAATCCTAATTGTAACGTTGTTCCCTCTCCTGTAAATTCAAATAATCACATTCCTTGTGCTGACGATCATGCCCCTACCGAAAACATGGAAACGCAGGAAACTGTAAATCCAATTAAGACTAAAAAATACCATATCTTTTTTGAATCTAACGCTAACTATAAAAATACTGTCAATCACATATATTCTATTTGTCCTGATGCCGACCTATCTATGGCCGTAAGCTTAATCCATATCGTCTTCCACAACGAATGTCATTACAGAGATGTTCAGAAATTTCTTAGTGACAGTAAAATTCCTCTTAGAACCGTCGATTCGAGGTCTGAGAGGCCACGTAAAATCCTAATTAGGGGCCTCCCGGCCACCATTGACCGTCAAGATATCCACGATGCTTTCACCGACTTTGGCATTGAGCCTATCAAAATTGCATATCTAACTAATAAAAAAACTAATACCCCCTACCTCTCTTCATGGCCTCCTTAAAACCTTCTCCCAATTTGGTAAATCTTAATAACATCACTAGCATTAACCACCTCAAAATTACAATCACTCCTTTCGTCAATAGCGGACAGGCTCAATGCTATGACTGTCAGAAATACGGACATTCAAGTTCTTCTTGTAATCTCACTCCCAAATGCTTACTATGTAGTAAAAATCATCAAGCCAGGCTTTGCCCCATCAGGGGATCCCCAGATAAATTTATATGCGCAAATTGTGGCGGAAACCACACTGCAAACTGGACCGACTGTGCCAGGCACCCCAAAAATATTGAGGCAAAAATTAACAATAAAACTCAAAAACAAAATATTCAAATATGTCAAAACTTTATCCCTGCCCCTGTACCTTCTACTTCTGCTTGGTCTAATAATCCTCCTATTCAATCCCATTCTGATGTTACAACTACTTCTAATGTAAAACAAACTTCGAATTCCCCCATTCAGAAACCTAATCATTACATTCGGACTGCTCCGAAGAAAAAAATTAGCATAGAAAAACCCATTTCCAAATATACCTCTAAAATTGATTCTAACAATACTCCTAAGGAACCCGCCGATAAAAACAGTGACGGTCTCTCAGACATCACGGATTTCTTCAAACTCATTAAAGATTTTTCTGAACTATACTCTACTGCTGACATACTACAATTATTCAAAAACATCGCGGAAGCTCTCAGAGCTCCTGGCAAAACCCACTCAAAACTGATAGATGTATTCAAAATTTTATGTGAGTTTTTCATCCGGAACCAGGGTCCCCCTGATCGGGTTGATTCTGCTTAACCTGTTTTTATGATGTTCTTTTCATTTTCTTTTTAAAATTTCATTATGTTTTCTCGTACTCCAAACTCTAAACTTAAATTTAAGTAATCCCCGATTCACTACTTTTTAACTTTTCACGAGCACTGCGTTAATTATGTCTTACATGTATCACTGGGGATTCGGCTCACGCCCAGGTGCCCCACTAAGGCTGGCCCCACTAAGCCCACCACGTCTTGCCTGGGCAAGAGAACACAGAGACTGGAGTGTAGAGGACTAGAAACGAGTAGCATGGAGTGATGAGTCTCGATTCCGACTACTTAACGCCGACGGGAGGCTGAGAATATGGCGTCAGGCTCATGAAGCCATGGATCCTACATGCCTGGCTGGAACTGTACAAGGGCATGGTGGCTCAATCATGGTCTGGGGTGTTTTTTCGTGGCACAGTTTTGGATCTTTGGTGCGTGTACCAACCTTCCTCAATGCAATTCCGTACGTAGAGTTGCTGGGTGATCACCTCCATCCGTTTATGCTGTTCTGTTATCCGCACGGTAATGGAGTTTTCCAGCAAGACAACTGTACCTCTCACAAGTCCCGGTTGGCTACTGGCTGGTTGGATGAGCATTCCTCTGACTTCTCTGTCATGAATTGGCCACCTAGAAACCCAGACTTAAATTCTATTGAGCATCTTTGGGATGTTTTAGAACAAGGCGTGAAAGGCACAGCACCAAAGAACCTTACTGAATTGTGGACAGCTTTAGCCAATATTTGGCAAGCCATTCCCGTGGAACGTTTCCAGAAACTTGTTGAATCTATGCCTCGTCGTGTGGCAGCCGTTATCAAGGCCAGAGGAGGCCCAACTCGTTACTAGGTAGGTATCCCTAATTCAGTGGCACTTCAGTGTATTAGGTAGTACCTATTATTATTTATGTTGCAACATGAATTAACATACTTCATAAACAAATCACTTACTTTTAAAATTATACGTCTGTGAATACAACAAGCTATAGATAAGTAATTTAGTAAAATAATAGTCATAAATTATACGAATTCACTTAAACAGAACAATAAATTACAATCCACAGTCCCAATAAGTTTTAAAATTGTATAACACATTCATTCAAGAATCATCTTGAAATTCTTACACTGCACAAAGTAAACAATGGGAATATGAAGCGCTAAATACTAAGCTTGGTTTTAAAAAATCCCCGAATATTTGCCTCTATTCTGCGTCAATGTTAAGGCTGCTATGTAAGAAAAAAAACTTTGTTTGGACCCCTGCATGTTTTTGACTCTTGTAGCGGAAGGAGTCAGTAAGTTGACCCTAGAGAATTCTACCGTGACCTTCGAAACCCGTGATTTCGAAGGTCACGATTCTAGCCCTGCTCGTTTAGAATGACATTCAAGGATTGCAATGACTCTCGCCATAGGGGGTGAAGATGCTCGGCCATCTCCCTTTTCCTGATAAGATACCCAACTGGTAACGTTTGAGAATATCTAGTAGTGTCCAAAACCGGGCAAAAATTCAAAACGCGACCTGGTCTAGTTTTATTTACTTAAAAATATTTCATTTATTTTTTGTATATTTTATAGAAATCTGACAAATCGAAATTATTTATACAAAAGTTTTCACAAATTTTTATTTCACGCTTTCAAATTTTGCGCCCCTCATGATTCGTGCGCCTGGAGCAGTTCGCTCCAACTGCTCCACGGTAGCTACGCCCCTGTGTCTTCTTAAGTTTACTAAAATTTACTTCGAGATATTTTTAGTGAGAAGGTCAGCAGCATTATTAATCGAGGCTATTTACTCTAAACAAATAACATTCTGTTCAATATAGTCCCGGAGGAAATGATGCCTTATGTCGATATGTTTACTGAGCTCAGATGTTTGATTTTTCGCAATAAACATAGCCGCCTGGCTATCTATTTTCACAGGTACAGGTGTAGGGATAAATTTCTCCACACCAAGTTTCTGCATTAGACTTCTCACCCACAGCACTTCCTTTGTAGTATGGGCTAAAGCCAAATACTCAGACTCAGCAGAAGATAATGCAGTACAACCCTGCTTTTTACTCGACCAAGAGACTGCAGCACCACCAAACATAACCAGATATCCACTGAAGGACTTTCTGTCCACATGGTCTGCTTCCCAATCTGCATCAGAAAAAATTTCCATTGCTCTTCCAGTCTTTCTGAAGGTGAGGGACAGGTGCTTGGTCTCCTTGAGGTACCGAAAGGGGTGTTAAACGCTTCTCCAATGTACTTCAGAGGGTCTCTCATAAAATTGGCTCATGTAGGTGGAGCTGAATGCGATGTCGGGACGCATATTACCATTCCTTACATGAATTCACGCCATTACATCGTTTGGCGGCTGCTGATTGGTCAATTGTGTTTACATCGGTATTTGCGCATTTGGTGCGCTGATGCTTATGAAAGCATGTCTGTTTTTCAAGAATCAAAACTTCCATCACTATTTTCGGTAATTTTTAGAAGAGTATTTATAATTTTTATTTTTTAAGAGTAAGGTTAAAAAACTAAAGTGTGCAAAACAGCAAAAAATACATAATTTGCATCTTGCAATTAAGATTTTAATTTAAAAAAATAAACAAAAGTTTTTTAAAATTCAACATTTAAATTTAAAAATAAATGAAGCTTTCCTTTTTTTTATTTCAACATTTAAATTAAAAAAAAAGAAAATATCTTTCCTTCTTTTTAATTCAACATTTAAATTTAAGAAAAAATTCAATTTTGAGTAATATTTACTCTATTTTATTCTACTCCTAAAATTTTACAGTGAAATTACTACGGAAATTGGTAATTTCTTAAAATTTTCCATGCAGAAAAAAGAAATATGAAGGCATTTATGGCGAAAATTTTTTTTACAAATAGATTGTCAATTTAAATTACTTTTACATTAATAGGTGGCGCCACTTAAAAAATTCACGTTCCTTGTAAAATATGGCGTAAAATATATATAAAGATGAAAGCAACTAAAAAATAGATTTTATCTCATTTAAAATACGTTTAGGATCAAATATAATGCAATTATCGAAATGAAAGCAACTAAGAAATATATTTTAGCATTTATTTAATTTAAAATGCGCTTAGGATCAAATATTATGGCAATTGCCGATGCAAACTCAATTGACCAATCAGCAGCAGCCAAACGATGTAATGGCGTGAATTCATGTAAGGAATGGTAATATGCTGTCGGGACCTGTTCCACAGGCAATGTACAGCAGACTTCCAATGGCTTGCCTATAAGGAATCTCATCACTCTTCTTCTTTATGTTATACCATTCTGCATCGTTTACTTTGTAGTGTTTTACACTATGATCTAAAGGGGTTGATGCTTCCTTAGCTGAACTTGCCCCAAAACTTTCCAGGATTTCTTCAATGTAGGCTGTTTGATCCAGTGTTTGTGAACCACCAGCTTGCTTCTGGATTCTCATGGATAAAATTTCATTTGCTTCTCCAAGGTCTTTTGCTTGGACTTTCTGCATAACTTTATGCTTAAAAGTGCTTATGCTTTCTGAGGTTCCAACAATAAGCATATCATCAACGTAGAGGCCAAGATACAGTGTTTTCTCAGGATGATAATAAATGCATGAATTACTTTTTGAACGCAACAATCCTAGTTTTTTCAAGAAGGTGTCAAAACACTCCTCTTCCAGCCTGTTTTAGGCCATACAAACTTCTTTTGAGGTGACAGACGAGATGTTCTTTGCCTTGATATTACGTCCCTTCCCGCTGCAACATGTATATATCTTCTTTCAATGTTCCATTCAGGTAAGCTGCGGTGATATCCATTTGATGGATTTCCATGTTCAGCTCTATGACAAGGACTAAAAGGATTCGTATAGACTTTAATTTTATAACAGGGGAGAAAGTCTCAGAGAAATATCTACCTGGGATCTGTGAATAGCCCTTTGCAACCAAACGTGCTTTAAATTTAATCACTTCTCCTTCTGCACTTAATTTTCTTTTGAATACCCATTTGCACCCAACAGGTTTGGTATTTTCTGGTTTTGGAACCAATTCCCATGTTTGGTTGCTGTGAAGGTTGTTCAATTCTTCCCTCATAGCTTCTCTCCACATTTCTGCATGAGGCGACTTCATAGCTTCTTCCAAGGTGATTGGATCCTCAATATTTTGGGTGGAAGCTTTCTCTTCACTGACCACTTTGTATAAAATTGGATCTCCAAAGTAAGTTTTAGGTTTCCTTACTGTATTACTTCTTCTGACTTCAGGAGATTCTTCTATACCTGTTGTTGATTGTTCAGGAACAGAGTCTTCCAAGTTTTGCTCGGTATATTCGACTTCAGTTGTATCATCTGCTAGAGTTTCAGGGAGAATTACACTTGTAAGATATTTAATATATATAAATGTAGATGGCAGCACCTGTGTACAAAAAGTAAATAAAAGTGTATCAGCCACTTAACTTCAGTTTGAAGTAAGCTAGCTGAGGACATGCCTGTAGTAACGATGTAGAGTTTGATTGTCTATAGTTAACTCAATTCATCCACCTAAATAATAATGCTTATGAATATTAAGTCATCGAGAGTATCTTAAATGGTGTCAGAGCAGAACACCGTCCACCGATTTCGATTAAAAAATCGCCTGAAAAGAAGAAACTGACGATCGGAAAATGGCGAATAATCTACCAGCGATACAACATTTCAATGCAGGTACAAATCCGCCGGAAGCGTGGAGAAATTGGAAACAAGATTTTGGGAACTATATTGAAGCTCTACGATACGGAAGTGAATCGGAAAAGACTAAAACTGCTCTTTTTCGCCACGTGCGTGGAGATAAACTAAAGAAGCAGTACAGAACATTCAATTTGAAACCGTTAACCGGCACTACGGAGAAAGCCTACAACAAATTCTAGACGAATTTGGAAAATATTTTCAAGATTTCCAAAATGAAATATGTGCGTCCTTCAAGTTTCTCGAAATGAAACAAGAAATAGGGGAGAAATTCACAGATTTCTACCTAAGACTAAAGAGTGCCGTTACTGAATGTAATTACGGAGAACTAGAAGATCGCATGCTACGGGATATAATTGTACAAGGGTTACAGGATAAACCTTTGCAAGAGCGTCTGATAAGAGAAACAAGTAGAAAAGCAAAAACGTTTCAGAATATTGTCAGGGAGTGTAAAACTGCAGAAAACAGCAAAGCGCAAGCCAGCGAGATGAACGTAAACAAACCCGCCGCGATAGACGCCATTGAACGAGGGATCACCCGAGCTGTGTCATCTAGAAGAGAATTCGGCCCCCGAAATGAAAATAAATATATGTGCCGATCTTGCGATTTGGTTCACGAACCTAAGAACTGCCCAGCTTTTGGAACTGTATGCCGAGTGTGTAAGCTAAGAAATCATTGGGCTAAAGTCTGCAGATCGCGAGGAAGAAATCAAAATAAAATGAAACGCGTGAACGCGGTGGAAGAAAATGATGAGGTAAGTGACTCTGAATCTGTTTACCTCGGAGATCTGAAAACAATTGACGCAATAAATTGTAGTGATAGTGAAAGTGTTTGGTATCAGGATATTATTGTAAATGGCAATTGTGTAACATTTAAAATGGATACAGGATCTCAAGTGAATGTAATACCGAAAAGTAAAATTTTAAAATGGCCCAATAAACCTATTGTTACGAAATGCAAACAAACAGTTCTGGACTACAGTGATAATTTTTTCCAATAATAGGAGAATGTAATTTACCCTGTAAAATTAAAAACAAAGAAGAAAATTTACGTCTTTTAGTGACAGAGCTAGAATCTAGCCCCGTTTTAAGCCTACAAGCCTGTACTAAGCTAGGACTGATAAAACGTTTGTATCAAATAAAAGAAAACAAGTCTAATTTAGAAGAAACCCCAGAACAAGTGATAAAAGAATTTAGTGATGTCTTTGCAGGTGTAGATTTAACCGAACAGTGAATATTAAGCTTAAAGATAATTGTGTCCCACACATAGCAGCAGCTCGTAAAGTGCCATTAGCTCTTCATGATAAAGTTAAGGAAGAGCTAAACAGAATGGAGGATACTGGCATTATTACCAAAGTTGAAGAACCTTCTGAGTGGGTAAGTAACATGGTGATTGTAAACACTTCTAAAAAGCTCCGAATTTGTCTTCATCCAAGGCCATTGAACAAAGCCATACAAAGGCCACATTATCCAATCCCAACAGCGGACAGTTTAATGACTAAGCCTCAAGGCAAAATCTTTACCATTTTAGATGCTAAAAATGGGTTCTGGCAATTGCCATTAGATAAAAATTCGTCATTGTTAACAACATTTGCCACCCCATGGGGAGATACCGATTTTGTGTTTTACCTTTTGGGCTCAATAATGCCCCAGAAGACTTTCAGAAAGCAATGGATGGAGTGTTTGAAAAATAGTTGGAAGTGAACGCATATTTTGATGATATAGCATTAGGGTCTGTTTCAGTTTCAGAACACTGCCAGCTGTTACGTAGGGTTCTCACCATTGCTAGAAGAGCTAACCTTAAATTCAATCTAGATAAAACCCAGCTTGCATTGTCCAGTGTGAACTATTTTGGACACATAATCTATACTAATATATAAAGAGAGAGCAGATTTTGTACGTGGAGGGTAATCTCCGGAACCACTGCACCTATTTGAAAAATTCTTTCACTGTTTGAAAGGTACATTATTCCAGATGGACATAGGCTATATATTATGTATATCTGATCAGTAGAAATAAAGTTAGGGGGGATACTCTAGATTTGTGTGCACGGCCGCCATCTTGGATTTTTCCGCCAGGGTTTGGCGCATTTCGCATGGCGATAATTATTGCGTTCTGGTAAAAATAACCCAATGTCAAATTCTCTAATTTTAAGATCAAACAGTTATTTCTGATGTGATCTTTTAATTACAGTATAATAATTTTAGGTCAGATCTTGACCTTGACCTGGAAATCTGAGTCAAATTGACTAGACTCAAAAGAGTAAATTATTTTTAAAACTAAGAGTCTTTTTGTTGAAACTTTTTGAATCCATTATCAGTTTTTCGTTAACTTATTAAATTTAAGTTGCTTTTAATTTTGTTTATCGATTGTCAATTAGTATACTATAATGATACACCATTTCATTTATTTGAAGTAAAAATTATCTGCCATCATTTTTTCGTAAAATGTAAAATACAGTATACATTTTAAATATAATATATTTTAAAATATTTTATAATTCCAAGTTGCAGTGGATTACAAATAAATTTAAATAACTGAAGTTCAACTTCTCTCTCCCCAGGAACCTAATTGGTTTAGGAAAAGGTTTTTTTTTTCTTATTTCCAACACAGCAGGATAAATGGTCAAATAATCCTTGTCCCGATTTTATTGTATGCACGAAATATTTGGTTAAGGTCAAATCTGAAGTAAAATTTCATTACCACAATGCCCTAAATAAAAGAAAAAAAAAAAAGAAAAAAGAAAAAGAAGAGGATCTGGTTACTCACCATAAATTTATGGGTTCATAATTATTTTACATTTTTCAAAGCTGAATTTTAGATAATTTTTAAATTGCAAGATATTTAGGTGGTACGAAAATGCTGTATTTTTTTTCTAATTAACAATATATTGGCATAATATTTTGGTGATTCATTGCTATTAGTCAAAGAGTTAGGGCAAACTGAATAGATGGCATTGAAATTTTATCTGTAAGTAAAATTCATTTGACCAAATTTTTCATATGGATCATAATTTGAAAAGGTAGTTTTTAATTAAAAATGACAAAAAGAAAATCTCAGTCCAACGATTAAATGATTTTTCAAAAATATTTCTAAGTTTCACAATTTAAAAAGGTCGTTTTTATTAAAAAAGCTAAAAGAAAAACCCAAAATTTCCAATATTTGAGAATGATTTTTTCAGAAAAAAGTGGTTTTTATCAAAAACCCAACAATAAATCTAAGTCCAACGTTTAAATGATTTTTCAAAAAATTTTCTAAGTTTCATAATTTAAACAGGTGGTTTTTATTAAAAAAGCTAAAAAAATTCAAAGTCCAGCGTTTTGAAAACACCGCTTAAAACACATTGGCGAGAATTTTTCCACTCCTCAAAACACGGTGAAATCGCCAAGTTGGCGCAAAAAAATCCAAGATGGCGGACGTGCACACGATTATTAAGTAACGTAATATTAATTTGAATATTATTTTAGGTGCTTAAAGTAATTAAAAAAACATTCTTTACTTAAAATCCTTTTTTTATTTTTGTATTTTTATTTCATCTCTTACTCGAATTTTGAGATACCAATGTGTATCTATAAATGTTTGTCAATTGTAAACGTTTATATTGTAAACGTCTATATTGTAAACGTTTTGTCAATTAAACGTTTCTCCAAATGACAAACGTTTAATCTATATCTATCTATATATATAAAACAGTTCCGTAACTCACTCATTCATTCACTGACTGACTGACTGACTGACATACAACGCACAGACCAAACCGCTGGACCTAAAGGGCTGAAATTTTGCATGGCGATTCTTCTAATAGTGTAGGTGTGCATTGAGAAAGATTTTTCAAAAATTCTTCTTAGATTTTTTTAAATTAAATTTTTAAGCTGTTTTTTAAACTTTTTTTTACGTTTGCATTTAAAATAATACATTGAGGGTTATAAAATTTATATCACGAGAAAGATCATAAAAAATCCTTCAAAATGAAATTTTTTTCGAATTTTTACCTCCATTTCCTGATTTTTCGTGAATTTTTAAAGATTAATTTTTAGAATTTAATTTATTAAATGCTGATCACGTGATTTCTTTTTCTGATACTTTCAATAAATTTATCGTCACGTGCGTAACAACTAAATAGACAAAAAATATTTTTTTTCTCTTTCTAATGCAGCAGACGATTGGATATTATCCAAAAAAAATGCATATCCCTTACGATTTTTTATAAATATATATACATAGATAGATATATATTTTACATCAATTGTATACATTGATCTTCGCATTTATTATAAATATATATATTTTTTTGGCATAAATTGCATACGTTGACCGTTGTATTTAATTTGAATGTACTCCGTAGCGAAGCGCGGGTTTTCAGCTAGTATCAGATAAAGGTATTAAAGCAGATCCCAAGAAGATAAAGGCAATTCATGAGTTTGCAGTGCCAAAATGTAGAGAAGACTTGCAAAGATTTCTGGGTATGATAACATACTTGGCAAAATTTACACCACATCTGTCAAACTTGACTCATTCATTGCGACAGTTATTGAAAAAACACATTGAATGGCTATGGGATGAAAATATTCAAAGAGACTTTCAGCTAATAAAGCAAACTATCATGCAGTCCCCATGTTTACAATATTTTGATGAGACTAAAGCTGTAACTGTATCTGTGGATGCTATCAAAGATGGGTTAGGAGCAGTTCTACTTCAAGATTGTAAAGCTGTTGCCTATGGATCAGCATCACTCACTGAAGCCCAACAAAACTATGCTCAAATTGAAAAAGAGCTATTAGCTGTAGTTTATAGCTTGGAACATTTCAACTACTATACATATGGAAGAAATGTAACAGTGCAAACTGATCACAAACCAATACTTGGCCTTAGCAAGAAACCGTATGATACAATTTCTCCTCGTTTTCAACGCATGTTACTTCGGCTTAACAGGTACAATGTAACATTAGAATATGTACCAGGAAAGGAATTACTCATAGCCGATGCACTGTCCAGAGCACAGTTTATAGTTGACAATTTTGATGATGGGTTATATCATGAATCTACAGTGAAAATAAACTTGTTAACACAAGCTTCTTCAGCAAGATGGGAAGAAATTGCAGAGCTCACAAGAAATGATTCCAAGCTGCAAGATTTGATATTTCACATAAAAAATGGATGGCCTGATAAAAAGAAGACAAGATTAGCTGCTCAAGCATACTGGCATTGTAAAGATGAACTGTATGTAACAGAACAAGGAGTAATATGTCGAGGACAACGACTTGTAGTGCCAACAGCCTTTAGGCATGAAATTTTGAAAAAATTACATATGTCGCATAAAGGTGTTGTGTGTAGTAAAATCAAAGCTAGAGAATACTTTTATTGGCCTAATATAAACAATGAAGTTGAAGCATACGTATTAAAGTGCAAGATCTGCCAGAAATATCAACGAGCAAACCAAAAAGAAACCATTTATGAAGAAGACCTTCCAGAGAGACCATGGCAGAAAGTAGCCTGTGTTTTTTCTATTTGAAAGGAAAACAGTATCTCCTGATGATAGACTATTTTTCTAAATATGTTGAATTAAAGCCAGTAAGCAGTACAACAGCACAAGCTGTAATAAACGTCTCGAAGTCCATTTTTGCTACAGATGGATTACCTGACGAGCTAGTTAGTGATGGAGGACCACCATTTAATTCTAATTTTATGAGAAAGTTTCTCAAAGATTGTGACATCAAGCCTCATATTACACCACCACACTTTCTTAGGGCAAATGGACAAATTGAGAGATGTGTGCAAACAATTAAAAAATATCTTACTAAAGCTGCAGAGGACCGTAAAGACTTATATGCAGTACCGCTAGACTACAGAATCCAATCTGCAAAAGATATGCCATCACCTGCTGAATTATTAATGGGCAGACGTTTGAGATCTTTTCTACCCTCCCATCCAGATATGCTAAAACCAAAGTTTAACGTAAAAGATGCTCGCATTGCTCTGAATAGTGATGCGACATCGACAACAAAACATCGATGTTTCGAAACATCGATATTCAATATTAAAACATCGATGCTAATAAAACATCGCCCCAAAACCATCGAAATTTTTAAACATCGATGTTTATGAACTTTCATTTTTTAAAACTGGTTTAGTAACCTCTAAGATTAATGTTACTTCGGTTAGTCATGGAGGGGGGGGGGGGGGTTTACTCTCAGGTTGGGCTGACACAAATGACAAAAACTTGGTTGCTAGAGTCAGCGCATATCGCAGAATTTCCATTACACATTTTATTACTTTTACCAGAAAATTGAGGAAGAAATTATTGCAATTTATTAACAAATCTTTTATTTTCAAATTAAATAATACAAAAGAAAATTACATATATTTACACTAATTTGAAGTACTGATGCAAAACCAACGTAAGGGGGAAAACTGAACAAGCTTATTTTTTCTTTACTGTAAATAACAATTATTGGGGCTATTGGGGCATATAATTATTATTCATTGGTTGTTAATTGTCTCTAATCGTTCCCCCTTTTGTATTCATCCTTTTCAGAATTCAGACTTACATTTACTGAGTGGGAAAATTATGCTACGTGGTTATTTTTTTTATTATGGTACATTTTCATTTTTAAAAAAATCATCGAGACAACGTAAAACATCAAGCACAAAACATCGATGTTAAAAAATCGGCTTCAATAAATCGATGTTTTTATCAAAACATCGATGTTTTGAAAACATCGACATCGATGTCGCATCCCTAGCTCTGAAAGAGAGGCAGGTCAAGCAAAAGAAATATGCTGATAAGCATGAATCACGACTGCAAGAACTCCCAAACAAGACAAATGTTTGGTTTAAGCATAAGATGAATGAGCCTTGGAAACAAGGTTTCATAGTTCAAGTAGGACCACAACCTAGGTCATACATTATAAAAGGGAAATATGGTGCTACCTACAGACGAAATAGGTACCATATTCGTCCTGATAATAGTTCGAATGTGGATAACAGTTTAGCCTGGAATCCGTAGAAGATCTTTGGGAAAGCTCCAGTGACTCTTCAAAGACTCAACATGTTCCAGCTGGTAGTTCTAATGATCAAAGCACCATCAGTGACACTTCAAAGACTCGACAAGCTCCAGTTAGTAGTTCTAATGATCAACTTAGTAGATCACCTGAGATAAGAAGATAAGAAAGGACTATTGTGAAACCTATTCGTTTTAGAGACTATTAATTAGGACTCTTGTCAAAAAATTTATTAATTTATAAAATATCTGTTTTTGGACTGCAAAGTAAGATTTCAGTTTGTAAAATTTTGTGTCTCAAGTTTTAAAATTCACTCATCTTAATTTGTAAAATGTAATTTGTTACCTTCATTGGTAATATTTGTAATTGTAATCTTTTAAAATTATAATCTTTTAATCTTTAAGAAAAAAAAGGGCATGTAAGATATTTAATATATATAAATGTAGATGGCAGCACCTGTGTACAAAAAATAAAAGTGTATCAGCCACTTAACTTCAGTTAGAAGTAAGCTAGCTGAGGACATGCCTGTAGTAACGATGTAGAGTTTGATTGTCTATAGCAGAGCTCCGCAACCTTTTAATCTTCCACGGCACAACAACGTTTTTTTTTCGATAATTCCGCGGCCCACCACAAGAAAAAGCTTACAAATATATAAATTACGATAAATACGTATATGTTTTTATTAGATAAAAAAAAACACAACAAAATAGATCTATGTATCAAGATAAATATAATCATTTAAGTTTTATATAAATCATTTTGAACTGTACACCAACACAAGAACAAAAATATAAAATTATAGTTTACAAGTAAAAGAAGTTTCTCTTTAAATTTTTACATTAAAATTTGTTTTTCGGTCTTTACTTAAGCCTAATAAATCAAAGTTAATTTAAACATAACTAATTTATTAATGAGATATTTGAGATTGTTTTGATAAATGTGCGTTTTATATTTGGCTCTATAATAGAAAGAGCTACAGTTCATGGTCAAGGCCCTTTAAATATGATCGTTTGTCATTTTCAATTAGAAGCAGTGTCGAAAAACTTTGTTCGCATAAGTATATCGTAGAAAATGGGAGCAAAATTGCAATAGCCTTGTCAGAAATTTGTGAATATTCTTTCTTAACTGAAATCCAGAAATATGACGCTCAAGCATACATACAATGTATGGCTAACAACATGTTTTTATTTTGTGTATAATTTCGACCCAGAAAAATTACATATTAACAAAAAGTTAGAGGAATATTTTACTTAGAAAAATTTCTATTTAATGCTGTGGTTAATTTTTTTATTATCATAATCGATAAAATCACCGCGGCGCAGTCAAGATCACCTCGCGGCACACTAGTGTGCCACGGCACAGCGGTTGCGGAGCACTAGTCTATAGTTATCTCAATTCATCCACCTAAATAATAATGCTTATGAATATTAATTCATCGAGAGTATCTTAAAACACTGATTTCAGGAACTTTATCATTGGAACTAATTATTAGTTCATCTTCCTTTTCTGACTGGCTCCTCCTGAATGGGAAAACAGTTTCATCAAACTTCACGTTTCTACTAATAAAGAACTTGTCTTCTTCTACATTCCATAACTTGTGTTCTTTTATGCCTTCAAGATAACCAATAAAAACACATTCTTGTGCACGTTTCCCCAATTTTCCCTTTAGCTGTGTTTTGTCAATTTGTGCATAAGCCTTACAGCCAAAGATTTTTAGATTATCAACTTTGACAGGCTTTTGGGTCCAAAGTTCTTCTGGTATTCTTCACTGGATAGCTTGTGATGGACATTTGTTGCGTAAATAACAAGCAGTAGCCACGGCATCTGCCCACAGTTCATTTGGAATGTTTGAGTCGAACAAGAGGCATCTGGTCATGTCAAATAATGTATGGTTCATCTTCTCAGCAACTCCATTTTTCTGTGGGGTTCTGGGAACAGTAAGCTGTTTCGAGATTCCATTTTTAGTTAAGAAATCATCAAATTCCTTACTTGAATATTCCCCACCATTATCACTGCGTAAAGTGGTAATCTTGAGGCCATGTAGGTTTTCAACATTATTTTTAAATTCGATAAAATTCTCTAGGGCTTGGTCTTTTGACTTTACCACAACATACCTTGAATAGTCATCAACAAAGGTGATAACATATTTGGAACCTCCTTTTGATGTGGGTGTTATAGGTCCCGAGACATCACTGTGGATTAGTTCTAGTAACCTTGTGGAATGTTTAGTTTCTCTAATTGGAAATGGTGTTCTTTTCATCTTTCCCAGAATGCATGTTGAGCAAATTTCACTTTCTTTTGCGGTTTCTTTACAATCGTCATTCGAATAGTCTCTATTGACAAGCTTCTTCACTGCATTTTTGTGAAAGTGTCCTAAACGTCTATTCACGAGTTCATCATGTTTAGAGATGCGTGCTTTATGCAGCTGCCGTTCTTCAACTTTATACAGTCTTCCAAATTTATGGGCAGTAAGGATGATTTTATTCTTTTGGTGGGGAATTCTAATAGTAGCCCTACCATTCTGAAAAGAAATGGTCATACCCATGTCTTCAATTCTTCCAACTGAGAGGAGGTTACTGTCAAGATTAGGCATATACAACACATTTGCTAAGGAAATGGTTTCTGTCCCACACTCTCCTGTGGGCCTCAAAATTATATTGCCAGTTCCTATCGCTTCAATTTTTTCAGAGTTTGCTATTTCAACTTGTGATTTTATTGATACCAAATTTTCAAATTTTTCTCTTTGTGCTCATGTGCTCAGTGGCACCGCTATCAAGGTACCAATCACAGACCGGTTTATCACCACAAGTATCATAAGTAGTGCTTGATGTACATCACTTGACACTCTTTGGTTACACGATACAGTCTTAGGAATAGGACATTTCTTCTTTCATTATCTCTAGGATATTTTTTCTATGTATCATGTCCTTGTGTTTTACTGCTGTCTTTCGTTTTTCGTGCTCTTTCACCGACACCTTCTTGTTCATTTTCTGCACTGTGACGGAGCAATTTCTTCTCTTCTACTATCAGGCGTGACCTAACGATTTTTGTGGACAAAGTATCTTCATCTCGTTCTAGGCCTTTATACTCTTTAGGTAAACCCATCAACATGACAAGTGCTACTTCTCTGACACCTTACTATGCAATTCCATAATTCTTCTTAAATAGGAACTCATACTTTCACCAGAATTCATTCTTACATTAAAGAATTCTCTAATAGCGCATACAGATTGGTACAGAGTTCTCTGCATCTGCCAGTGATTTATGTTCTCTCTGTACTCTGTATATGCGTGGATCTCCTCCTCTGGCGGTCCGATACATAGCATCAAAGGAGAACCCGAGGTCCCGGGGGTCAAATGGTGACAGTGGGGGCGGGGGACACTAGATCAAGAAACACGAGGGACCTTGGGGGCTTGAATGGGGGGGTTCTAAATGGGGGAATATCTGGAAGACACGTGTTCATTGGAATGGGGGTGGTTCTAAATACCGTGTCTAATGTTACCGTGACTAATGTGATGACAGGAGTCGGGAATCTGCAGGCAGAGAACTCTGTACCAATGTATATGCACCATAAGTAGTTGAAGCGTATGTAGCAATCCAAACTTCGAATGGATATCCTTTAGAGTTGTCCATGCATCTTTCGCCCTTGTACAATCGGCGATATCGACCAAAAAGTTGTCTTCTACAACGAGGAACAGGAACGTGAGAGCCTTTCCGTTAATTTTACTCTCTTCTGCTTTCAATTCTGATCCGTAACCAGGATCAATTGCTTCCAAACAGTTCTTTTGCACTAGCGCAGCAAGAGTACGGATACTCCATGCCGTATAATTATTGCCATCTAGCTTAGGGATCTTTAATTCATCCATGCTGTCAGTTAAGCCTAGCTGCGCACGCGAGTTTTGATTTCGGCTTCGTCAATTTTCGTAGATATCTGTTATCTCATAACTCACGTATAAAACGCTTCTTCAGAGCACTCGTGCTGATAACGTGTTAGAAATACATCTTTAACAGATAATACAAAAATGAGGAAAAAAACTCAAGCGAAAGCAAAAGCACGTCAAACTGTTTACATGTTTACTAGAGAGAGAGCGAGCAGAAGGTTGCCATTCAGCAATTACAAAACTCAGGTATCAAGTTGAGGTGAAATTGTAGCACTGCTTTGGCATAAATACAATCACAAAGAAATTAATTTTTAACAGCGGGAACATAACAAAGCAATATGATCGTCGGGACTGGATGAAATAAACGACACGTACGGGAAAACGATGATTCGGTGAACGATTGATCGAGATTCCACTGTATACATATATATATATATATATAAGAAATAAACATCGTCTCATTTTAAATTTAAACTCATTTAGCATTAGGTCTACGATTATATAATTTCAGGCTATAAAAAAAAAATACGCCGTGCGTTTTTGGGAGGGCAATTACCCCCTCCCCCCCCCCTGGAGCAGCCAATGAGGGATGGAAAGTGACAAATGTGAAGGTCGACAGGATCTCATCCCGTTCTCCTGGCTAAGGCTTAGGGTGTGGTGAGGAGGAGATTGTCGCCAAACATTGACACTTGCCTCAAAGAATAGCTGTCAATAATCGATCAGGTGTCTTTTTCTGAAAAAAGATGGAGAGGAATACACATCTGCTGTTTGCAATTGATTACAATTGAAAATTTTCAACTCTATGCTTATTGGAATATTATTTGCCGTAATTTTCTCTATGGTCTAAACCAGTGGTAGTCAACCTGGTCCCTACCGCCCACTAGTGGACGATTCAAGCTTTCGTGGTGGGAATTTTTGTCCGTTGTTACAAATTTTGTTCTTCCTACATATATCGAATACACTGCTAACACATTCGCGAGTTTTGACTTTTTAAAATACGCTTTTGCAATTTACTTTTGAATTCCATCTCTGAACTTGGATTACAGGTAATAATTCACCGGACACTTCTCGAAGTATACTCGTGGACGAGGGAGCAACGAATGAGCTCCGTAGCTATTTATGTATATAAATACATAAAGTTTAAATAAAAAGATACATGTGAGTACATATTTTTTGCAAACCCTCCCCTCTAAAATTTACTTCGCACTTGCGCTAAATCGAGTCACTGCGGATATGCCCCGGTGGGCGGTAAAGAAACTTTGCCATCAACAAATATACAAAAGTGGGCGGTAGGTATTAAAAGGTTGACGATCGCGGGTCTTAACCGTTTAAATGTTGCTAGTGGTGCATGAAGCATTTGTTGAGGTCCTCCTTATCTTCTATACTAATAAAGGGACAAGTGGATGTCGAGAGATCACGTGAGCGTAACTCATCCGGGCGGGCCACTCCTCGAAAAAAAATGGCCGACAAATATACAGGAAAATCGGTGTATTTTTTTTCTCATGAAAGTACATAAATGTTACATATTTGGAAAGAGCTTCGAAAACTGATAATTTTTTCTGCGTACACTTATTCTGTTAATTCAATAGTTTTAGAGATATATTCATTCTAAAATCACTCACTGAGAAACCAAATCATCTGGAGCAGTGGTGCTGCCATCTGTCGGCAGCGACGGGAATGAAAATTGAAAGGAATTTATTCACTTGAATTTAATACATTTGTAGGCTTTTTTTTTCTTTTGTGGGGCCCGAAGTACATAAATATGTTACACGGATGGCTTGAGCGTTGCTAGGCGAAGCCCGGCTAGTTCTAAATATAATAAATATTATTTATTACTTAAGATATTTTCTCACGCTGGGAAAGGAAATTTTATTGTTCAGTTATTAAGTAGTAAAAACTTTTAACTACGCTTGTTTGTCGCCCGACGAACCACGAATTGTCCAGATGAAGATGGTATCTGTACCTGAGGTTAGCAAAATGTATCTCACTTTCGGAGACCCCAAGCGAGTGCTTCTTGAGCTCGTGCGATCCACCACTGTTTAACTTTGCAACTAAACAACACATCTCTCGTTTTTATTAAAGTTTTAGACTATCAAAATATATGGCTAACAAAAACCCAGTAATGAGATGATATTTGACAGCGGATGAAAGTAGAGTTGGACGACATTTTCCCCTGTTCAAATTGAAGAAAAAGTGAAATTTTTATAAGGCGTTGACAAAATTCCGTTAAGGTTCCTTGTGATTTTTCAATAGGAGAGGTCATCATTATAGTCACTACATTTCAGGGGGTGGTTCTGTTTCAACAATAATTGGGAGATTGGGAAAAATAACACTGGAGTTGTGTCTTTTTTTATATCAATTTTTATGTAGGGAGAGATACGAAAAATCCTCTTCATATATAAGGTTGTTCGCCTATATTTTGGGAGTACTCAATATAATTGCAAATATTGATTAATATTTAGAGTACTTGCATAACAAAAAAAATTAAAATGCGTTTTAAGATAATTTTATTTTTACCATGTTTTTATTAACTTGCTTCTTGTGTGTTTGTCCAGTACAAATCTTGCAATCGATTTTTAACTAATTTCCCGACTAGCTAGACATTTGAAACTTTTAGAATAGCTCAGAACACGATGACAATGCATTTTTTAAATACTTTTAGCCATCTTTAAGCAGAATTAAATTAATTTTCAGTTATTTTCAGTTAATTTTGTTTTGTAGACTGGTGCAGCCATCTATCGACCGGAACGGGAACGAAAAGTTAAATGCAAGTTAACTTCCAATTAACTTCATTTTCTTTCAACTTGATGGGATAATTCATGAAAAAAATTTTTTTTAAAGTATTTATTAATACATAGAATTGTCAAGTTTATATGATTCAACAGAAAATTTAAAAACATGGTGTATAAAAAGTTCTTTTTATTATGCTTATTAGAACTGCTTATAGTTCTTGTAATTATGCTTATTAGAACTGCTTTCAAAATTTTCGAGTTTCCTTAAAGCCTAAATAGTTAAATCTTTCATAATTTTCTATGGTTTTCCGAGAGAAATATTCACACCTAAAGAGCGATAAATACTTTTCGCGGAGACCCCATTCACCCGACCCCTAATTTTGAGAATCGAATTCCCCAAGCAACCTTATAAACCGTCTCATGGATTTTTTCTTCAGAGGTGGATTAATTCTAGTGCCCTGCGTTTTTAAAAATTTGTATTAAGCATTTTTGAGATGAGTTTGCCGACTTTGTGAATTTCTACAATCACATATGAAGGGTCCAGGGGTAAAACGATTTTACAGCCATTTTTTACGAAAATGCGTTAGCAGTGCCATCTTGTAGCTTTCAAGGAGTACTAACACCACGTGCATTCATATCTGGGGCAGAACCCCTTTAAAGCCGTTAAAAATAGCGATGAAGTTTCGGCGTTCCATAGAAAACCCACGTTTCTCCAACTTTCAAATTCGTTTTTCTCAAAACGAGGATTTTGGAGTAAAGTGGTTTTACCCCTGGACCCCTTCAAATTTTATCTAGCTTTCCATGTTTCAGCCATAGTGACCCCCTGTCTGAATAATGCCCGTTTGGCGTGACTAAGGTGGCGAAAAAAAGAAAAAATATCTCTAAATAATGTAATTTATATGTTGAGCACTAATAATAATAAAATTCAATAAAAAGACAAGGGGATGTCGAGATCATCACGTGACCGTAACGCACCCGGGCGGACCAATCCTCGAAAAAAAAAATGGCCGACAAATATACAGGAATCGGTGTAATTTTTTTCTCATGAAAGTACATAAATGTTACATATTTGGAAAGAGCTTCGAAAACTGATAATTTTTTCTGTGTACACTTATTCTGTTAATTCAATAGTTTTAGAGATATTTTCATTCTAAAATCACTCACTGCTGAGAAACCAAATCATCTGGTGCAGTGGTGCTGCCATCTGTAGGCAGCGACGGGAATGAAAATTGAAAGGAATTTATTCACTTGAATTTAATACATTTGTAGGTTTTTTTTTTCTTTTGTGGGGCCCGAAGTACATAAATATGTTACACGGATGGCTTCAGCGTAGCTAGGCGAAGCCCGGCTAGTTTAGCCTAAAACTAGATCAGATCAAATATAATCTTTTCTTATGATAATTCTCAATACTAGATATAAGACTAGATCAAATAAATTAGATCTTATGCTTAATGTCAATACATGTGGGTAAGTATAGGTGGTATTTAAAATAATACCACACCACAATACACATCCATACTGTTTTCGATTGTCTTACAAGGCATTGCTGCTATCATATCTCGCCAGATCTAGCAACAGTCAGTGGCAGATAAAGCATTTGGAGCGCCTGAGTTGCAATCTAAGTTTTAAGGCCCCCTTGTTCTAAATGTTATTAATAAATATTATTTTATTACTTAAGATATTTTCTAATGGTCAAAAAGGAAAATTTTATAGGTCTGTTATTAGGTATTAAAATATTGTACTATGCCATTTGTCATTCAACAAAGAGTCAATTGTCTAGATAAAAATGGTATCTGTGCCTGAGGTTTGCAGAAATTATCTCTCTTTTAAGCTGCTAACTTTGTATGGTATACACAAGATTCAATTCACAAGAATCGAACTTTTGAGTGAATGAATTAAAGAAGCTGCTTGAGATATGCTAATTTCGGCATACACGCTTAGTATAAATACCATGCAGTGTCATAAAAAGAAAAAGGTTGTTAGGGTTGAAAAAGGTGTTGTAAAAGTTGATAGATAAGCGAGAGGGAGCTATGAGGTAAGTAGCTCCAGGTGTTATCCTGCGCTAGTGCTTAGGGGGCCCAAAGTTTACGTGGCAGTACTGCTGCTTTGTGAGTATTGAAATGTGTATTTCTATTGAATGATAATATATACATTCCGTATAAGTAGTATGTATGCTTATTGCTGTAAAAGCAAATTATATATGTTAGATATAATTGCTTCTCTTTTCAGTTAATGTTTAACACTATCGCATTCTTGATTGGTTAATCTATTCTCCAGTCACTTAATCTTTGTTTTTGAAATACACTGTAGCTTTCTCTCACGTACACACCGTAGCTTTCTCTCACGTACGATTGATGCGAATGTTTCTCATTGGCTTATTGTTTTATGATTGGTCAGTGCTTTAATCCTTGCCTGTGTATATATACCGCTGTTTTTGTGTAAGTCTTTGTGTTGTCAATAAAACTCATGTTATCTTGTGCTTTTGATGTCGTTCCTGAATTGCTTACAATATATGTGCAACAAATTCAATAAACATTGTTTCATGTATAAACTGTGTTTGTATAAAATTCAAATAGAGTGCCACTTCAAATTATATACACCCAAGTCTGGGTAGAAGTGAGCTAATTTCTCTATAACTTTCAGAGGCACCTGGCCAGACAGTGGCACTACAATAATCACTTTCTAGGGAAGATATCTGAAGGGCAGTTGATAAAAAATTGACTTTAGATCTACATTTGCTGTGATTCACCCTTATGGCTAGCATTTCAGAGAGACACATCACACGTTATATAAAACACACTTTATGAGAAAAAATATGTTTTTAATACATACCACAAAAAACATTATGATCAAATGAAGCATTACTTATACAAAAAACTAATTTCCATATACACATAAGTGTTAAGCAGATATGCAACAGAGTCCAAGAGGAGAAATAAGACAGTTTGAAAGAAGGAGAAAAACGTGTGTGGTCATTTTAGAACACAAGACAAATGAAATACATAAATTATATAAAGAATGTATAATGGAACAATAGAAAAAAACAATCTCTACATTTCGGATATCTTTAGATAGCGTAATTTTTTTTTCTTTACAAAATTATCTTACTGTACATAGTATTACTTTTATGTTTTGGATGTTAAACGAGAAAAAAGTGTATATTGCTAAGAGAAACAGAAGTAATACAGCCATCAAAAAGTCAGATAAAATATCTGCAGCAGGATTACGTGATAAAGGATGTCACCTGACAAAAATTCATCACTAAAATTATAGAACACACATAAAAGTTCTTGAAATTATCACATTTCTCTAATTAAGACTGGAACAGTGGAGACAAATATAATACTTTTACACATTTCATGTCTTGTATTAAAATAACTAATTTAATGCTATAGAAACATCTGATTGTTCTGGAAGAAATAAGAATGGCTATACATTAAAATTTCAAATGGAAGCTTTCCTCTTTTCTTTTAAACATGCTATTTGCATATATTTTAAAAAATCATGAGCTAAAATCAATCGCAACAAAAAGCTTTATTAAAAAATTAAAATGTTAAAATAAATTGAATACTCCACAATAAATCAAAAATACAACTTGTGGATGATAGTTTGAATTGATTAATCAAACAGTGTCATTTCCAACTTTCTTTTTTTTTTTATAAGCTAAGCTTTGTATTTTGTAAGAAAATAGAGTAAAATTTACAACAGGCAATATGAAAATTTCTGAAATAAGCCACCATTTTCAAGAATATGATATGATCTAAAAGCAAAAGTAGCATCCAGAAGAGGTTTTTAAAATTTTCATTAGGAAACTTTAAAAAGTAGAGAAACCTTGATTATCCAACCCTTACAAGCATTAAGAGTACGTTAATGCGAAGCAATCCTCAAACCAGTTTTGATGTCTTATCTAACTTGAAGTTAATGTTTACAAAATTAGGAGAAACATGCCAATATAAATAGTTATATAGAATTATACTTAAAAATTAAAAACTTCCACAAAAATTTAAAAGAAAAAAATTGCTTAAATTTCCAGCAAAATTATTAAATATAACTAAGTTTGTAATTTGGGTAAAAACTTTTACATGCAGCACATTTAAAATATATATGGTATAAGAAATGCTACATATGACAAGAGAGATGACATTTAGAAACAAGTGAATTTTCTCATTTTAATCCACATAATTTCATTAATGGAACACTCAGCTAAGGAATTCTAAACATAAAATAAAAATAACTAAAAGTTTTAATTATTAAGTTACTTTTTTAAAAAGATTGAGTTTCATAAAAAAACATATTTAATAGAATTCAAATTTTACATTTTCTAGATTCTGAAATAAGTTATGAGATATCTCCGAGATTTATAAAATATTTATCAGCATTAGATAATAACAAGAGAAATTTTGTTGACTTTACCAGTTAGTTAATTAAAGATAAATTTTCCCCAGTTAACAGAGTTAACGATATTACACCGTAGATGAATATACAGAGTTAACAATACAGGAATTGGAAATGATGATTACTATGGTAAAATTAAACAATTTTTTGATAAACATTAAAACTGTTTAAACTCAATATTAACAGCCCGAAAATTGGGCCCTTTTTAAAGCAAAGTAAATGCAGACAGAAAAATTTGAAGTCTGTATTACTATAACTAGACATTATACTTCAATACATGAAGTTGAGTTTATTCTTTTTTTTTCCTCAGGATGGAAGTTTATCCTAAAACTTATTTTATTTTTTTGAACTGCATGTTTACCTCTTCACGAGTAACACATTTTCTCAGGGCCCGATTATGAATGATGGGGGCCCCTGGGCAGATGCTATTTGGGGGCCCCCTTATGAACATTTATAAAAATAAGAACTATCCATGGGCTATACATACTATTAGAAGTACTAGGTGCATGCACCAAGGGGGTTTTGGGGCCCCCTAGCATCAGGGGGTTCTGGGCAAAGTCCCGATTTGCCCATGCGATAAAAAGGCCCTGCATTTTCTTACAGTGTTAATATTATTACAGTACAGAAGTACAGTAATATTATTACAGTACAGAAGTACAGTATTCATATTTCTTTATTTTAATCTGTATTTCATTACACCAAATTAAACTTGTCTGTAAATTACTTGTTGACAAAAATGCAAAATCTTTTTTTAAACAGAAATTTTATGTTCAGTAGGATAAAGGCATAAATTCCTATCCTTTTTCAGCGGGAAACTCAAACACTTCAGAATACAGGTGCATGAATAATTAATTTGTTTTCTTTGAGCAGTTGCAGTGCATAATTGCTCCGAGCAGCTGCATTTCTTCTAACAGTTATTGAAAAAATGTTTCGGAAAATCTTAAAAAGTGGCCAGCAATGAAAATATAACTTGAAAAAATATGATATCAAAAGCCTATACTGGGATCGGGGAAGAAATTCTTACATCGCTCCTAGATCTTATGCAGGGCCTCCATGGAATTTTACCCCATCTCCTCAAGTCTAAGTGCATATAATTTTAGGGTAAAAAGAAGCTTTATACGGTTTTAAACACGAATATTTAAGGGGTGAGATTCAAAAGCTTTCGTAAAGGGTCAGATAATCAAGGGTTCTGTGAAGCAGCAATTATAAGTGGACTGATAATAAGTGCAATTAGAATTAGTACTGTTAAAAATGAATGATTATATAATAGCATAGAAGTCTGACTACATACTTTAAACCAGGTCTCATGGAAAATTTGAAACAACCCTGAGTCTATTTACTATGAAATGGTTGGTTCTCTTTGGTTGCTGATGATAAATATTGTAAAAAAATTGCTGGTGCATATGCAAAATCACATGGACAATCAACTGACACAGACAAACATATTTATATAATATACATGGAAACGCTGAAACACACACAAAATTCAACATATATCACAGCTATAATAAATAGAAAATCTTGAAATTACTGATTTATACCAACATATAAAGAAAAGACAGATTTCCCCCCAGTTTTTCTTTGTACAAGACACAGCCTTGGCTGCAGTTTGATTTCAGAGTTTTCAGTCATCTATTCACATAAGTTCATGAGAATGAGCTTTTTTTTATTTTGGCAGGTTTCTATGGTGAGAGAAACAAAAGTTTTGAGAGTTTGTGTTGTTATACCATATGTGCAGGTGATTGATTGTTTCCGGACGCATATGAATGTTGGACCAGCAACTCTATATCGCCCGTAACAGCAGCACCGTTTTCACCACCACCTGAAATTTAAGTTAAAACAAAAATCACTTCCTTTGCAATACATTTTAGTGAAATAAAAGGCAGCTAAGTGTTTTTAACATTTATTTCGACTGTATGTCTCCCTCTGGACTGAGGGGTTTTGCTACTTTTCGTTATTTTTTTAAAAAATACTTTCAAGATATATGTCTTAGCAATTTTTTATGATACATTTTAAATTGATTTTATTAATAATGTATAAACTATTTAAATATACTAAGAATTAATATTTAATGAGAAATTATTGAAAAAAATCATGCTTTAAAGTAAAAAAAAAAGTTCCGCATACGGAAACATTATTTTTTAACATGAAATTTTAAATAAAATTGAATAAAAACTTACCCAAATGGTTTACAAAGATCTAAAAATAGCTTTTATTCATAAATAGCATCATTTAATAAAATTTGCTTTGGTGTGGTACATTTCAAAGTATGGATTTGCCCAAAGAGCGTTCAAACTAAACGCTCTTTGAATTTGGATTCTACATTGTTTCATAAATTTACATCTGTTAGGTGCTGCAATCTATATATATTTTTTTGAAGTAGAATGTTCATATATAATATCTAAAATGATGGTGAACATATATAGATGGTATTTTTGAAATTCAAAGAGTTAGAAGTTGACCCCGAGAGACTCTCGGGTTTAGTTCGCTTCAGAGAAAATGGAAACTCGAGTAACACTCAGGCTTAGACCTCAAAGTGTTAAGACTAAATAAAACACAGAAGTCAGCAATTTCTTACAGTGTGGCACAATGAGTCACAAATTTAGAAGTTTTATAGCCTTAGACCAAATTTCTTTTTTTGGGGGCCCCCTCTGATTCATTTGAAAGCAGTAAGAAAAATATAAATTTTTACCATCTATGTCAGGGATGGCCAACTCATGGCATGGCGGCATTTTAACAGTGGCATGCAGAGACTTATTGAAAAATTAAGAAATTTGAAAAAATAATATAATCCTAGTATAGATGACTTGGTAAAAAAACTACAAATTCAAAAGCCACATTAATCAAGTACTGACTGTTTAATAATTATTTAGAATTAAATGTTTCAAGTTATTCATTTTATTTTATACATAACCTAACTGACTGAACTTTTAAAAATTTTTATTAACAATAAAACTAAAGTTTGTACTTTTGTTTTATTTATTATATCATTTTTTAAATCTCCACTACTCAGATTAAAAAAAAATGTGCTATTTGTGTAAAAATCCCATAATCAGCCTATAAATAACATTTTTTCACCTTTTTATATTTTTTGTATGTTGGAAAAGTTGGAAGTGGCACGCATATTTTTTTTCAGATAGTGGCACTCTTCCCAAAAAGGTTGGCCACCCTTGATCTATGTAATAACCCATTCATCATGTATGCTTGTCCTTCAGTTGAAAACATTTGCTGTTGACGAGTAATTATAGTATATTTTTGTTTTCTTTTAAAACAATATACATATAGATTTAGAAAATGCTTTTTTTTATAAAATAGGTGGGTATACTGTGTTTTCTCAAATAAAGGTACGTATTTTTAGTACCACATTTTCACACATCATGTCACAGGGGAACAAAAAACTTACAATTTAAAAAAAAAAATACTTTTGTTATATATTGTGGCATCACGGTAGGTTTTTAAGGCTAATCTCTGAGGCATTATTAAAATTACTATTTCTGAATTCATGACCAAGAAAGGCAGAGTCCTAATTAAAATGCAAAGGCCAATTTTAAAACAGAAACTTAACATGAAAATTTATTTACAAAAAAATTAAACATTACACAATTATGACATATTTAATTAATTTATGTGCAGATTCACAATACACACACCTAGCTAGTCCCCAACAGGAGCTTAAAAATCACGTCCGCTCGGGGCGCATCATATGCAACATCTCCTCAAAAGCGCCAAGTCTCTCTTGGCTTGGAAACCTCAGTGGTGGCCGCCTTCTTAGAAATTGCTTTCCCAAAACCGGGGGGTCGACAGATTATTGGCTGACAGCTCTTCTTAATGCCAAAACTTTATTACATTCCAGTGACAAAGTCACATAGAGCTATCGCTAAGAAAGACAGCTTTACGATGGTGATGGGAGATGCTGCTCTTTTCCAAACAGTTAACCCCACAGCTTTCTAGAGAAACCGTATGCCTGGGATTAACTTTCAGGCCAAAAACTCTGGCAGCATTTGTTGGTATCGTTTTTTAATCCCCCACAGAATTTTAGAATGCAGGGGTACACATGGCTTGTGTTTTTTTAAATCTTGCAGCTATGGAACGCTCGTCGCAGAGTCATGGGAACCGCACAAAACACGTGACGTTACAATATTAACAATTGTTTCGTTAGTTTCTTAAAATTTCAGTTAAGTTAAGCCAAAATAATACTTTTAAAAAAAAGGTGGGGATATGCCATATCTCTGCATACCCCCCAGAAAAAAAAGCCCTGGATTTAGAAGTTAAGAAAAACTCTTCAGTTTTTTTTAATAAGATAAATTAATTGATACAATAGAAAAAATAACATTGCACTTTTTTAATATTTTAGATAAGTTAAGAAAAATCACAAAGTGAAATTTTTTTTATTCACCGGCCTGTGGCCTAGTCCAAAATTTGCCAATGTGTACAATCACAGTCCCTTTTTAGCTGGAAGTATTTCTTAAACCAAATTATTTACACTCATCATTGTTAAATGTTTAATTCCCACACAATTTTAGCATGCAAATGTTTATAAATTTTATCTAAAAAAAAAATGGAATTTTTGCATGATCATCAAATTTAGCAGCCGTAGTACTAGAATTACTGAACTAACATTATATGTAGACCTTATTAGACCCAAGTTAAAATTTGGTTCACAGATATTAAGATGGCAAATTGGTGCATAAGCATTTACAAGAAAAAGATGAATGAAAAAAATTACCTTTCATTCTTTTTCCCCGTTTATTTCTAACAATTTGATGAGCTATACTTTCAGTAGGAACTCCTTCTGTCACATCAGCTTGCATCTTTGCGAAACTGATGAACACCTTCGGGGAAAAACATACATCAAATGTAAAGAAACATTTCTTGTAATCCCTACTCTATATATAGTAAGAAAGTTAGGTAATTGGAAAAATAAGTCAAAGCTTAGTATCTCTTTACAACTAGAAATATTTGCTTAAAACCAGAAAAGACACAAATATAAAATTTTTTGTAAGTATCGAGCCAGAAGTTTAAGCCTACCAGTACAAATTATTGAGCCAGGCTCAATAACATATTAGCTTACAATGATGATTAGTTATAAAGAATGGGATAAAATTTTTTTGCTTACATTCTTGCATTTAAACATATTCAAGTATATATGTTAGGAAATTAATTTACTTTAAATTTTTTCTCTATATTAAATGACAATTCTTTTATTTAAATTATACCAATGAGAGGTAAAAATATGGATAGTCTGATTTCTTAACTAAAATCTAAGCAAGATCAAAGCATAGGATAGTGATTTTCTACTAACTGAAAACTTAATAAAAACAATAAACCTCAAGCTATTGGTGTCTAAGATTCCAGAAAATATAAGGATCACAAATCAATCACAGAAAATAAAGATTATATTCTATAACTTGACTATTAACATTCACTCTACTTTTGCAAATTGATTGACCAATAAAAATTCATTATGAATAGTTTTAAGATATGATTTACATTATTCTTACATTAAACATTCCCTTTCACACAGTCCACATACTCATATGTTTAAGCTTACATTTCAATTTTTTTATAAAGGCATTTTATGGGCCGAAAAAATTTACAAATTGAAATAAAAGTTACCTACCATTAACAGTTTAGGTAAATTTAAATGGCAGGTACATTAATGAAAATTAAGTATTTTTTTAAAAAGATGAATTAAATCCTTATGGAAAAGAACCTATATTTAAGCCCCTGTAATGCAGGCTTTTTTACATTCATCAATCGTTATAATATGGAAACCTTAAAAATTGATCTAATAAAGAATATTTATAAGAATACATAGCCCACTTCAAGAAAGAAAAAAAAAGATTTTAGACTACAATGTAAAAATTTTATTAAAGGTTCCAGTACAGAAGGCCTAATTTATAGTAGTGTAATATAAAATATAGCAATCCTTTTAAATTTTTGTAAATGAAAATTCCTTTACAACTTGATAAATAAAATTCTTAAATATACTATCACATTTATCTTATTGGATTGCTTCATAGTTTGTGTCATAGATAAAAATAAAGATTTTTTTTATATTATTTATAAAAAAAAGAAAAAAAAACTAAGAAATATTTTTCCAAAAAAAAAAAAAGAAGAAATGAATCACCTTACCTGATCTAGAGTTGTCTGTGATACTGAATAATCTTCTATATTCAGCATTTTTCTAGCTTGTTCTAATTCGTGAAATACTACTGCTAAGGATAGGGATGGAGCTAATTGATACTCCATCTGGTTCAAGTGCTGTTCTTGTAGAGAAGCTGCACTTCCGAATGTGGTCTCGATGAACTTTCGAACTTCTTGCATAGCATTGAGGGCATTTGCAACACGAAGAGTTAGAGTATAACCATTGCCATACCTTACAAAAGAAAGAGAGCACATCAATAAACAGAAATTTTGTTTTTGCACACTAAAGCGCAAAATTATTTAAAAACTGTAATTACTATCTATGAATTCAATGAGTATATGAAGCATAAAAAGATTTTGTGATTAAAGTTTGGCCCCATTATTACATCTAATTATGTTCATTATCTTAACTACGGAAGAAAAACACAGTTACTAGCATAAGAACCCAAGACTAAACACTATTAAGAAAATATTAAAAAAGGTTTTATAACATACCACCAAGAACCTAAAAATTCCAATGTTTATTTTTATTGTCCTCACCTCTCTGAAACTAAAATTCTTCCCAGAGATATAGCAACCCCCTCCTACCAAGACAGGTAATCCATACTTCTAGTAAATTGATAAAAATAGTTGACAATAAAGGAATAAATAAAAAAACCACCCTCTATTAGATAGCAATCATTCCTTTAGAAATTAATAAATTTATTTATACTAAAAATGTACATACTAATATACTACATCCTTGAATATATTTGTAAATAATAAACCTTTTGTTTTTAAATTTTGTCATTGTTGAAGAACCATGCTGCACCAATATTTCAAAGCTGCATCAACATTATAACTGACAGTCATGCATTGACATATAAATATTATATGGCTCATGAAGTGCTTCCTCAAGTGCACCACTAGCAGCTTCTGCAAGTGATATTGGTATTTCAGTATTTAGTAGCTCTTCTCCAATGCCTTTGTCTCCCTGCATATGGCACTGCCTTTGAGAGACAAAGCCATAGGACAGCTTTGTAACATCACAGTTTCTAGGCAGTCACTATGTTATACAGGGTCATCGAAAAAGGTTGGGCACATTTCATATAATCATATTTAATGAAATAATTAAAATACAAACAATTCTTTTGTTGTAATGTACAGAATTTAATAGAATTTTACCTTAATAAGTTTCAATATGAGCACCGTTGGTTGCTCTGCACATACGAAGTCGATAATCAATCTCTGACCAGGTGTTACGAAGCAAGTCCGGCGACACTGTGGCAATTGCATCGACAATTCTCTCCTGCAAATGTGTCAAGTTCCGCACCTTTATGCTGTAAACAATGTTCTTGACGTAACCCCAGATTTGTACTCCTCAATCCACAACATACATTGAGCTTTCTCCTGAACGGTCGACATTGCACGGACAGAAAGCCGAACAAAGACCCCGTCCACCTCGCATCGCTTCTGCACAATGTTCCACGTCACGGTTGCATACCAGTTACATTTAGAAATCTTCGACACTTGCCAAGTTGTTTGAAAAGAATATTATTGTGTTCGCTCAATTTCTTTTATAATTATGAACTTTCGAAATGTGTCCAACCTTTTTTGATGACCCGTATTATCATTCATTTGGTAAAAGTTCAGAATGCTGGTACATGTAAATAACTGATAATTAACTACTACAAATTTAAGTTTTCTGATACTAAAGATATAATAATAAAAAAATAAGGTTTGATTGCTGGGTTTTGTTTCACAGTGTAACCTGCAAGGGTTAAAAAGAAGTGTTCATAACATTGTTTTCAAGGAACATAATTTATTTCAGTTTTAGAGAAGATAGGCATTTGAGCATAAATGTAAAGCATTAATGGCTTTAACAAAAAAAATTAAAGCCATCCACCTTTTTCAATGAGTGATTTTTCAACAAACTATGCTGTAGCGTACTGGATGTATTGTCTTATTTTTTCCCAAGACCCCACAGAGTGCTTGAAAGACAGCTGCATGTTTTTCAGGGAAAGATTTGCCAGTTTCCACCGGTTTTGAACATGTGGGGGATTAAAAAACGTTTTCCCACAGATGCAGCCAGTAAAGCTGTCATCCTAACGATTCTGGAATGTAATAAAGTTCAGCGTTACGAAGAAACTGTCACCAACGATTGCTGACCCCCTCTCTGGAAAAGAGACGCTGGTTAGATGTGCCCTGTGTGGACGTGTGTGTTTTAGGCTCCGGTGTTTTGGGCCAGGCTGGGTCCTTGAGCGTACGGTGTAAATCCACACGGGATATAATTGAATATGTTGCACTGGTTAAATGTTAATTCTTTTTGTAAATAAATTTCCTCATTAAGTTTCTGTTTTAAAAATTGGCTTCGCATTTTATTTAGGACTCTGCTTTTTTTTTGTTGTTATGGATCCTATAGTAGTAAATTTTAGCAACGCCTCAGAGAGTTTAGCCTTGTCGTGACGCCACAATGCTAAGGGATAAGCCCTTACTCTATTAAGAGCTTATCCCCCTTTACCTGAGAGGGAGAAATGTCATAACCTAGACATCATGTCCTACACCTACAACAATACAATGGTTTTCTGTCTTGAATGCAGAGGCTAAGGAGACAATGTTATCAACAGTGTAGATTTGGCAATCACAGTCTGCTATAAATCATTCAGCTAAATAAAAAAAAATTTTAAAAATCCTTACAATGATTTTTTAATAGTTGAGTTTCACAAGGTGTAGAATTTTGACCAGTTTTTTTAACAAACTTTTGGTCATTGCTGATATCCCTTATTGACAGACATAAGGATTTTCTAGACCACTTTGGTTTTCCATTTTTGTGTTTCTTGACTGCAGATATTTGAAATTCTGTAACTTCATACAAGCTACATTTATATTGCAACAATAATTTTCTTTAGTAAATATTAACATGAAGATACACTAGAATAATGAATTTAGGATAATTCCAAACAAATGCTGTCAGCTTAGGCATCAAATTAGTTCAGATTAGCAAGATCCTTTTGTATCTACAGAAAATGTTCTTATAAAAAATAACTGCCAACTAGACAGTTTTTATAGTGCTAAAATACTTACTTATTTTTGAGATGTTGAATACTTCCAAGGCAACGGAACTGTCCATTAACCATGATAGCTAGCCTTGTACATAACGCTTCGCACTCTTCCATGCTATTGAAGACAAAATATAACATAAACACATAAGCATTTATAGACAATAATCAAAGAGAGACAGTGTGGTTTTAAGGCACTGAATTATTTTTATAAGATAATTGACTGAAGTTTTTGAGAATACCTGTGAGATGTGAGAATAACTGATCGTCCCTCTTTAACAATATCAATAATACAATTCCATAAAAATCTCCTAGCTTTGGGATCCATTCCTGTTGTTGGTTCATCCTGTAGTTGAATACAAGTTATTTATCAGAAAATAAATATCCTTAAAGATGAAACCAATATTTACTTAAATAAAATTATTTTATTTCAGATCGATATATAAAACCATATGATATATAAAATGTTTAACTGGCTTAAAATCTTACCTTGTTACTTAATTTTGTAAAATAAACAAATAATAAGCAAGAAATATATTGCACATGTACAATGGACCAATTTAGAAGAGATGACTATAACTATTTTTAATAACATAAAAAAATTAATATTCCTATTTATTTTAAAAAAAATTGTAATCAAAACATGTTTGTTTTTAATTTTTTACTATTTTAGCCTTTTTAATTTTGCAAAGAGTTTCAAACCTTATCTCTTTTTAAAGTTTGCTTATTACTTCAATTTAAAAATGAAAAAAAAAATCAGTCATCTAATGTATTAAACCTTTCTGTAATATAAAACTAACACTATAATCATCAATAGTAAAAAGTTATAGATCAGGAAATCTAAGATAATTATATGGAGCATCAAGAACTAATTTAATATTCTATACTAACCAAAAATACAACTGATGGATTTCCAATAAGTGCAATTGCAGTAGACAATTTTCGTTTATTACCGCCAGAATAAGTTCCAGCACATCTATGGCCATGAGCTAACAGACCCAGTTTTCGAATACCCCATACTGCAACCTATATGAACAAAAGAAAATAATATTTATTATTATATATTATCTATACTAATATATAAAGAGAGAGAGTGGAGTTTGTATGTGGAGGGTAATCTCTGGAACCACTGCACCTTTTAGAAAAATTCTTTCACTATTTGAAAGGTACATTATTCCAGATGGACATAGGCTATATATTATGTATATCTGATCAGTAGACAGAAAGTTAGGGGCCTAAATGTTGAGCTGATGCTTCACCTTTACAACTTTTGCTTTGTCAACCAGAATTAAAGAACCATAGCAACACATCAAACGATATTTTCATTTATTATCAGTAAAACATTTAACATTTGAATTTTCTTTGTCAACCATAGTCAAGTAACCATAGCAATTCATCAAACTACATTTTCATTTATTATCAGTAAAACATTTAATATTTTAAAGATTCAGGTGGAGGAGGTATTGATAAATACAAGAAGGATTTTTGAAATTGGCAACGTTTAAGGGTTTATTGAAGAAAATTACATTTGGAACTACGATTCTTATTGGACATTTAAGGTTAAAAAAAAAAAATATTACAATTCATTGGCTATCAACTGGAAATTTATTGATATAATATTACAGAACTTTATTTAACTTATAAACTTTATGTTTTTGAATTTATGTACAATTTTATGCACAATTTGTGTAAATCGAACTAGAATTATTGAACTTTATTCAAAAATCAGTGTGTTTCATTGAAACTGTGAAATTTATTGATTATTTCGAATAGGCCTATGTTTGTTCCTTTATAAGTGAAAAAGTATTGCTTCAATTGAGCTGAAATTTTGTATAGATATAGTTGATAGTTCAGATTAAAACATAGGTATATTATTTTTTGAAAATCAGGCCCCGGAGTTTTTTTAATTAATGTTTTAATGATTTTGCCCCTAAAAGTTGCTTATTTCTACAGCTTCCGCACCTGTCCTCACTGACAGCGAGACTATGGGGACGAATCGCACCAAAATCAGCACGTGGGTGGCCCCGGTCACAATTCAGTGCCTGACGTTACAGTTTCCAATAAAAAAATTTTTTGCCATTACCATCAACAAATCCCAAGGTCAAACATACAAATATATTGGACTTGACTTTCGGGAAGATTGCTTTACTCATGGACAATATGGACAATTATATGTTGGTCTCTCTAAGTCAGGAAATCCGGAGAATCAATTTATTTTAAAACCTCAGAAAAATGAGAAATGTGGTATACCATGAAGTTTTAAAATAAATTATACCTACCTAATATCTACTTAAGATAAATAATTGTTCAACCCGGACAAAGTCGGTATGGGCCAATAGTTACTTATAAAGCAAAATTTTAAAGTCACATATATCTGTATCATAATGTTTATAATATCCATATCTATATAATATATTAATATTTATGAAGTATTATTGAAACAAAAGGTCAGAGCAAATCAGAAGCCATATATCAATTAGTTGTTTTCTATTAAAACAAATTTTTCAATACATTTTAAAATAAAATTATTTTATTAAATTACTCTTATTCACTTTAATTAAATTCAATAAAAAATGGTTCATAAGTATTTTTGTGCCATGCCTACTACACTTTTTCATTAAACCTTAAGCTGTAATTTTTTATCACCTAGCTCTTCCTATAAACAAAGAAAACACAAACCATAAATACTCTAGATTTTACAGTTATCAAACTTTTGCTAGTTAGCTTCAGTTAGTTGTATGGTGAAGTGTGACAGACACATACTCTATTATAATCATTTTAGGACTACTGACACTTACAGTGACTGTTACATATACATGATTCCAATAAAGTTTCAAAATACCAAATAGCACAGTTAAAATTGTTGGACATTTAACTACAAGGCGATATATGCTTTAGTTATTAGTTTAAGGTGATGTAGCAGTTAATGAACATTTGGGTAGTGTTATGTTAGTAAATTAATTACTGCAAACAGTTTTGAGACATAAATAGTGAGATTCAAAGACTTATTTGTTTTACTTATTTTATAAATTACAACACGATAATGATAAGACATTCAACTGTGTTTAACATATGGTTATTGGTGCTCTTAATACAGAAGGATTTTTAAAGTGAATTTCACAGAGTATTCCGAGTTGTCATTAACCACTGTAAACTGAGCAAATATTTTGTTAGGAGGGAAATTAAAAAAATTAACAATGAAGCTTTTATTTCTATGAGGGTTGTAAATAAAGTAGTGGCAACGTAGCCCAGAAAGTCGTAGAACATTGGGCATGCGCAAACATGATATCGGAGGTGTGAGGTGGAGCTGTTGTCGATGTGTAAAGTATATAAAACCGTCAATCCATAAGAAGGGGTAGTTGCTGCATGACGTTGAAGTGGAAAGTGTCATTTCTACTGCTCTAAATCATGTTTAAAAAAAGTGATCAGCAGTCGGAGACTAAAATCGAGGTTGCCTGTGGCTACAGCACCATCTGTGACCAGCTATACGGTGCAAACTTCCACGTATATTGTGGGACAATCTCCCCATCGTGTTGCATGACAATGCTCGTTGTCATGTTGCACGATTTCTAAATGATCTTTTGATATGGTGGTCTTGGGAGTTGTTGGAATACCCTCCGCACTCCCCTGACAGGACCTCTTTCCTAAGTATAAAGAACTCGTTTGAGGCATCAGATTTCTTTACGTGCCATCTGTGATCTAAGCAGTAGGGTGCTCCGTTGCTGACATCAGCACACAACACCTTGCCTACGGTATCCTATGGCTTCCTGACATCTGGCAAAAGGTACTAGTCTTTGCTGGTGATTATATTGAAGGAATGTAATGTAATTTTGCTTGTACGTTCATTAAAAATTTTTTCCCGGGTATGTTGTCATTATTTATAACCCTCGTATTATTTGAAATTGTTGGGATACTTCCCACACTCTGTCTTCCCAATTTGGAAGTTAAACGTTATGTTTTTCCCGTACAGCGGGTGACATGCATGCTTCGGGAATGACGTGATGAAACTGTTCCTTTTGATCGCAAGTTGTGATGTTCGGACGTCCTTCCTGAACACTGGTTGCAATGTTTTAATTTAACATTTCTTTTTCCGGTGTTTATATGTCTTTGTAATATTTGTTATTGTATGTGTAGTAATTTTTGTTATTTATAAGTGAAGTATTACTTTTCGTGACAATTATTTTGATGTTTATTTGGCATAAATTTTCCTGAATATGCAAATCAGCCAGATACCCACGTGGTTTGAATGTATATAATGTGCTGGCTTTACTTAGCTCTCGCCGATGTCAGTCGGAGCATTGTATTAGACCGAATGCTATCGCCAACGCTAAATGTTAGTTCAAGTTTACTTTGTGGTGAAAAATAAACCTACGTTTCCTGATTTTAAACGACTGCTTCTTTTTTTATTCCTGCTTCAGCCCACTGCTACATTCTGCTATATATATTTACCATATCTTTTCTATGGCTTTTAATCAAGTTCAACAGAAATAATCTAAATTCAAATTATGTTAAAAGCTCCAAGCGTTTATATTAAAAACCCAAATTTATGTGAATTTTTTTCACAAGGTTTGCTTAACTATTTTAAATCACTTCAACCAATTGCAACAACCCATGATGGTCCAGAATGAGTTAATAGAACACTTACCTTGCGCACATGCTTTTCAGGGATTCCTCTTAGACGAGCATAAAATTCTAAATGCTCATAACCAGTTAAATGAGAATCTAAGGCATCAAACTGTGGACAATATCCAATACTTTGACGAGCAGCATCAATATCTGTTTTGATGCTAGAAATGGAAAAAGTTTATGTCATAAAAATTCATTAAACTTAATATGATATACTGTACTTTGAAAAAATGAAATGATATTTTTTTTCTCAGAGGTACATAAAAAACTAGATCTTTATCAGAAAAAGAAATTCCTATTGCATAAATCAACTGCTCTTCTGGGAAAATTATTTCTAAAATTCAAAAAAATTTTTTTGCCATGAGGATTTAAGAAGCTGTTGAATATTTGATAGACTAATTGATGAATAATACATACATGATTATTAAACCAACTATAATAAATATTGCTGTTTAGGATATGTATAAGTTTAAATTTTATTAAGAAATATCTGTGGTAGAGAAGAGACATTATTTGTATTTCTTAACTGTCTATTATACAGTACAGATGATTTTTAAACTCAGATGAGAGTTATGAATTACGGTATATTTACATGCAAATGCATATATCAATTAATAACATGTTTTAGAAAATTTTAACATTTCTGTTGATTGCACAGAATTAGGTCAATAATTTAAAATCCTAAATGGACTTTATTTCATTAGTTCACAATAATTATAACATTTGAATTTCATAGCTGCCAACCTCCCAAGGAAAAAATAAGGAACACAGTGCGTGACGGAATCGAAAAAAAAAAACAAGAGCAACAAGATATTGCATAATATTTTCTAACACAAGAATAGAACTGTAAAAGTTCGCTTTCAGACAATTCTTTGACAAATTCTGATGTTTTGGATCCTATAACTAAATCTTTATCATCCTTCTGATTTTTAACAGATTATTTTCCCAAATCTCATCAACAATTCAAAAAAATTCGATAACTCTCTTCTCATCTTGTGAATTTTCGGCTTTTCACTTTGAAACATCACATTATATGTTTCATAAATGACAATCACATTTTTCATAAAAAATGCTAAAGCATGATCAAGATTTGAGCTTAATGTAAGAAACATTCTTTCTTCCCGCTGCAATATGCGTTTATTATTGGTAGATGATGGTGATCCTGCAAGTGATTTTACTTTTTTTGCTGATTTTTGAGAAGCACATGAGGTTGGTTTTAACTGTTTTACAGAGTTGGGTGAAGCACTTGACATTAATTTTAATTTTTCTACTGGTATTGGTGAAGCAAATGAGGTTTATTTTATTTTTTTTATTAGTTTAGGTGAAGCACATGATGTTGACTTTCTCTTTCTTTCTAATGTTGTAGAAGCTGCTTGCTGTCCAGGAAGTTTTTGTATAGTGTAAGCTGCTAAGAGGGGAATCTCGAAAACGCGATATAGGGGAAAAAAGCGATGGTGCTGCGGAAGTAAAAATATGGGACATTTTTGCTTGAAAACGTATTTTCGTAACAAAGCTTAAAAAACGGAACGAATACGTTTTTTACGGAACACTTGGCACATATGGAATTGAATCAAGAATAAAAACTTGACATAAAGTAAGAAATGTGTTCTCACTGCACAATAGCATCCTCTGATATCTCTTTCGTCACTTAGCCGACTGAAAGATTTAACTGCATTGACACAGGTCTGTGCCAATGCAGCTAAATCTACACTGATGCAATCTACATCTATTGCAAAAGGTACACTGGTGCACTTTTTGCAAGTATCACAAAGCCAAAATAGATGCCAAATGCAACTGGTATTGTAACAAGGTTCAAAATGTCTATAAAATATTAGCTTCTCCAATATTAACATTTCAGAGAATTTTTGTAATGAGAAAAAACTCTACTTGTAACAGATAAGGGATCATTACCTCAAAAACTTGATAGAAGAGATACTAATGGAAATTTAAAACACTAAATTCAGAGACAAAACAAAGAAAGCATATGGCAACCATATCTAGATCTATGTAGTTAAAATACCTATAAATAATATTACAATAGAATTAGAGAAATACCTATGACCAGCAATGAAAGCATTTCCAGATGTAATAGGAGTGTTCCCAGTCAACATTTTAAAGGTTGTTGTTTTACCAGCTCCATTCATTCCAAGTAAGCCAAAACACTCCCCAGGTTGGACAGCAATACAAAGCTGATTGACTGCAGGGTACTGTCCTGGTTTATAAACCTATACAAGACAATTTCTACTCTTAGTCATTAAAATAGTTTTTTTTTAAACTATAAACAACCTCATATCATTCAATGAATAATTCATACAAAGTGAAATTTAAAATATTATTGACTACAAGTGACTTGTTTATACTTGTATTCAGACTAGCTGAATACCCATGCATTGCTATGGAGAAAATTAAATACAACGGTCAATGTATGCAATTAATTTGTACATTTAATATCCATAAAACACACTAATTTGAATTAAATTCTTAAAAAACTTCCATCTCAATTAGTCTAGTGGTTAAATTTTATCTTTTACTGTATTTAAATAATTTTTTTTGTCAGTTTATTTCGTTGTTATGCACATGACACAAAATTAATTTAAAGTATCACAAAAGGAAAGGAAATCTCGTGATCAGCATTTAATAAATTAAATTCTAAAAATTAATTTTTAAAAATTCACCAAAAATCAGAAAATGGAGGTAAAGATTAAAAAAAAAGATTTCATTTTAAAAGAATTTTTATGATCTTTCTTTTGATATAAATTTTATAATCCTCAGATAATTCTTTTAAATACAAACTTTAAAAAATGTTACAAAAACAGTTTGAAAATTTAATTTAAAACAATCTAAGAAGTATATTTCAAAAATCTTTCTTAATGCACCCCTACACTATAAGAAGAATCATCATGCAAAATTTCAACCCTTTAGGTCCAGCGGTTTGGTCTGTGCATTATCAGTCAGTCAGTCAGTCACGGAACTGTGTTATATATATAGATAACATAATAAAATATTTAAATCTTTTTTGCACATCAATAAGGTTACCTGTATATCTTATGAAATACTAAAATAAAAAGTAAGAATTCTTATGTGTCTTTTTGTAGAATAATTACTTATTTCATGGGACTCTTTCTCAGATTTCTAACCATTTACTGTTTTGCTAGCATAGAGAAATGAAATGTGTTCCTAAACAAAATGTAAAATTAGTTCAAATGAATAAAATTAATTTATTTTGCAAATTGATATTTTTTACCATTTGAAGTTCTGTCTTCATGTCTCAGTCAAACATCTATGTAGTCTTGCGTATGACTATTTTATCAATAACAAAAATAATTACCATGTTTTTATTAACTTGCTTTCTTGTTTGTGTGTTTGTCTGGTACAAATCTTGCAATTGATTTTTAACGAACTTCCCGTCTAGCTAGACATTTGAAACTTTTAGAATAGCTCACAACATGATGACAATGCATTATTTTAATACTTTTAGCCATCTTTGTTCCATATTTTAAAATCCATTACGTAAAAAGCATCTGGCGTACAAAAGCATCTGGAGCCAAAAGTAACTGCGCTACAGGCGCCATCTATTAACGTAATAGTGAACCAAGAATATTACATTTTCATTACAATGGGATAATTTTTATTTATGCCCACATGCTATTTACAATATTTTCTCTGCGAAATTCATTGATTTTTTCCCTTCAAATTATAGTTTATAATTTATAATTTTGAAATCCATAATTAACTATGGAAGATGCAAATTTGTTTGCAGCTCATGAAGAAGCTGCATGTAAATTACATTTCTTTTTTCTTTTCAACAGAAAATTTAAAAACATGGTATATAAAAAGTTTTTTTTATCTTGTAATTATTATAACAATAAGGTTTTATTACATATTTATAGAGGACATATGAGTTCATTGTCCAAGTCACAACAAATAACATTGCACTCAAAAGAGTTTTCTTTTCAAAATAAAAGAGATTTCTTTGCTGTTATGACTAGATTTTTGGTTGCCTATATATTAATAAACCTACATATACCTATATATTACCTATATATTAATAAAGATTGTAGGAAGTTTAGATGCAGCAGAGTTTGAAGGATTAGGGTGGATATGGATATATATTCAGGGGGTTTTGTAAAATGGAAACACAGCTTAAAAAGAAACATGCACTGTGGGGTATGCAAATCATGATGACGTCATAAGGAACTGAGATACATAATGTGGTGAAGTACAAGTATCAACTATCCCACAGTAGTCATATAGGTGATGTAGAATTCAATGTTCAGGAATTAATGTGAAAAATGTCAGTGATTTGCAGAAAGGTACAATAATAAGTGCAAGACTTGCGAGTGCTCCTGTAACTAAAATGGTAAAAATTGTCAGTGTATCATGAGGCACAGTATCAAAGATTATGCTACAATACACAAATGAACAAGTTTTGCCTCTAAATACAAAAGTGTGGACATCACACAAAGATATCAATGAGGAAAGGGCACAACTTTGCACAGAATGTAACAACAAAAATCTAGGACTACAATCTTTCAGCAAACACTTGCGTTCTGACTCGACTAACTGAGGTGATATACATGATTCCCACCTCTATCTTTTTCTTCATATCTTATATCAAAATTTTATGATGGAAAACAAAGCATTAAATTTGTACTTAGTTGTTTGATGATTTAACAATTTAGGCTGATGTTTCAAATTAAAATGGCAATGGTAGAAATTAATCAACAAATTGCATTTCAAGAGAAATCTTAAATTTTGTGCTCCTGCTCCAACATTAGTAGTACAGTTAAGACACATAATTGCAAGATGAATGGTTTCTAAGTTCAAAACTTATAAATAATGTTTATCCCATGTTATAACCATGCTAATTTTCAAGCCAATGGAGGGCCTACAGTTTATGAGCAAAAAGATCTGTAGAGATGGTCAGTGTTTCCATTGTTTTTATAACCCCCTGTATGTGAGTCTTCCATATATTATTTTCTGTATGAAATAAAAAGACTGTTCATAAATTTATTAAGCTTTCGATAATAGTTTTTCTTAAATGATGAAAATCAACAACATATGCAAAGAGAAAGTAAAATTATACAGCTTTTATAATGTGAGTAAAGCTTAAACAATTTGAGTGATATCTACAAACTTTACTTAATTTAAATATACAGTGATTTCTGCTTATAAGAATCACGTTTATTATTACTGTTTTTGATTCTTATAAGCAGTTGATTCTTATAGCCGAAATTTAGGTTTTTAGACAGGCACACACACACACACACACCTATATATACATATATGAGATAATTTACATTAAAATACTCTTTAATTTACGTTAAATATCTTTTATTAAAATTATTTTTTATAATTTTAAAAATACAACTTAATTTCTAGACCTATAAGTAGATACACATTATGGTAAGAGAAGAAAAAAAATCCATTATTTGTTACAACATACCTGTTTAACAGTTTTAACATTTCAACTACAGGAAGGGAGCAAGAAGAAGTTTTTTATAGTAGTTCGATGTCATGACATTTTCAGGAGGCTGTTTATACCTCTTTCAATACTAATAGTCTCAGACGAAGATTCACCTTCTAGCTTACGTTTCACGATTTGATAACATGCTGAATCTATTAATGTTACATTTGCCTAAGTGATTGTGGACACTTCGCCGAAGATTTATGTGTTTCAGGGTCCAGGAAGGCGCAACCAGGATGTGAGAAGTGGGAAAAAAGAGTACCCTTTTCTGTTTGTCAGTGGAGAAAAGTGAAATCGGACCCGGACAGGTAAAGATGCCCCCGTGTCAAGCTAATAGGACAGTGTTGTGCTAAAGCGTTTAAGGGGAAACTGTTATGTTATGTCTAACAAAGAAAGGGATGAATTTTACGACTATATTCCATCCCATCTTATCAATCTTTCTTTAAAAAAAAAGAAAGAACTTCGTGCCTTTTGAGGGTTTAAGTGGCTTTTTTGGAAAATTGAAAGGAAAGCGAAGAGTGTAAACTGATTCTTAAAACCGGTGGATTGATTCTTTAAAGTGAAAATTTTAACATGGAAATAATACATTTGTTTTTACGATATTGATTCTTATAACCACTGATCACTATAAGCGGTGGTTACTGTATTACCTTTGTTAGACTCTCCATTCTCAATACGGCATTGTTACAGTGGCCCCCTAGAACCTTTGATCTTTCCATGGCTACATCGTCATCTTCTATTTCAGATATTGATGGCAGAATAGGGTAATTTCTAAAGAAATAGAAACAGAATTATGTTATGTATTTATGTATATTTAAGGAAAAATGTGCTAGATGCAATTTTGTATATCAATAGAGGACATTTTATTTCCTATTAGATTCAATTTTGTTAACTGAGAATGCCTTAGAGCAGCATTTGAGAAAGCATTTGTAACTCTGGTGTGGAATTTAATTTTTACATGTTACTACACACTTCTGCAAAAAATATGCAAAGGATATTGATATTAAATTTAAGAAATTCTTTCTCAGAGTATAAAAAGATATACTAGAGCATCTTTATTTGATTTTAAGAATAGATTTAAAAATATTTTTACCAAAACCATGATGAGTTTACAAATACCTTAATATATACACAAGCAAAATATAATTTTCAATAAGGAATAAGCTTTTTTCAAAAGGTAAACTCATTCCATTCAAATTGATACTGTTAAAACATGTACATACAGAATATTTTTTTTTTATTTTATGTATATAATTTACTTAAAATTTTATATTAAAAATAAACACACAAATAAGTAGAAACTAAAACACAACTTACATGCTTATATCTTGTGATTCAATATTTATGAGTTTTATTAAAAATTTAAAAAATAATTTAAAAAATAATTATTACAATGTTGTAATTATATAAAGCCATTGTGAAGTAAATAAATAAAATTATAGAAGAGCTTGAAAATTTCTTACCTCTTTCGTATAAAAAACTTGTACTCTATTAACAATGTGATGGAAAAATAAATGAGACCTTGAACTGCTAGATAAACGAGATTTTTACCAAGAAAATCCCACGTTAATGGATTTCGAAACATTGAGATACCTGCAAGGGGAAATGATAACAACAAATATAAATAATAGAAGCACTGCATTTTCAAGTTAAATTAAACATGTGCTAAATATTATAAAGTAAAAATGCAATGCTATACATTAAGAAAATAAATATCAGTTTCTAAACACAACTATTTGATGAAATTTACATTATCAGATATTTAAATATTACTATACAGTACAAGATACAATTATCATGCAATGCCACATTTTTTACCAATGTAATATATAGTAATAATTATCATCAGTAATAATGGGAGATCATTTTACAGTAGATACCTGTCTTTAAATTGACAGAGCACAAGAGACAAAGATCGACAAAAGCTATGTGTATCTAGTATGCTTGGAAAAACACAAATTTTGTATCAACAGAATGCTAGGATAATTTTCTGAGGGAGTTCACATATTTTTTAATTGACATAAATGATTTTCAAAATACTAATATAACTAAAAATAAATAATCCAACAGAGATAGATAAAAATAATAAGAATATAGACAAAAAACAAACAGAAATCAAGCACTCAGGGCATCCACGCAACAAAGTCAAGATTCTGTATAAGTGCCGGAACTGAACCATAAAACAACATAGAGGTAACCGAAAGGTCTCTTCATCAGGGAGCCTAACCAAATCCGTTACCTCAAGGGGAACTTTCTGAATAGGATGCAGGTAAGACCAACAGACATCCCAAGGCCCAGAGTCCCCCAAGGAAGCAATTAGTCGAAAGAAAATGAAAAGACAAACACAACTTACAGTAAGGGCTCAACACACCGTACATGCAAGCACACAAATAATGCTAATGCAAAGTCAAAGATGCATACACACCCCAATTCCGTAAGTGACGGTTATGGCAAAACAGCAGCCAATTCTATCCTAGAAGTTACGTCATTGTAACAATACTATAGCGTATTTACATCTGTTAGGTGCTGCCATCTCTATTTTTTTTTTGAAAGTAGAAGGTTCATAGGTAATATCTAAAAAGATCGCGAATGTATATAATTGGTATTTTTGTAGTTCAGAGAGTTAAAAGTTGAACCGAGAGACTCTCGGGCTTAGAGTGTTTCAGAGAAAATGGGAACCCGAGTGATACTCAGGCTTAGACCTCAAAGTGTTAATCCTCAGACACCAAGTCTCCTTTAATTAGTTTGTCAAACATTGTTTTTATTTATTAATTTCTTTATTTTTTACTTTCATCCTCAACACTTTTCCTTTAATCCTGAGAACAGATATATAGCCACAAAAAATTATACAGTCAAACCTCCATATATCGAAGTAGCAAAATACCAGAAAAAAATTCGATATATAGAAATTTCGATATATAGAATTGATCTTATTTTTATCATAATTCTCCTATAACATTAAAATTAAAGCTAATTTTCGCATACAAAACTCCATTTCTAATTTATATGCGAATCAAATTAAATGAAAGTTAACTAAAAAATGAATTAATATGAAAGATTTATTGAGTACTATATACCTTTAAAAAAACAATCCAGACAGTGGTTACAGTGATCACAGTTACATTCTTTTAAAAAAAACAAAAAAAAACACACGAATATCTTGCTGAACAGCCAGTTTTATGGAAAGTTCATCAAAGAAATGCTTGCATTTATTCAGTCCACTAAAAATTTCATTGGGACATTTTCCGCGAATTGAAGTCCACAACGTATTGTTTCAAATGCCAAAAATTGGGAGATTTTATTCTAAAGCGGAATAAATCTCCACTAACAGTTTTTCTATGTAATGAACATGGAGATTTGCTAAGAGTTCGATATATAGAAAATTTCGATATAGGGAAGTTCGATATATGGAGATTCGACTATATATACCGAGGATATGGAGCTCTGCTTTCCAGTGTCTTGTTAATGTACCAAGCTATTGTCAATGTAATCCTGAGCCTTTTTTAGTTAATGGATTGTAAAAAAAATTTCAGTTCTTAAGAAGTTTTTTGAGAGGCCTGGTCCTATGACCTCCATCTCTGAATAAAATATTACATTTGTTCAGTGCTTTTTCTTCTAAAAAAATAGGTGGGTATGCTGTGTTTTCTCAAATAAAGGTGTGTATTTATAGTACACTCAAACCTGTTTTTGTGGTCTTTTTTTGTTCGGTATATGAAAATTTCAATCAAATTAGAACATAATTGATGAATTATCAATAAAAAAAAGTAGTAGGTTTGATCGGAAAATTTAGTTTTTTTGATTTTTGATATTTCATCACATTACATATACTGATACTGATTTGCAAATAAAATGCAGTATTGTGTCAGCCAATTACATTATATATGTATTGAATTATATAATCGCATTATTTAATTGATGTCCTTCAAAGTGCTTTCATATTCCTGGACCATTAAGATAAGATTCATTTCAAAGCGTAAATTTATTATTTTTTCTATTTAGATATCAATTTTTAGGATTTTTATTTTATTTTTAGACATAATCCCTGAAAATGAATAAGGGCAAAAACAAAGCGAAGAGAAAGGCAATTTCCTTAGAAACTAAGACTATGATTTTAAAACAAATAGCAGAAGGTGAAGGATCCACAGCTCTTGGTAAAGAATTTGGATTAGATGAATCCAGTATAAGAGGCATACAAAACCGTGCAGGTGAAATAAATAAATCTAGAAATTGTGCCACAAACGAAAGTGCTAAATGAGCATCGTATTGAAAAAATATTTTGATAGAGAAAATGGAAAAGATGCTCATATTGTAGATTCAAGAATTAACTCAAAAACGAATCCCCATTGATGGAGAATTAATTAAAGAGAAAGCTATACAGTTTTATATCAGCTGAAGGATTTAGAGCAGTCTAGTTCATCGTCTCACATTGGAAGCCCGAAATTTTCTGCAAGCAGTAGCTGGTTAGTTGGGCTTTTACAATGACATGCACTTCACAATCTGAAGATAAAGGGCAAAGCTGCATCCGCTGATGAAACAGCCGCTAAAAATTATTCTAAAGTGTTAGCAAAAATTATTGAAGATGGTGGATATTGCCCGGATCAAGTATTTAATTCCTAGTTATTTCGTAAGGTTTTGAGTTATTTTCTACGTGAGACTTTTTTTATGCGGTCCCTATTCACCGCATTAAATTTTTTTTTTTTTAAATGTGTTGCGAAAAATATTTTTTATAGCTACTCGTGAAGTTTTGTGCAATTTTTTTAAATGCAGTTTTTTTTTTGTGTGGTCCCTATCCACCACATAAAAACAGGTTTGAGTGTACCATGTTTTCAACTTCAAAAGAAATTTTATGGTTTAGCAAGGTGTTAAAGGCCATTTTTTTCATTTTGGAACTTATTGGAAAAATTTGATAAAATAAAATAATAAATTTATTTATTCTTATTCTATTTATTGATTCGGAAAACTAAACATAATTTTAAAATAATTAATTATGTGAATATTAAAAAGAACTGGAAATCTTTATCTGTTCATGAAATAGAGATTAAAACACAGAAAAATAAGGATTGATTTACGAGAATACGTCACAGGGGAACTAAAAACTTGCAATTTTTAAAAAAATTTTTTTGTTATATATTAACAATAGATTCGTAAGTTTCTTAAAATTTCGGTTACGTTAAGCCAAAATAATACTTTACATATAGGATATGCCATATCCCCGCGTACCCCCAGAAAAAAGCACTGCATTTGTTGTTTGTAACTGACACTGATGATGAACCATTATGGCATTTCATTTTTTTCATAAGAATTGCATATAAAATTAAATTAATAATGTTTTTTGATATTTTCTGCATTCATGCAAATCAAGCTTACTTAAAACACAGGAAGCATTTTGATAAGCACAATAAAAACAACATTTAATTAATAACAAAAATATATTTTCATATTCACAACATAAAAATATTGCATATCACTGTACTTACCAAACTTTGCTAGGGTTTCATAGGCAAGTTGATTTGTAAAGAGATCCATTAGACCTCTTCCCAGACAATAGTGGGGGAAAACTAAATAAACTTGCTTCAAAATCCCAGCAATATCTTGTAACTCCTACAAACATATACCACAAATACTTATACAAAATCTACTAAGAAAGATATTAAATGTACAAAAATAGTTCTCATAATTACGGTACAAATCATCTATAACTTATGAATATGATTAATAAAAAGCTAGAATATTAAGTTATACTGAGAAATATACAAAATTCTCAAAACTTTACTCCGACACAGACTTATTATAGTCAAACAGTATTTTACTCTTGAGGATAAAATTTGTTAAATGATATTTCACATAGTAAACAGTTTGATTTTGCCAATGCTAGAATGTAAAGGGACTTTAAAGAGCATAATTCTTAAATAACAATTATAGAAAAAAGACTTTAGAAGTGTTTCATATAAAACCTAAAATAAATTGATAAAGAACTACTATAATGATAAGTTTTAGAATGAAAATTCAAATACATAACGTAATTTGAAGCAAATAGTATTTTCGAATTTTAAATGTCACTTGACTGATACTAAGTGACAAAAAACAAATAATATTAAATTCACTGGAATAACTTTAAAAATAATTATCAAAACCTTTAACAGTCTTCAGAATTATTTTATTTATTTATATTTTTTTTTCGGGGGGGGGGGGGTACATTTCTGAATAACAATTAAGAATTTTTATTTGTTTAACTATTTATGTATCACAACTAACAACTAAAGACTTACTTGATCTATTATTGTGATAGTGACATTATTGTGATACCATAAATAGTTAAACAATTAAGAATTTTTATTTGTTTAACTATTTATGTATCACAACTAACAACTAAAGACTTACTTGATCTGTAAAAAGTTCCAAAATATAAGTAGATAAAGTGGTTACTATTCCTATAAAAACATTGAGACAGGCTAATGCCACAAATAATGTCACTTAGTATCAGTCAAAATGTCACTTGACTGATACTAAGTGACAATAAACAAATAATATTAAATTAACTGGAATAACTTTAAAAATAATTATCAAAACCTTTAACAGTCTTCAGAATTATTTTATTTATTTATATATATATGAGTCATTAAATTTAACTTGTGTTTGTCATCTGCCCATTTACAATAGTTATTTAGATACGACACATGGTCATGTAATAACAGGCAATATGGATATTGTGGAAGATGATGCACTGCGAGATTTGATGAATTTAGGAACTAAGTTTAGAATACCTAGTACTAATAATAATAAGAAAATCATTAGTTTCTTAAATGCTGATTTAGATAAATTTATTTACAAAATAGCAATTAATTATTCTGTACCTACTGAAGCTTTTAACCCTTGGAAAATTAATTTACTAAAACTAGTACAAGCTAAATTACCCAATAATAGTAATAACATTAATAATCCTTATAAACACTTTAAAGCTGCTATTACAAAATTACAAGATGACTTTATAGTCACTTATGTAGATAAAGCAGCCAACAACTATGCTATAATTTGTAAAAAATATTTTGCCATATGTTTAAAAAAACAGTTAGAAAATAGTGATCTTTTTCAGCCATTAAATGAAACTACTAATATTATTATTAAGAAAATCATAGCTAAATATAAACTGCTAGGTATTTCTTCTAACATTTATCATTTTCCTTATATAACTTTAGTTCCAAAATTTCATAAAACACCTATTGCTTTTAGAGCAGTAACTTGTGGTCATAATACTTATGCTACAAAAGCAAGTAAATTATTATTAAAGTACCTTAAATTAATCTATAAAAATATAACATCAGGTGTTTGTGGTATAATTGATAATAGCTATAGTCTAATTAGAAAACTACAAACATTAGATAACTGTAAATATATTGTAACTTATGATTTTAAAGATCTATTTAATAATATTGATATAATTGATTTAAATAGAATAATCATAATGTTAGTACAAAATAATATTCAATACTTAAACAGCGAAATTAAACTAACTCGTTTCAATAGGCTCCTAGAATTAGTAACTAAACATAATTACATAGTTCATAATAATAGAATATACTTACAGTCCAAAGGTGTACCACAAGGTGGTAATGCTTCAAGTATGCTAGCTAATTTATACTTATATTATTTTGAAATTAATAATATAGAAAATAGCAATTACAATATATTTAGATATATAGATGATATAATAGTAATAAATAAAAGTAATAACCCTATAGACTTAAATTTTTACCCTCCTAATTTGGAACTAATTAAAAGTAGCCATGATAATATTAATGTAAACTTTCTAGATATCAATATTAAATTAAGTACTAACAATAAATTAACTTATGACTTATACGACAAAAGATCTGAATATAATTTTAATATTGTTAAATTTCAAAATTATCTAACCTGTTTACATAAATCTGTTTTTAATAACATTATTGTAAATCAGTTAGTTCGTATAAATAGGCTATGTTCTAAAGACAATAGGAATAAGCATATTATAGACTTGAAAGCTGTGCTAACTAGTAATAATTACCCAGTTAGTCTATCCAAAAACATAATTGGTTGTTTTTGTTTTAATGAATAGATTGTTCTGATGCATTAATAAGTTAAACATAAATAGGTTAAAATAAAAATAATAAATACTAAAACAATAATAAAAACATAAGAATAATAAAAAATAATTAACTAATAGTAGTAACAATATTAAAACTAAATAAATAATGGATTAATTGTCTTAAAATAAGTTACCTAAGTAAGTCTGTAACTGTGTATCCACTACCTCAATGGTTGCAAGTTATGACGTCAGTCATCTTGCGGTTACAAGTTTTTAACTTCCACTCTGACTAGCGCCAGGCTTGGTGTTCTTTGGTTAAGTACTTTAATACAAATTCATTTATTATTCAATTCTTCTGTTAATAATGGATTGTACGGTGTCTGAGTGTGTTTATTTAATAGATCATACTCATCAGAAACAATCCATTGGTTTTTAGACAGTATTGACACCGCTGATGAAGAAATGCTGTCAAAAACCGTATTCATACTTATCTTTACATGTTGGATGTTCCTGGCTTCATGTAGCTTTAGAGCTATTACTGGTTTTCTCTTTCATCTTATTCTTATTTATATATATATATATATATATATATATATATATATATATATATATATATATATATATATATATATATATATATATATATATATATATATATATATATTTTGGGGGGGGGGGTACATTTCTGAATAACAATTAAGAATTTTTATTTGTTTAACTATTTATGTATCACAACTAACAACTAAAGACTTACTTGATCTGTAAAAAGTTCCAAAATATAAGTAGATAAAGTGGTTACTATTCCTATAAAAACATTGAGACAGGCTAATGCCACAAATGCAGAACTGGGAATGCTGAAGAAGTAAGTTGTAGGGTACATTAATGGAATGCTTGCCCACCTGCAAGAGTGAAACAACAACAATAATTAAAACCAATATCTTTATGGAATGGATTAAGTACATTATTTTAACTGCTTAAAGAACATCTTAATAAATAATGTTAGTATTTAAAGTGATTATAAATTTATCAGAGATTCCAAAAATTGTCCCGATATATTAAACTACTAGCCACTACAAATTTATTAGAATTGTTGACATTTGTAGCTTTAATGAGACTTTAATGAGTAGCTTTAATGAGTGCAATATTAAAAAAAATCTATAAAGATATGTACATAAATCAAAATAGTTACATTTAAAATGCATTCTACTTTACACTGTATCCTACTTTAGTATTCTACTAAAGTTTTGTTTTTTTCTACAGTTTTTTAGTATTAACAGTACTCTACTAGCTAATTTTTACACTGTTTCAACATATGATGCACAGAAATTATTTTATTTATCACACGTAAAATTTACTGATAAAATTTACATGTTTATCAGTAAAATAAACAACTTCAATGAACTTTTTACAATAAACTCTAAAAAAATATATCATAATTCTTTAAACTTATTACTGACTTAGAAATTCCACATGAAACCTTAAAAACATTGAATCTACAAAAATATTGTTTATGTTAAGTGATACCACAAAATTTTGAACAATAAGTTTTAGAGGTATAACAAAATATTGCAGGATTTTGGAACTTTTTTCTCTACAAAAAAAATGTTATATATCTATTAATCAGTCTCATAAATACTGAAGTAGGTCATATTTGTTGATATGTTAAGAAATGCCGAGTTTCTATTTTATCACACAATGTTAAGACTAAAAGAAATGATTTAAAATATCAACTTTTCTAGGTCATACATAACATAGTATCTACTGTTATTCTAGTTCTAAAATTAAGTACTGCTGAATAACTTATAGATTTTAAAATTTCTAACGATGTATCTATCTAAAAGGTCCAATTTTTACTTTTTGAAAGAAAAGTAATGTCTTTAAATCCATTGTCTACCATCAGTTCAACTTCAAATGGTAATAAATAGCAAGGGAATTTTTTTTAACATGTAAGACTATAAATGATTTTCTATACTATAAATGTTAAAATATTAAGACTATAAATGATTTTCTTAATTAAACTTTTTTTGTCAAATATTAAGATTTTTATGGACTTATGGAACTTTAAAATATTTTTAAAGTGCCAATTAATAAACCAAGTAAACATTTTTAAAGCACTACTGATAACCCATATTAATGGAGATTTAAAATAAATAACCAATAATTATATTACACACCAATGATAAAAAAACAGTACTCACCCATACAAGAATAGTAATAAAACAAAGCCTACAATGTTATCTCGAGAAACATAAGCATCTTCCTCAAACACATAAAAAATCAGAATGCATAAACTAAATGGAATCATGTAATTGCACTGAAAAGAAAAAGAATAATTAATTACAAGCAGAGTTCAAAGATTCAAACAAATTTACACTCTTTATTTAATAATCTGGTATAAATTCTATAAAGAAATAACTACTGTTATTTTTATGTTGATTCTATTATGACAAACTAATCAGAATCAAACATTTTTGTCATAATTGAATTACTTATTTGTTAAAATAGAATACACCTAATTCTGTTTTTACACGATAGATACGTTCCTGAAGAATACATGTAAAAAAAATTCGTGTAAAAAAACATGTATCTATGGAAGAATCGAAGATTGGTTCCGGATATAAAAAATAAGTAAAAATAATTTTAAAAAACATATGAACATATTCATTTTAAGCTTATTGTTTTATTTCAACAAAATACACATGTAATAATATGTAATGAAAATGAAAATAATTCGCCATAAACAAAAAAAATCTGTTTTACACCTAAAATTTTTTTTAGTCATTTCACTTTCTGACAATAAATGGTGTATACGTTTGCACACGACTGGAATATCACTGCTATCACTAGAAATGTTGTGGAAATCATCTTCTTCCTCTATTAATGAAATTCTTTCTGTGATCTCTCGAGCAAAATCAGCACGAATCTCCTCAGGTGCTGATGATTCATCGATATTACGAACTGATTCAGTTATTAACTGTTGTGTTCGTGGTTTGGTTAGGCTGTTATATAATTCTCTGTAAGAGGCTGTCAACAACTTCAGTTCATGTTGAAACTTCCCAGCGCGTTCCTCATTAGGGTCACGTCTGACAAAATGAGTACCCAATTTTTGGCCTGTTCCAGACCTTCTTTTATTAAATCTGCATTTAGAACAGGATCACTTTCTTTCATTTTCTCCATTTCGGATGGAATAAAAGAAGAAAATGTTTTTGTGGACTGAATTCTTGAATCAAAACAGAACTGGATACACTTGCCAAAAATAATACGCCACAAGTAAAATTTTGTTTCCTTAGAATTTAGGGGCGAAAAAATTGAGAAATTCGATTGGACCGCTCGTGTTAAATCAAAATGACTCGTAAAAAGAGAATGAAATATTTTTTTGAATTTATGTTAATTCAAATTCGTATAAAAAAGGTTCATGCAAAAACAGAATTAGGTGTAATTATTTAGAATAAAAAAATATTTGATTAAAATGCAAATGAACAGTAAATCTGGCAGTGTTGCTAAAGATTTATAAAAGCTTTATCTATTTTATGACAAAATTTCACCTTTAAAAAATGACAAATATTCAGAAAATAGATGAAAAACTCATTGGGGAGGTGGTGAATCTAGGATAAAACCCTTCCCACCCTTTCCCAAGAGCCTATAAATTAGCAGATAAAAGGTAATTCTAATGTAAATCTTCCACTCTCACGGAAATATAAATTTATATAAGAGATCCCCCTTCAACTTTAAAAACTTGTGACACTGTCAGTTAAAAAAAACGACAAAATATTTACTATTTCAGTTAAAATTTATGTTGTTTAGGACAGAATATTTAGTACTTCAATTACAAATCATACTATTAAGGGCGAAATATTTAGTATTTCAACTACAAATTATGTAATTTAAGAAAAAATATTTAATACATCAAATATTAATAATACAGTGAGGAAAGTATTTTTGTATGTATTTGATTGGAGATACTTTTAGTTCAATTTTAAAGTTTAACATATGAACTGTGAATTCTTGAATATTATATGTATATATATATATATATATATACATAAATGCATATTATACGGACATTCCAAGTATAAAATAAGGCTTCCAATGATATGGGAATTTACATGTTGAAAAATATTCATGGACAATAAATACACAAAAATGTATTTTTAATCAAATATTTTCACATTAAATAACTAAGTGCTAGCTGAAACAACTGTCACGGGCAATTAATTCTAATGAAAGAACTTACCAAATCCCATGTATATGTTCCAATCCAATATATTACAGGTTTAACTCCACTGACAAACTGTAGATGCTTGGAGCCTGAAACTTTGTCTTCTATAAGAAACATTACAAAACTAGCAGACACAAAGGACATTGCAAAAATAACACACACAGCGTGCATTAAACTTAAACCTTTCCGTTCCCTGAAAAGAGAAAGAAAAACAACAATTAATTCTCATTAATATCTGTAAATTTAATCATTGATAATTTCATTATGAAGTTTTGTTACATAAACTTATACAAATTTTACCCAAGAAATTGCCAAATACATGGATTTCATCTCAATCTTTTAATATATATATATATATATATATATATTTTTAGATTGTTTTCTGTACAAATGAACAAACAACAACAACAACAACATACACAAAAACTTTTTTTTCTATTTCTCACATTAAAGTTTTTGCAGTTATGTAGTTATGTTACAAAATATTAAAAAATAAATAAATAAATAAATAAATTATGTACTTATAATAAATAGGTTCACATAACTATACAAATTGATCAAATAAATGTAGTCCAACATTGTAGAAATATATTTTTATAATCACCGCACTTTTAATTGCAGGTACTTAAATACATTCGAATATTTAAAATAAAACTTTTTTAATATCCAAAATAAACATTACAATTTTTGGAATTCCCATACATGAAACATCATTAAGATGAAGAGAGAAAGTAATTTTTCAGTATTATTTATGCAATATTTAGAAAAAAATTGCTACTTAATATGAATTATTGAACATTTCATAAAAGTTATTTATATTATACACTGGAAAGTATAAATGTTAGCTGTCTGGATACAGTTAATTTGATAAAAGACCCTGGCAAATCGTAGCTAATACATATTATTTAAGAACTCTATTAAATCTATAATAAACAACTTACAATACTTCATCTTTGAGCTGGTCTTGTGTGAAATTCATAGGATGATTAATGACAGAAATACCATAGTAACTAGTATTGGCCCCTGGTGGTAGATGTGATCTAAGAATGATATTGTTCATGGCATTCATGTAGGAGACAGATGATGCCCATCCTTTGTTGTTAAACCAAACCTGCAAAAAAAAGTTGATATTTTGATATTATAAATACAGATATAGCCACACTCTTTGATGATTATTCTGAAATGCCATTTTCCTTAAAAATTGAAGTACATGGTTTCCCACCATTGAATAAATTACATTAAAATATTCTTGGATAATTGGAATTTAAAATCTGAAAATATGTTAAGTATAATTGTGAAGTTGGGGAAACAGGAGAAAAAGTAAACAATAATCATCTAACCAAAAATAACCTTTAACAAGTAAAACTTGATAACAAAGAAAAATTTTTAAAAAAAAGAATGTTGACAAGTAAAGAAAAATTGTAATGTATGGCAATCTTTGAGACAGTTTGGTGACATACCTTTTAAGCATCAACTAAAAAAATTGAAAAAGTGCTGCAACAATTTTCACTCAATAAATATTTACTGTTGCCTAGGTTTTTTAATACACTTTTTACTGTTTCATATGCTGCTTGAATTTCGGGAATAAATACTTTAATTATGTGACTAGATTAAGATATGTTACCCACAGTTTATATTCACTCAAATGAAAACAAATCAATTATTAAACAAGAATGCTTTTTAAAGGTTCTTCATTTTTTTTCTGTTATTAAATTGACATTCTTAAGAATAAAGGGAAAATATATTTGTTCAAAGATGATATTTAAGCATTTTTGAAAAACTTAACTAATTTTTAAGAAGTTTAGAATATAATACCAAATTAAAATAATATTTATATGGAAATTTAGCTTCTGATAAACAAAATTATTGACTGAATTGGTATACATTAAAAAGTTTTAAAAGAATGTAGCATATTTTCTTCAAAGAAAATATAAGATCACAACCTCTGATTGTTACAAAAATATTTTTTTATGGCTTTCAATATAACAAATTTCACTTACTTTAACATTGTCAAAGACTTCTACGCTTCTCAATTTGCTTTCAAATTTTATCACAGCATCATGGATTTGCATGACTTGTTCTTTGTTTAAAAGCCTACTTCCGAACCTCTTTACCATGTAGTGAATGAATGTGAAGTTTACAGCAGATAAAGGATTTTTGAGCCCAAATGTAAAACCACCATACCTAGATACAAAGATTGCAACAGTCAAACAAATTTATAACCTGTACAAAGTATCATTTCATTAATATCATGCTACACAATGCAAAATCACTCAACAAAGAGGTTTTAGAAAGACCATGATTAGCTTGGTTTTCCAATTACATTACATTCCCCCATATCATGGAACAAAAAGTAAAGTAAAACTACCAAATTGTTAATAGTCAGCTTAGAAAACCACTCTATGTATCATATAGAAATATCATGCACATATTGCTAAAGAAATAAGTTTATAGCATCAGCTGTATTAAGAATTTTTAATACATTTTTCCAAGACCAATTTCTTAGTTTTTCAAAACTATAGAGAAGTGAGGATATTAGCTAACTTCTGAACGTTTATTACCCAGTTTGCTTCTATAACCATTTTTTAGTCAGCTTACAATTAAAACTTCTCCAAATGTTTAATATACTAATTGAAAAAAGTTTCTGTGACTTTCTCAGACAATGAGTATACATAAAAAAGTATTTAACTTAGTCATAATTTAAAAAAAAAAAATTCTACATGTTGTCATACTGTGAGAAATCAAAAAGTATAAACATAAGTTAGTAAAAATGGCATCTAATATCGTTACAAAAAAAAATAATTAATAATGCAACTAAAACTACCTAAATTTTTCTTCAAAATAGAAAACATACAACTATAAGAGAAAAATGATTTTTTGCTGATACCTTAAGATGTCAGTACAGTTTTACATTTATACATTTTATAGCATTCATTTGCAGACCTAAAGCATTATTAATAATTTATTTCTCAAAAGATCCGAGTATAATTACAACACTGAGATCATACATACTTCCGATCTACATTCACACAAAATCTACCAACAAAATAAAGATGAATTTTACTTACCTTTGCTTGTAAAAAGATTTCCTAGTTTTTATAATCCAGTCTGAAATATTTCGCCCAGTCATATTATAGATAACATCTGAGGAGCTGACAGCAACGTGTGGGGGTGTAGGGCCTAATGCACTTGAAGGACAGATTTGAGTTCCAATGGTACAAGGACAAGTTTCAAGATCAGAATTATCCTCTCCAATGGGGGCAGTTAAAACTGATTTATTGAAATATTTAGGCTCACATGGAAGGCCTCTGGGGAAAGATAAAGAAATAAAAGTGTAAATCTATTAATTTTACTTAGAATTTAAATAGACATTGTTTTTAATTTACATTTTCTTTTGATGATAATTATTTGTAGAATATTACAAAGAAGTTACATTGATACCTTGATATGCCATATTCTCGGATATTTTTATAAGTAATATTCAGTTAGCCTCTTTAATAACTGTGGTAAAATGACCATTTTCTTAGAATAACTAAAAGCAACCATTATTAACACTCGATTTTGTTTGCAAAGTAACTATACAATTACAGTAATATACATCTACAAGCATATATATATATATATATATATATATATATATATATATATATATATATATATATATATATATATATATGTAATATCTTAAATATTATGTCCTGCATTCTAGCATTTAAATTCCTTTTCCTAAATCTAATCCCCAGTAACATTAACTTATCGCTTTAAAAACCTTAGCCACAGAGTTTCCCATAAGAACAAGTCCTCTAAATCGCATGCCTTTGCATTTCTACATGTGTATATGTCTGAATTCAGGAGTGGGTTAGCTTTGCGAGCCCCTAAATCTGCTGACCCTACAAGTAACAGCCATATGTTTTTTTTCACCCTCTCAAGTTTAATGTTGAAAGGTGATATTATTCCGAGCCCTTCTATTATCTCGGAAATAACTTCCGAAATGCAGAGTGCGGTATGTTTCACCATTGAAGAAAAACTCCATGAATAAGCAGACTGAATTTTAAAAAATATTCGACAGTTTATTTACAAAAATAATAAGATAAAACATTTTAAAATAGAACAAGCTAACATCCTACAGCAGTAACCGCACCTACGGCTGCACTAGCTACAGCACATAGCAAGCACGTTGCATGCACATAGCATACAACTGCTTCTGCTAAGCAGTATAAATAACAAGGATATTTTACATAAGGCAGGGTGTCTCCTTTCTGAAAACACTTTATTTAATGGAAAAATGCAAATGCAAAAGATTGACGTAAACACAGGAAACAATCCCGATTAATCCAATCATGAATGACATCATACAATACAATGACCAGTTAACTTAAAATAACAAAAATTAAGGAACAGTATAAAGATAAGAGGGAAGTTTAAAGTGAACGATACGCACATGTATGAAGTTCCGATGTTTAGGAAATGAGCGTTACGTAACTGCTGAAGCTTACTGCCGAAGTTCTGAAAGACTATAACTTAACGTCGTAGTTCCGGTAAGATTTGTAATACGTTCTTCTGGAATGAACGGATGTATTTTCATGCTAATAAAAAATGGACTAAGAAGTTTGGCCCAACTACATTTAAATCTACTTTTTATTCTTTTCAGGCTGAGTCTAGCTCCAGCCATGTAAATATGAGCTAGTTTTTCTTTTCAGATTATATTTTAAGGACGTGATGTAATGGGTATATTACATATATATATATATATATATATATATATATATATATATATATATATATATATATATATATATGCAATATCACCATTACACCACATCCTTAAATTATAACCTCCTTAAATTATATATATATATATATATATATATAATATATAATTAATATATATATATATATATATATATGTATGTGTGTGTGTGTGTGTAAGTAAGGGAGGGACTAACATAGTTTTGATAGCATATATATATATATTACTTTCCTATTTTCAGGAACTTTGCATAGGATATATTTAAATCAAGGAATAGTTATCTCTTATTTCCCCCTTAATAAAAACTATAATTGTTTTAAACTTGGCTGTAAATAGTTGTGGAATTGACAAATTAGAGATTATCTTTTGTATTTAAATCATGAACCTTGACTAGCATATTTACTTAAAATTTTAATTACATTAAGTCAATTCCTCTGTCAATCATATCCTGATCGATTTCATAGAAGGATTTTACATTGTGGTTATGCCTGAGATTTGGTATAACACTAAGAAACACTTTGAAATAGGTTATAGGTATTAACACTCTTGATAAATGAATTATTAACAATTATCAAAATTTGACATGAAACATCATTTTTTTAAATTTTCATTGTACATGTGTGCATTACAAACTATTATTTCAAAATTAAATACCCATACTGGTGTATAATTTCATAATTTAAAATCATCAAAATATTTTATTAATACATCTAGTAAAATAAATTAAAAATAACATCAGTTAATTCTACTAACTCAAGTGGATGATCTTTGACACATCTTGTACCCATGCCAACTGGTGAAAGGAGAGATTCAACATATTTTTGAGCTAAAGGACTGCGAGGATCTTCATTACTGGAAAAAAGAAGAGAAACATGCCAGATGCATATTAAAAACATGAAATTAAAACATTTATCTAAAGAGTGAAACTATAAAATGCCAAGTAAAAGTGTAAACAGTAAAAATGAAATTAAAAGTTGAATATAAAAAGAATGACATAAAGCAGTTCACTTGTCTGATTAGCAATTGAGCTGCTATTTTTAAAAGTGGTATAAGTCCATTTTTTCATATATCGAGATATTTAAAGTTTTGCATTTGAATTAATTTAAAAATATTGGCAAACGTTAATCAATTCGAGTGATGTTTTTAACACTATACACATTTTAAATTTTATTATGAAATAATAATTATTAAAATTATTTAAAAGAATAAATGATTTTTTAAGCTCCAAATGGACTTATACCACTTTCAAAAATAACATATTATAAGAAATAAAAACAAGAGGAAATTTAAGTCCATATTTTCATAGACATTAGCTTCACTGAAATGGATTTTCTAATGTAAAAATTAATAATTAAAATGAAGACATGTAAATACACGAATAACCAAGTTTTATTAAGAAATAATTTCAGTTATATTAAAAACACGATATAAATAAACAAGTGTAAAATGTAAATTACTCTGTTAAGATAACTAAAAATAAAAAAAAAAATTATATTTTAAACTTATTTCTCCTTTACAGTTAGCATAGTGAAGTATTCATGGTAAACAGGTGGTATGAAAGGCAGTAAACTCATCATATCTTTGTATTTCTATCTTGTTATAGGTCTTGAAGTTTTATACAGTGGCAACACATAGTAATTTTGATGAGGTGTTTAGGTCTTCTTGTTTTCCAAATAAAAAAATTGCTTTAGATAGAGCATTTTATTCCACACTAGTTTTGTAAAAAATTTTGTGTGGTTCATCCCTTTTAAACCTCACCCAGCAAATTTTCAGCCAGTTTATAATTTCTCTGTCTGTATTTTTTTTCCTATTTGATATTGCCTCTTCTAGAGATTTGGTTGAGACAAAATCTTCTCTTTTCATTTCATACAAAATGAGGCTATTTTTTTTGGCAAGCCTTTACTGCATTATAATAGTCTTGAGGAGTATATAATTGATCCTTTTTCTTTAATGCATTTCAACAACTCCAAAATCTCTGTCGTCTGGAAGAAATTGACTTGAAAATAGAAATTTGTGGTCAGTAACATTTATGTTATTATCAGCTGATTGAACAATCCTTAACCACATTAGTGCAAGCTTGATATTTCGATTTTGTCCGGTACACATGTCACTGTATGCTATAATATTGTCTTGGGTTGTAACATTCTGAATATGTTTCATGCAGCAAGATGCTATTTCTTCCGCACCTCTATATGTTACAGTTTCCTCCCATGCATACATAGGAATTCTGTTGTCATAAAAATTAAAAAAACCTTCATTAAGAAGGAAGTTGTTTTAATTATAATTACAGGTAGCCCTCCTACAGCACGGCATCTTACAACACGGTTTAGCTCTAACACAATAAGATAAGTTGTGGGAACCCTTGTATAACACAGAAACCTGTAACACGGTTTCGCTCTAACACGATAAAAAATTTGCGAAAATCTTCGTACAACACTGTACTTCTATAGCACTAGATAAAATGATTTTTGTTTAACACATTTAAAAACTAAATTACCTTAAAATAATGAACTATAGTGGCTTTACTTGAAAATGTATAAACAAATTATAATTTATTCATTTTTAACTCTATAAAATTACAAGAAGGCCTAAGCTTAGCTTAAAATCTTGAATAATTTTTCCTGAATGCAAACCCTTCCGCCGAAAATTCAAAAGGGAGCTGCAAAATTGTCTGTCTCCATACCGTGAATCTACAATGACCTTGTAAAAACCAGCAAATTAACCAAAATTACAGATTTTTAAAGAGGATAGAAGGTGCAAAAAATCTAAATGAAGAAAAAGTTTCTGAAAGTGAAGGTGATATCGTTCAATCGAAAAAACGTTCTTGTTTGATTGTACTGAACAGTGATGAGGAAGAAATTTATTAAATTAAGGTCACATTAAATGAAAATATTTTTTTGTTTCTTTTCATTTTGTGTTATACATACATTTATATTTTTAATAAAAATTAAGTTGCTTATATAGAATTTATAAAAAAAAATGTTTGTTTTTAATAAGTTTTCGGAACGTAACCCCCCTTTTTGTACTGGCTTTGGGTCTCATATAACACGGTTTCACACAACACGGCATTTTCTAGGAACCTATCTACCGTGTTACAGGAGGTATATCTGTATTAGGAATGGACTTATTCCACTTTTTAAAAAACATTTTTGCGATAACATTTTATAGCCAAAATTATTTTATTTGCTTTATGAAAAAATCGTACTCCATTGAATGTGTGATTATAAATATGAAGAGAAGGTGTCTATATCTTACTAAAATTACAGTTACACATTTTTTTTTAAAATGGACATACTACTTTAAAAAATAACAGCTCAATTGTTATTGCATGAATATTTTTTTTATATCCAGCTTTGATGATACTATATTACTCTCTCTTTAGGCTATATTTACTTATGTCACATGCACTAGCATTAGCATACCCTCAAGTAATTTTCCCCTAAAACTTCCAAAAAGAAATAAATTTAAGTAAAATATTTTATAGTAACTAATTTTTATCTCTTTCATTTTCAGTGCTTTACAAAAACATTAGATAAAAAAATAAATAAACAACTTGGCTGTTTAATATCAAGAAGTAGAAATGGTATTTGTACAAGTGTCAGTTGACTTTGAGGACTCCAGTAACACAGTCAACAAACTAATTTTTTTTAAAATTTTCTGAAATATGTTTTTAAGCATATACAAATTGAATTTTACACAAATATGAATGCATACACAATTCACTTTTACACACATATGAATATAAACTATTTACACAAAGTGAAAACTAACAGCTATTTTAAGTGTTAGTATTACATTTCTATACAGGAATATAAGTCACCACCTCAGAGAATAAAAAACAAATGGAGATATTAAAAAAGGTTCCTTGGGCCCTGAAAATTAAAATTGCCCAGTTTACTACAAAATGGTGATTGAAATAGCAGATCATTTCTTTTGATATAGTCTCTTTTTACAGAGTTCCATAATTTATAAAATGCCTTTCAAAAAATCCATATAAAAATTTCTTAACATTTGAAATTCTAAAAATAATAATTTTTTGTCCTTATTAGCATTTCTGTTAAATTTTTAATCAAATAAAAATTTATAAACTCAAAGTACCTAAAAAAGATATTATTTGGTGGTCCATATATCCAAGGCTGGAGTTCTAATGGAGGTTCTTCAACAAGAGGAGGTATAAATAGGGCTAATACAAGGGCTAAACAGATGAAACCAGCTGGCATAACAATCTGAAAATAAAAGCAACAGATGATGCTGATTACAGTGTATATAGAAAAATTACTAGAATTCATCCATGCATAATTTATGATTATGATGCTTTTAAATATTAAAACATTTTCAAAGGGTATCAAAGCAAATGTCACTGGCACTCCCAGTGGGTAAAAAACACGGAAACATGAAAATATTACATACTTTCAATAAATCATTATGATTATAATACTAAAAACCATCTATATATGACAATTTCCAATTGATTTTAAAAATCATTAATAATTAAACTTTTAGGATTGTATGTACATTATACATACAGGTACAATATGTACCTACCATCATTTTTTTTTTCTTGATTTCCTGAACACTTTAAACATACAAAAAAAAAACTTTTGCAAGTGTATACTAAAATGATAAAAACACTACAACTAATTTAAAGTATTCTTATAAAGTTATAAAATTATTATTTTATATCTTCTTATAATATTACTAGAGTGTATAACCTCTGAAAACAACCACCTCTAAAACAGGAGATGTTTTAAAAGTTATAGGGGCAATTAATTTTCCTGAATAAAATGTGCTAAAGGTACAAGGTACTGACAAGTCAATGGTAAAAAAAAGGACCTCCCTTATAAGATAAGTTAATATTACTAACATTTTTTTGTGCTTTTGGCATATGACATCCTGTGCAACCTTTTGGAAAACAAATTAAGTATTATAATAAAAAAATCACAAAATAAATAATGAAATTTTGTCAAAAAACACTTAAACAACACTAACCATCGATTTTATAGTCTCACTACTGATGTAAAAAAATTTAAAAACTATAATAATTTTTATCACAAAATATCACATCTATGAAATTGTTATACTAACCACATTTTTTTTTAAATTTAAAAAGCATTATACTGAACTCTTAACCCTTTCGCGACGGGGTGCCTCTGCCTAAGACGCTCGCTGGGGATGGAGCATTGGCGAAAGGAATCATCCCATAGGACGGGGGCGTTGCATCGCTAAGCCTAACTTTAAAAAAAAAAATCACAAAAAAAAAAAGTTTAAGCCCTAACGTCGTAATTTGTGGTACCGTTTTAGATTATTAGTTAATCTGTCATACACGTTAAAATTAGCCTTTAATAATCTTTTTTCTTTAATTTACACTAAAAAATATATTAAAAAAATCGCTTACATTAAAAAATAATTTTCAAAAGCGCTATTCAAATTATTCCGAAGTTTTAATTGACAAAATACATTAATGACGTTTAAAATCAATAATAAAAAAAAAAAAAAAACAGACTATTTACAACAAGAAGTAAAATATTTAAAAGGAAGCCTGAGTGTAGTAAATCTCAAAGCAAGGAGAAACGCAAAGTCCTACATTGCATAATCTACTAGCATAAAATGTTTGTTGCTTTTTCGTTTGTTTTAGAACGGTTTGTGAACAAACTATGCACTTTCAGTTTTATCATTGCAAAAAAACACTTTTATATCCGCAATACTTATATTTGAATATTTGGCTAATTTAGAAGTTGACGGAGCAGTTATTTGATCGTTTTGAGCAAAAATGTTTGTTTCTTTAACAATCAAATTTAGTAGATTATCATCAAAGAAAATAGCAAAGAAATCAATTTTTTTTTCCAGCATTTACTACAAAATTTGTCCCAGTGTTCCAATAAATGTATGGGGGTGCAATTCCTCCAGCGCTCGAGTCCAAGATAAAGTATCTTGAGTCGAACTTCTATTGGAAGTGGAAGGCAGGCAATGAGCTCAGTCTCTGATAAAATGTCCATATCAGAATCACTAGAAATACCACTTTCTAACTCTTTAGACAATGAATCATCACTCTCATCTATGTCATTAATTGGCTCATTTATCATGTGAGTATATTCTTCCTCTGTTAAATAACGTTTTCTCGCCATAACTGGAGTCAAGGCTTTCCGAAATAAGAAGGGAAGTGCACAAAATATAACCAAAAGCAACGCAAAATGTAACAGAACTGACGATAACAACCCAAAAGACCCGAAAATAAAATTTAAAAAAAGTATTCGAAGAGACAGCAGAAGCGCAAATGTTTATATCACGTGGAGAGTTAAAGAGCCGAGCTCTGTTTGTTTACATTATGCTTTCTCCCGTCCCTCGCAACAGCTGATGCGCAAAATACCAAATTGAGGCAGAATGTGAACAAACTGAAGGTCAGAATACTAAAACTATGTTCAGTTCAAAACTAATGGACACCGGATGCCATCTAGGGGTCTTTAAAAATTGTTCTGGCTTAAAATGCACATATGCATCACCCATCCACCGGGTTCATTCTTCAGCGATGCATGGGTGGGACGCCCGGCTGTGAGTGGCATTCGTAGGGAATGCATATATGAGACGCCCGTCCTAAAAGGGTTAATACAGTCAAAAAGCCTTGAAAAAAGGTAGTATTTTGAATTTTTTTAAAATCATGTTAACTAATAAAGGAAAGTGTTTTTCTTTTTTCTCTAAAACAAAATTTGGTACTTCCTTATTAAAGCTGCCTTAGTGATATAGTTATGGAGAAAGTCAGATTAATTGCCAATGTTAACAATCTACAGATTCTCAAAAACACCTTGACCTATCCTAGGACAAAGTTTAAATTTGCTTTTGCTGGAAAATGTTTATAAAAAAAGCATTCTAAAAATAAATGTTTTCACTTTTTTGAACAGATGTACAAATCATATGAAGCCTTTTACTTTAAAAATAGTAAATGGAAAGTAATTTAAAATATGTTTCCTAGTAGAATAATTGAAGACAACAAGATAGCAAGCTATTCATTGTTAATAATTTTCACTTTTTGTAAATTGTGAAATAAAAGTTGATGAACTGAATTATCCTTATGTTCATTCTTTTGAAACTGTGGCTGCTATAAAATTGTCTTATTTTTTTTTTTTCTGGTGGTGGTGGTGTGGGGGGAGGGGAAGCAAAGGCCATTTTAAATTACATCAAGGCTGCTTTAATAAGGAAGTACCCAGAATTTAACACCTTGCTTAGACATACAGATATTTTAGGGTTTATTAACCCTTAGACCGTTACGAACGTGCTCAGCACGTTCATCAGAGTCTTTTCCCCAGTGTTACGAACGTGCTGGACGCGTCCATCTAGATTTTCCAATGTTTTGCACGTTACAGATGTGCTTAACAAGTTTTAAATCGATTTTTTCATTCATCAATAGATGGCAACACTTAATGGCATTCGAATACAATTTCTCCTTATAAGAAGCAGATTTTTAGGTGATTATTTTGAGAATACATGCAGTATAAAATGTCGGGAGCTTTGGTTTTTGAAAGTTATAGTCTATTCTAACTGACATTTCAAGTGATTCCGAGAGTGATTATTCAGATTATTTTGATGAAAAAAAACAGATAAAAAGACTAGTGGACTAAGTGATGAATAGACTATATGGTGTAAAGACTGTGAAGTGGGTTTATGCAAATCACCTATATATCATATTATAAGAAATTTATGAACAAAAAAATCTGTACATTATATAATATATATGCATTCTTACAAATTTTATGTTTCACTTATTTTGTGCTATTTATTTTGATTTAAATAACTTAACTGTATTGAACTTGCGTTTTCGAATGTTCCTTCAAAATGCGCTTCAAAAAAAAAAAAAAAAAAAAAAAAAAAAAAAAAAAAAAACCAACACTAAGGGAAGAACTGGAGGGCGAAAACTCAACTGTCTAAGGGTTAAATAGAAAATTTTGATAGGAGAGAGGACCTATAATCTGCATGTTTTGAATCATATAGAAAGCTTAACCCACTAAGTTCCACAATCTAACCAAGTTTACTGCTGAACTTGGTTAGATTGTGAGAAACAATCTAACTTCAGAGAGATTTGCTAAAGCAAATAACAGTTATAATCATATACTTAAATATATATGGGTAAACTCTTCAGTAATATAAAACTTACCTCACAAAATAAACCTTTAATATTTCTTCTGGAATGGTGAAATCTTCTCAAGTGGAATGCAACCATTTGTCTCTGTATCAGTTTTGCACCAGAAATTCTTTTCTCAGAAAGCTCAGGAAGTGGTGGTAAATCTACATGTTGGATAGTGTCACATGCTGCAAAATTGAATAGTAACATTAAAGTATAAATATCACTAAAATCATCAGCTAAATTATTTTTTTTGTTTGTTTTTTCAGTTTGGTAAATATCTGGACTAAATGATAAAAATACAAGTTCCGAATTTTTCTCTTTAACATTTTCAAAAACGTATGCTTTCTTCCAAAATTTTTTAGAAAAAGTTTTATTTTACAATATTCCTTCCAAAGTCAACTGAGAAATCAAGGGATTCAATTTTTGTTATTTCTTTGCATAGTGATGAGTTAAAAAGTTTTAAATAGGCCTTGCTGAACAAAGGGTTTATGCTTAGAATAAATTTACAGAAAATAGAGAGGAAAAGTCTCTGCAGGAATTTTTAAAATACTAAAAACTTAAAATGAATAAGTAATTGCATTTTGTATAAAATTAAAAGAGAATGTCATCCAAGTGCCCCCCCCCCCCCTGCCCCCAAACAGAGAGAGAATACAACAGCAATTCTTGATTGTCTGACCAAATCTTTTGCAAGCCCAAAATGATTTTGGAAGGTTGAGAAATGAAGGAAAATGACATTAAATATGGATGCCACTAGGCCAATGGGTTGAAGGAAAATAATTTTAAAGGCAATGAAATTTAAGGAGCCCAAAGTTGGCTCCAATTTATGGGCCATCGTAGACCTAGATGCTCAGTATGAATCTTTCCTTGCACTTAGCATAGGCTATCAAAGTTTCTGGATGCTATGTTTTTGAGAATGAACATTAATATTGACTGACAGACAGCGCAAATGATTTCTTTTCAAAAAAGTCCCTAGTAGTGAAGCTACAAGGCTGTTATACACCTGATCTAGTGCAATAGAACTTCATTTGTTTCCTAAGTTGAAAATGAGGTTCAAAGACAATAATTTTGAAACTGCAAGCAACAGTCACAGGATAGCAAGACACTGGCAGACACACAGAGATGTATGAAAGAGAGTGTCTTGGAATGCTACTGTGGAGAGAGGAAAACAATATTTCAAAAATGTATTGAATCTTAATATTAAAGGTGATAGTATCATAAAAAATGCATAAACTCTCTGCTGGGTCACATCTACAGATGAGATTTGAGACAGCCACCTTAGGGTATTGCTTTTAATATGTAAATAGAGGTCAGAATTTATTTTAAGGAAAATAAGTTTTGTATAGGAGTAAAACATTACAGTTTGTCCTAGGTGCCAAATCTACCTGACCTGGGTTTGGCCCTCTTTATAATAATAAAAAAATATGCAGCACTATTAATGCAAATAAAGAAGTTTTGCCATAAATGAAATTTAATAATTTGCAGCAAAATTCCAAGGTATTTTTATTCTCTATATAATGTTTTCATTAAACTTATTTAAGTTCAACAGATTAGCTTAGGTGAAAGAAATGGTCATAAACTTCTCCAAGTTATAGTAGTAAATATTTTTTAATGAAAATAGGCTGCATCCCTCATGCCCATTAGACAAAATAAGAGAAAAAAGAGATGCCACTAAGTGATTCTTAAAAACAGTAAAACATTTAATCCCTCTAATGTTCTGATTTTTAACCTTGCACAGAGTTGTGATTTAATTTTAAAAACATAGAATACACTTAAAATAACTTAAGAGGCATGCAAAATTACACAACGTCAACACAAAACACACATCACATTTATAACTAAAGAAAAAAAGAACTTATAGAGAGAATAAAGGTGAAATGTATTGTTTCATATTTTAAAAGTGACTTTTTTTTCAATCCCTAATAATTCATAAGTGAAGATGGAGAGTTAATTGAATGTTCAGTTAAATGTACCCTATAACATTGTTTGTAAATTCACTCTTGCAAGGTATACGTTAAATATGCATGAATTCTCATTATGTATTTAAATTTCAGTACTAATTAACCAAACAATTTTATCTGCCTATTTCAAAATCGCTTGACAGTTCAAATTAATCTTAAATAATACAGAAAAAAAACAGAATTATTTTTAAAACATTTCCATTGTTATATAGAAAATGCTTTTGAAAATCCACTGGCTTTACTTTAAATTGTTGCCTTTCAAGTACGTGAAAGTAAGAGTGATTGTTCTACACAGATATCCCTATCATCCTCATATTTGATTAGTATATACCTCTATAAGAGTTATTGTTCTACACAGATATCCCTATCATCCTCATATTTGATTAGTATATACCTCTATAAGAGTGATTGTTCTACACAGATATCCCTATCATCCCCATATTTGATTAGTATATACCTCTATCTCCACTGTATCATTCCCAATGGCTAAATAGCAAAACACAAATGAAAGGTTTATTTTTAGTCGAAAGAAATTAGTATTAAAATAATATGGAACTCACTGCCAAATCAGGATTGGGGAGGATGATACGCATGTACTAAACTAAAAAATATTGTCCTAAAAACATTTTTGGGGACTTTTGTCTTAAAAATTTATAATTCAAAAATATGTCACTAAGAGATTTTTCACAGATGCAGAATGTTTGGTGTAATAACTGTTGAGGACCATCTCAAGATCCAAATCTAGCTGTAATAATAAGGAGCTCATATAAGTTTTATTTCAATTATTTTATTTTTTCTAATATATTCTGATGAAAATGTCCTTTCCTACAGGAAAAGTGCCAAATAATGCTTTCTATACACTGCTTCATTTGAATCACCTTCATTATATTTTAGTGATGGTTTTTACTAAGGAGATTTATATTTAAACTTTAAAGAATCACTCTTTTATACTGATTACATCTTTGTGAAAGTTTTCCTTAAACTAAAATGCAAAAGAGAGGAAAAAAACGCTAAATTTCTCTTTCTGCACAGTTATAAACTCTCTGAACTTTATTTCACATCTTTCTGTCAGTTTTAATGTAACATAATCTTTAATTATTCTTCATAGGCCTCATTTTAAGAAATTCCTTGAAAAAGCTAACTTTTATTAAACCTGCAAGAGTAGCCACAGTAAAAACTAGTAAATTATCGTCTAATTTTTACTGATTGTAAGATTATAGAAAAAAAATAGCTTTCCTGTACATTGTCATAAATTGTTTTATGTGAATAGATAGCAATAAAACTTAAAAAACTTAGGTTCATTAATGTCACATAGAAGGATTAAATAAAAGTAAAGAACAGAAATTAACATTCACTTTAAAGATGATGGAAAGAGAAATTATTAATCACATTCATCTACTGGGATAAACAAGAGACTGTAAAGGAAGTAGAGAAATGTTAGGAGACAAAGAACCACAGTACCAAGCAATAAGAGGGGTCCGAGGGAAATCAAACTTACCAGTTCCGCCAGTGAGGCTTTCCCTTATGGCTGCAACAATGCAAATGACATGAAGGCATTAGTGCAACATGCTCTACAGTGACAACAAGCTCTCTACAAAACAAACTTAACACAAACAATGTGCAACAAAGGTCAAGCATAAATGTACCAAAACTAAAGCAAACAAATACTTTAAAGTACGTAAACAGGGTTTGCACACACAAAATTTGGTTTTTAAAACTTAACTAGTTGGTATCCATCAAAAAACATGACGTCTAGATAGTAAATAAATGTACTAATACACAAATTATACTCGACGCATCATCCCCAAATTTTGAAAATCATAACATAAATATCATAAAATTATAAAGGGTGCAGAGAGAGCTAGAGACACTCCTCCGAATAAACGTGCTTATCATTAAAACATGTCACCGAGCATCTAAAGCCAGATTTGAAAAATGTCACTCAGCATGCGTAGAAATCAATTTTTAATTGTAAATTATCACTAATAAATAGAAATTGCGATTTCAAAAACCAAATTTGACAAATCTACATATTACAATCTTTTGTTTAAGACCAAAATAAAGGAAATCAATGCAGTAGTATTCTCTCAAGAACTGCCCAAAAAGTCGGCTTAGCAACTTAAATATATAGATGTTAATTACAACTTAATTATTCCTTATAGTAAATACAATAATAATTATAACGATGCCATTGGAGTGAGAAAGCAACAACAATTTTTAAAAAAATCTTAATGATGACAAATATTTGAAAATATTGCATCATGCTAAGGAATTCATCTGTAACTTTTTTTAAAAATTTGCAAACTGCATTTTGTCATAAAACATAAAACTGATGTCCAGAGAATGTGCTTGTAAAAATATGGTATGTTAGGATGGTATATAAGCTGACATTGAAAATCTTCAGTTCCAACAAAAAGCTATATCAAAATTCTCCTCTTCAAGTTTTTCTAATTACAGATTAGCAAATGCATATTTCTGAACCCTACTTTCTGCAATTGAAAATTAATATTTTAGTGCCATGCATATTCTTCAAAAATCTTTTTATTTCAATGTTTTTCAAAAAGTAATTTTCATTTTATTGTGGTGGGCAATAAAAATTTCATTCAGAGTAAAAGCAGATATTATTTAAATAATTTTAATGATGTAGCAATAAATGGAAAATACCTATGTTTAAGAAATATTTGCAAAAAATATTTGCTTTGTTCTTTGAATAATTAAAAAACAGTTGGGGAGTAAGGATTTTCAACCCAAAAATTCATTTCTCTGCAGGAAAACAACATGGAAATGCAACTCTATGGTTCTCCTTCAAGAAGGTATCGAAGTAAAATACTCAGTCGAGATACTCATTAACATATCATGGCTTCCATCTGTAGCAAATTTAATTTGTTTAACATATGAATGCTCACTTGCCAAATTGGTTAAGTCCATAAAGCAAAAGTGATAAAACAATGTACATTGTTTTTTAAAATTCCTTTTAAATTATAAATTCAAATAAACATTATAGAATGTATTATTACAGATGTAACTTTTATCTGACGACATAGAAAATCTATAAGATAAATTATCCTCGAAGTCATCGTTATTATTATTACAATTTTTGTGTGACTAAGGGACTTAATAGATTTGGCATGCGAAAAAAAGTAAGAATATCATATTCAGTCTTCAAATTATGTTTTTATTGCTGAAAAAAAATTGAAATAATTATTTAATAATTCACAAGAACTTACTTCTGCAGCAGTTAGACTATAACTGACCCATTTATTTTACTTTTCTTTCTGATGAAACAACATTAAACGATTGACCGTTATCATCAAGTACTTGCTTCTGCATTTGAATTGCATTATTGCAACGATTTACATTAATGTATGAACTTGATTGACTTCTGAAGAAAGTGACTTATTATTCGATGTGCAAACAATTTTTTTGTCACTGAGTGGTGTTAATCCTTATTATTTGGGAAATTTATTATGAATGTAAAAAGTTAGGAATCCATCAGGTGCTTTGACACTAAAATTTCAAAAAGTGGACTTAACTGATTTGACTTGTGATTGGCTCATATATCACTTAATGTATATTATACCATAGTCAATAATAAGACAAGCCTTTTGCTTCAACTATTTACTATGACACGCTAACATACTACAACTACTACATTTAAAGCAAGTATGTACAGCAAGTTAGAATATAAAGTTAGATCATCAGGTTGGCTTTTCAGGTTCCAAGACAACTCTCTGGCCTACAAGGCCTCTGACCAGGAGAACTCTCCCTGGCAGTCTAAAACAGATCTCAGCGTTGTGGACTCTTGCCATCTATTGTTATACTGATGGCAAATTCAAAGGGATTTCTCTGGCATTTTAAGTGCTGGTAAGTGTTCGAAGTTTATGAGATTCAAGCTGTCACTATAGTGTCAAAATCTGAAGAGCCCTCAAACCACTCTAAGATTTATGCAATCTATAACATCAAAACTGCACATTACTAGTACTTTATGGCCTCGTATCAAAGAGTTTATAAGACCACTCAGATCAAGAGTTCACAGATAGATGATGTGTTGAAGGGTAGGAAAGGGGCATCACATACTTATATCAGTACTAATTATGTGTAACAATTGAGACAATGCCACAATATAAATGTTCAATCAGTTTATAGATATTAAATGACATTTTTAGTTTATTCAACTGTAATTTTTATTTAAGCAAATTAGTAAGTTCTTTAAGTAAGTCTATGTAGTTAAAAATTTAATTTTAAAATTAAAGAATTGTTCAAGGCTTGGCTGTTTTTTCAAATCTTAAAAATTAATTTATCATTTCAATCAAAATTAATGAATCAAATTCCCAATAGCATACAATCAGTGATACCAAATACCAAAGAATGCACAAACCCTGTATGACAACATAAAAATCTAAAGTCAAAATTCTAAGTTATTTAAAAATATATGCAAGTGAAAAGTCTTTAATATACTATTGTATTATTAATACATTACAAATCTAGAAATAATCTAGAAAAAAATTTGAAAGTGAACTAGTAGAAGTCTGTAATAAGCTAAAATATATGAAATTTTTTGGCATAACATATTAAGCTTTAGAAAAGCATTTGTGAAAACTACAGAAAAGAAATCTTTTAAGTTTAAAACTATGCTATTGCTTCAATCTAAAAAATAATTCAATAAAGCCAGCAGCTAAGGCAAAATAAGACATAACAACTATATCAAGCTATTAGTATATTTATAAATATTCAAAATAATGATTATAAAAGTAAATACCTGTTTCTTCTAAGCTATTAAGATGAGGGTTGTTACCACTTATTTCTTTTCCAAAGAATCTAGCAATGTTATGGAGCTTCAAGCGCATCAAAGTATTGCGGAAACTGAACCATTTGTTCTTACGTCGCTCTGAATCAACATCAATATCACCTTTAAGTAAGAATAACACAGTGTTGAAGATCATTACTTTTGAAAAGGAGAACACAAACCAATAAAGTATGGTAGACACTGGCTTAAAGTAAGGGGTAAACTTCCTCTAGTTGAACAGATGCAAATTCAACTTCTTGTAGGGATATTAATAACTAAATGAACAGTATATACATATATACATAAGCATTTTAATAAAATGTGAGTTACTATACTAACTCATAAATATTAATTAGTAAACTTTATAATTACTCAAAGATGGAAAAAGGCAAGTACAATAATAAAAATGTGGTATATCTGTAGAGTAGTACATATATATATGTTATGTAATGGCTTAATATCTAAACAGAAAAAATTCTGCAAATCATAGCATCACTAACTATGAATTTTATTCCAAATATTTATTATCAAGAATAATCTAAAATAAATCTCATATCCAGAATGTTTCAGAAATGGGAGAGATTCATACCACTCAAGGTGTTTTCTATTCAAACTATTGATAAAGAATTGATATTACTTAATATAATTATCCCCAAAAATGTAACTCAGTGTTGATCAATCTCTCTAAAAAAATGAAAGACAAGTAATTAAACTTTTAACAATGTTCTTCATAATCCAAACTTTGTACCTTCTTGTGTTTCCTCTTCAGAATCTGCTAGAGTGCCTGCAGCTCCAGTCACTTTTAAAAAGACCTATTAACAAAATAGAAAAAGTTAAAACATAACAACTGGCTATGAAAAATCTATGAAATGATCAATCAAGTACATTAGAACAATGTGAAATAATGGCATTTTTATAAACTTTTATTAAGTCCTCATAAATACCAATATTAAGTAAAGAATAGGAAAGTTAATTTAGAGCACTGAGGTCAGCTTTTGTAATACAAGGGCTAAACATTAACTGGGTCCTACAGTTTAAATTTGATTGTGAATGACTAAATAAAAAGCCAATGCGTATCAGGGGTGGGTCCAGTCCAGACTGTTTTTTTTTTTTTTTTTTTTTTTTTGGGGGGGGGGGGGGGGTAACATCGGCTCTTAAGGTTATATATATATAAATAAATAAATAAATATATGTGATAATATTACTAACTACCTATAATCGCTCATTCTGTACTACATCTCTGCCCTGGTAACCACTCATTCTTGTCTTGGCGTAAACACTTCGCCTTCCCACATACTAACTTCCTCCGCCAATTCTGGCAACCTCTCTGACCTAATTCTATTTTGGCACTCTTTGTGGGAGATGCTGGACTGGCTCGAAGCAAGTAAGATGTGTTGCTTTACTGTTTAATAAATTAGTTTGTTCCTGAAGCTGATTTTATTATTTTCTGGCCACGATGTAAGCTACTATTTCATGAGATGTCCATCCGGACATTTCATATGTATATATATATATATAAGAAATAAACATTGTCTCATTTGAAATTTAAACTCATATAGTGTTAGGTCTACGATTATTAATTTTAGGCTATGAAAAAAAAAAGATGGGCTATTTTTGGGGGGCAATTGCCCCTACTGCCCCTCCCCCCCTGGAGCCACCATTAATGTGTATGCAGACTTTGAACCCACAGACTTTGGTCCTGAAGACTATGACACTAGGATTTTAGGCCATTAAATCAGATTAACAATCATTAACTTTGACAATGAAAGAGAAGGATTCAGATCACAATTATAAAGGACATACAATAAGAGTACTTTGCTGCACTACAGGACACTATTTTTTTTTATTATTTATTTTTTTTTTTGGGGGGGGGGGTTGGGAAGATAACTTTTTATAACAAAATATGATATATTTCAATCAGACAAATGTTAGAAAACCTAGCACTATGATATTTATCAGCAACTGTAAGCACTGAACCTCCCAACTCTTTCAGAGAGATTTGCACCTTTCTTTTGCAATAGATATAGAATTTAGAATCTTACAGGACCACTTCTCTAACACAGCATTCACTGAATTTTTTTCCTATCAATAAAAATTAACTATGGGAAGGTCAGAAATCAAATCCACCATCTTGACATCCCGGCCGATATTCTATAGAAATAAAACTGATCACAGAGAAACCCAAAGCAAGATTTTTTCAAACCTTCTACAAAATACATTCACAATATTTTCTCTGAGAAAAAAGAGGCTCCTGTCATCAGTTGTTCAGATGGTAGTACAGACTTACTGTCCGACCACAGTACGAAGAACCGCGGTTGGCATAGTGCCAAGACGATTCTATTCAGGCTGTAGGTAAGGCTGCTGAGGAAGGAGGGGGAAAAGTCTCATATTCTCCTGACATTCTTTAGAATTAGTTACTAACTGCGCTTGCTTGCTTTTTCCTCGTCTGTTATTTTGATTATTATATTAAAATTACTGGATCCTTTACCCAACACAACTGCTCGGAATAAGCCGTTCCGTAGTGATTGTAAATGTATAATACACAATGTAATTAAATTGTGTGATAAAGAAGCACTAGAAGGAAATGTTATTGTTCCACTTTCGCAATCCCTAAAGAGAGCTAGTGAAATGACCAGGATATCAATGTCCAGTGTAAAAAGAATATGCAGAGAAGCAAAGGGTGAAGAAACTCCAAAATTTGAATCTCCGAGGAAACGTCAGAAAAAAAGAACCACCGAAAACGTAGCTTTAGATAATTTTGATTGTGATGTAATCCGAAAATATCCACTCCTATAAAACTCCTATTTTTTAAATAGATTTGCTTCTTTCTTTTTATTATTTTGAAATTACTATTCACATATTCGATCAAAAATAAAGTTTTAAAAAATAACTTTAAGATTGTGGACAAAAAGCAGTCTGAAATACATTCCGTATTTCATAAACAAACACATCCGAAAATATGACGTTTTCCCCTATTTTCTAAGTAGACTAGCTTTTCTCGTGCATGCGTAATAGCTTCCAGGGACCTTGCTTCCGTGGTCGGACAGTACTGAAATATATTTTATAAATACAAATTTAAGTCTTACACACTGCTGATACAAGCCACAACATAATTCTTCGCCATTTGTACTCTGTTAAACACATAAGTAAAATATACAAAATGTTTAACTTATTTTATCAATGCATATGAATTAATGAATGATTGCAGTTACAAAATCTGTACCTCTTCTAGAGATGTATCTGATATGCCATAGCTACTGATATGTAGATCATCTAAGCTCGTATCTAAAGCCTTGAAGAGACGTTGCAACTCCCCAGATCTTTGAGATGAAGGAGGGATGAGATAAGATACTTCTGACCCCACATCCTCAACAAGCTTAGCTTCCGGAACATAGTTATGTATAAATTTACTAACTTGTGATATGAGACACAAACCACCTAAAACAAGAATATAGTTAAAAACTACACTTAAAGCAATTAAACAGAAAAACTTATACTTGAGATATGCACAAATCTCATTTCTACTCAGCAAAATACACTTGCCATTGTTTCTAGCAATAAAATGTCCCATTAAGTGATAAGCTTTAAAAAGGATTTCTCTTTTATAAAATAATTTCAGTTTTTACTAATTTTCTGGATACAAATTCTTCAAGTAATAGTAACTTATTTTTAAAAGAAACTACATCTATCCACAGAACTGGGGCACAAATTGCATATGGAGCAAATACTGAAGATTATCCAGATCAGTATATTAAATTTAAAAAAAAATAGGTATAAAAACATTTGCTTTATAATTAGCAGAAGAACTTTATAAGGCTAAGCTTTCCATTTTTTCCTTTTCGACTATTTTTAACAGTACTTTAACTGTGTTACACAATAATCAAACAGGATTTTAAAAACTGTTCATTTCTAGCTCCCAAACCTTGTTTTTAACATAACTGAAAATTTACTGCACATGTCTAGGTTGGTTGATTGAGAGCACTATGGTCATTTTTTGTTACATGATGGCTAATTAGACCAGAACCTACTGTTTAAAGTCGATTTCAAATGGCTACAAACAACCATACCAATAGTGGGACTTGAACACACAGACTCTGGTACCAAATACCAGTCCACATGTCAGGGTATCTGACACCTTTTTTTCATGTTTTCAGATTTTACTGTTAGCCATTATAACAGACATACTACATTCTTAAACAAGCTCTCTGCAATGTACCTATGATTATTTTTTGAGAGCCTCTATATATTTCTATTATCTGATGGAATATTATTATTTTTGAAGAGGCCCTTTGCATATTTCCACAGTTTTTGGGGTGGAAGCAAAGAAATTCTAGTTTAGTCACAATGACTCATCATTGAATGCTTCTCAGAACATTTTACAGACAAAAGTTACAAGTATGTGGAATAAAAACAATATATAATTAAACACATTCCAAGCATTGAGATTAATTTGTATAAGATTAATTTATGTATGTGAGATTAATTTGTGTATACCCATATAAATACACTGGTACAAGATACCTAGTATCATAGCATGACAACACATTACTTAATACTACCGTAAAATCTTGACTATGATACGCACACATGTATAATATGCATGCTTAATTTTGCATGAAATTTTTGGAAAAAATTAAAATTCGACTATAATATGCACTGTAACGTCGGCGATCCCCCTGTCTTGTCTGTAACGTCTTGACCCCACCCCCTGTCTTGTTTATGATCGGGGGAGACTGAATATTTCGGCGGGGAACTGTGATGACGTCATGGACAGATAAGGCCGACACGTCGTGGGTGCGACAGCGAACTAAGGAGAAGACAGAGAACGGGGGACCTAAGAGGTCATCGCTCTCGGAGAGAGATTTTTGGATACTCCAGACGGAGTTCCCAAAGGGTGTCCGCGTGAATGCGGAGAGTTACGTTGGCGGTAAAGCCTTCGACGCACGGGAAGTGCTCTATGTATATTTTCGTTTATCATGATGTGTAGTTCTGTGTTAAATGTCTTCCGTTTTAATGTTAATAAAGCTTGTAAATGCTTTAACCCCGTCTCTGCCCTGCTCATCTGAAATGGAAAGAAACACACAAACTCGGTTGCGCTATTGCGGGTCCTCGACAGTGAAGCGAGTTAGTTCGGGGCCGCCATAGCACCCATAACTTTTCAATATTTTATTTAAAAATTGCACAGATATTTAATAGCAGAAATAAAATTTGTAATAAAAAGAAATGAAAATGTCAAATTCGGTACCAAAAAAACCTTAAATTTTTAATTCCAAACAAATGATATTGTCAAATTATCAGTCTTAATCACTTTCACTAGAATACAGCTCATCTATTGTTCTTGCATCCATGTCATAATTAATGGTGCTGTCATAATATATATCACCATCATCATCCTAATTTGATGACACCTGCCCATCCTCCGTTAATATGTCGTTCTCACTGATGTCTCACATTTAACAATTGATAATTTTTCTGCTGCCATATATGACCATCTTGGAGAAATTTTGAGGGAAATAAATAAAATAAAATAATAAATTTTTGCACTTCAAACAACCAGGAACTATCACTATCTCAAGGGACCTGTTATTAAACGAATGCGTGTGTGATACGAACTGTGAGTTCCGTTTGTTTAAAAGAAATACCTACTTTGTAGACGGGTGGATGAATCACGGAGTGCAGATGCGCATGCACCTGTGTTGCGACATTGTCTTACAGCTACTGTACGTTCATTTATTCAATGTTTAAAACTATTTTTTTTATACATGAGTACAATACGCACCCTCATTTTTACGGTGGAAAAAAGTGTGTATAATACTTAAGATTTTATGGTAAATGAAAAAGATATACACACATTGTATATATATATATATATATATATATATATATATATATATATATACACACCAGAAATATATCCCAAAGTTCTTTAGATTGCATTAAAAAGATTTTCAAACTTAAAAAAATAAGTGAGTATGAGGGAGAGACACAATAGTCTCTCTTTCATTTATAAGAGAGAAAAAAATTCATTGTTAAATATGCTACAGAGATACAGCACTAACATTTCATATAATGAAACCAATATTTTCACTCTGTGGGTCAAGATTTTCATACTTGTTAGTGTGATATATATATATATATATATATATATATATATATATATATATATAACTGTCTCTCTTTCACTTACAAGAGAAAAATAAAATAATCGTTAAATTTGCTACGGAGATAACAATGCTTGATTTTATAGAATGAAACCAATATTTTCACTCTAGGACAAGATTTTCATACTTGTTAGTGTGAGAGGGATAAATATAACTGTCTCTCTTTCACTTACAAGAGAAAAAAAAAATCATTGTTAAATTTTCTAAGGAGATACAATGCTTGATTTTATAGAATGAAACCAATATTTTCACTCTAGGTCAAGATTTTTCTACCTGTTAGTGTGAGAAAGATATATATAACTGTCTCTCTTTCATTTAAAAGAGAAAAAAAAATGCATTGCTAAATTTGCTATGGAGATACAGGGCTTCATTTTATAGAATAAAACCAACATTTTTACTCTGAGGGTCAAGATTTTCATACTTAAAAAATAAGTGAGTGAGAGTCAGAAAAAACAATCTCTCTTTCACTTAGAAGAGAAAAAAAAATTATTGTTAAATTTTCTATGGAGATACAGCACTTTATTTTATAGAATGAAACCAATATTTTCACTCTGTGGGTCGAAACTCCCAAAACACAATTTAAGGCAGCAGTTAATAATGTAATACACTGATGTCAGAATTTTACTATTTAAATATTATAAACATTAAGGAATTCAATTCAATTTTTTAAAAGAGAAAAAAAATTGATAAGAAATTATATATATTAAAATAGAACTCATGGCAAAATTTATTACAGCTCGAATTGAAATTAAAATAAGTACCATTTTCTGTCAACACAGTGTTTTCAGATAAATCAGATTTTGAGTCCACAGTTGACATATCAGCAACACCTTCATCTGTGATTTCCTGGTAGTGTTGAAAAGAACGAAATTAATTATTTCACTAAAATGACTAACTCATTAAGAGGTTTTATACAAATATGTACATTTTTTTTATTAAGTAAGAGACCTTATCCAGATACATTCAAGTATCAATGTTTGTGGGGAAATAAACTGTAAAAATAAATCCAAGTCTAATTATACTATTGCTATTTCTAAAACATTACAAAGCCCTTTGAAGATATAAATACATATACACACACACATTAAAAACAAAATAAAATCTATACATTTTTTTAAACAAAATTTGTATTTCCTCTTGTCTTAATATTTTATAAGTCATTCATATAATTCACAATCACAATTCAGCAAACAATGCATTTATTTCAACAGAGCAAAACATTACAGGGCTGATAAAAAAAAAGGACAATAAATAAATTGTGAAACTAAATTAGGTGACTTGGAAGACTTCAAAATTATAAGCTGAAGAAAAAAAAAATATGGTAAATTAATTAGGGTAAACAAGTTTTGAAAGATGCCATTGAAGTGTAATATTTTGTTTTAAACACTCTAGGAATGCTTAAATTTAGTATTTTTCAAACATTTATTGAATGAATAAATCAAACAGTTTACAAACTAGACAAACATTTTGAGTCACTTGATATTATATGCATATCTTATCCAATACCAAGATAAAATGATTTAATTTTGGATTTGAGTCAATTATATTCATACAAAAACAGTGGTCCGACAATATATTGAAACATAATATTAATTTTTTTTAGAGTATCTCACCACAGAAACATAAAGGTAACAAGAAAGTATGTTTCAAACCAGGTAGCATAAAATCAAGCATAAAAAATTACAAGGGTATAAAGAATATTGTAAAGTTTGCTGGAAAACATAATTTACACAATACTATAGATTGATTTTCATAACTTATCTTGCAATTTCTTTAATATTATTATCATAGTACATAAAACAATACTTTTATTCCATGCAACCTCAGTGCAAATTTAAAACCTATGATCCAAATAAATGCAGAAAATTATATGATTTGTAAGTAAAATTTTTTTTAGAAAATTTAAGAGCTGAAAAAGTTGTCATTTGATTTCTAATTTTTTTTTCAAGCTATATATATGTCCAATAACTGTCTTCCATAATGTGTATAAAATTGTTTCAATTAAACTTACACTTGAGCCTTTGGTAGAATTATCTTTCATAGTACTTGAGGATCCCCTGCTGTTTCTTTGGTCAGGACTGACAAGACTATTGTATGCAAAGGATTTGACTAGAGTTAAATAGTATCCATTACCAAATCGAGTTTTCAAAAATAATGAAGAACCACAGCACCGAAGTTTGCCATTAGCAACAACAGCTATACGATCACCTAAGAGATCAGCTTCATCCATGTGATGTGTTGTCAGGATAACAGTTCGACCTAAAATTTAGAATAAAATTAATCAAAGCAATACACAAAATTATTTAGTAGAACATAAACTATAAACAATTGTTCAATATGCATTATTCAAAACATTTTAGTCAGAAATTATTAGCTGCTAGCAACAGTGGTTCCAAGAGGAGGGGAAGTAGGGGCAATTGCCTTACCCCCCCCCCCCTCCCGAAAAAAAAAATGCCTGGCAATTTTTTTTTTCATAGCCTAAAATTATATAATCCTAGACCTAATACTAAATGAGTTTAAATTTAAAATGAGAGGATGTTTATTTCTTATATATATATATATATATATATATATATGCAATAATAATAATGTTAGGAAATTATCTGTTTAGATAGGTTACTTTACTTGTTTTTAGATAGTAATTACCTTTAGGTTATTTCACTTATTAATTATTCTTCCCTGTTTTTATTCTCCCGCTTTCGTGAATCGTAAACAGCTTACGTTAATGTAACGCGGCAAAATGAACGTGTCATTCATTTCGCCGATCGTACGTCATTATTCATGAGGGAGTGTCCTCAAAGTTGGTAATTTTTTCATTGGATGTTTTGTTTTACTTTATGCAAATTTTTAACCACGCTTTGCTACCAAGAGATGTATTTAAAGGACCTTGTTATTCAGTCTTCAAGCCGTTTATTGTAACTCACTTTTCAGGCGGATGCTTTTCCCCTATGCTGTTAGGTTTCTAGGACAGTAAGCTTTGTTTCTTTTACATCTTGTATTTTTGTAAATCTTTGTTTTATTTTTGTCCTAATTTAAATTTAAAATAAAATGTTCTTTTTTTGTACTTTAAAAGGCTTATAATTTTTCACCACACTGATCCAACATGTAGTTAAGTTCTTTTTATTAGGATTGAGAACATTAAATAATATGGTTGTTGCCGGGCAAATTTTTTGGCCGTTGAATCATCAGAGACGAGCCAACGCAGCATCCCAGACCATCTTACGTTAAGTTGTAGTCGTAGCAGGGTAGGAGAAAATAATCGAAGTCCACCGCCAAAATGAAAGGTTAGTTCCTCTTGATTTAAATTTATTTCCAAGAATTTCCGGGGAGCGTCATACAGTTTCACACCATCGTTGCTGGACATTATATGTACATGTCACTATTTTCGGGAAGAATACCGGCCGCGCAACGCCGCACGTTATTTCATGAAGAGCTCAAAATCACATCATGTTAGGTTGAGAGCAGACAAAAAAAGACTACGAGGCATGAAAATCTCTCGCCCGAGTATGGGTCTATAAAACTTCTAATTCGTCAGAAACGGACACGTGATTAAGTCGCATCATATGGGGTGATGGTTTTCGAATGTTCCACGTCGTTCGTGTTATATAATTGTTATAAAAGCTTTGGCCACACATGCCTTAGGGGAAAAACTAATAAATTACTTCGGTTTGGATTTAGGTAGAAATAAAGAAAGAGGGACGGTCTTCTATTGCGTTAGGATGAAGAATTTGGAAAGGGCGTGTTAAACAATAAAAAGGGTTTGAAATTTATTTCATATATATATATATATATATATATATATATATATATATATATATATATATATATATAACCCTAAGAACCAACACTGGCTGCTAGCAACCTACTTTTAGGGAAAAATCATTTATAAAGAAAATATAAGTGGGATTTTTATTTTTAATCCATAATACTAGATAAACTAAACAGGGAGGATTGCAATGAATCTAACAAAAATGGTTTAGAGCAACCAACCATTACCATGAATTCAGCTGTCACAATAAGGAACTTTGAAGCAAAAATTTAGGCTCACAGGAAAATACAGAAAAACATACTATTTATTTCAATTTACAATAAAAATTTAATATCTTTTCTCATCAAGATTTTAACATAATAATAAACAAGACTATCAGGTGAATTCTGTCGTAAAATATTTACTAACTACATGTAGTTCAGCTATGTTAAAAATAATTCCAAAGTCAACACATGATAAGGAATGAAATATATATATTATTTAAACTGAACGGTATTGGAAAGGAAGAAAACAGATTACTAATGCTTTAATCATAAAGCTCAAGACTACTATTACTATCTGTAAATAATCAAATTACACAATAAATGTAAAAATTTCAGTCTAAGGTATATAAAGCTATTTTTCCATACTGAAAAACTACAGCATCTTCTATATTAATAAAGCAAGGTCCGGGTATGTCTGTCGGTCACATTCTCCAGGTGTATCGTCTCAATGTGTGCATGTGTGCGGCCTATGAAACTTACAGCCATGAAATTTAGCACACGGGTAGTGCAGACTATGGGAAAGTGCACCTCGAAGCCCAAATTTTAAATTTTAATCTAGAAAATTTTTTATTTTATGTTTTGTGGGATATTTTATGTTTTTTTAACTTCAGATTATGATACCTCAGCAAAAAATGATCGTAGAATTTTGATCTTTTTACAATCTAAGACTACAGACATTTCTCCTTCAAACAAGACCTCATTTGTTTAAAAATAATTTAAAACAGACTAATATTTTCATAAAAATATCAAACCCACTTTTTCGAGAAATTTACGCAAATTTGAAGATCTACGGTCAATGCTCTTCGAGTTTTTATCTTACAAAGAAAATATTTACATCATCTGGAGGATGAAAGCTTTCTCATTCATATAAACCTCATTTCAAGTCTCTATCTTAAAATTTCAATTTTTAAATGAATTTTAAAGAACGATACCTAACACAAATTTTCTATCGGTTCTTCAAACGTGAAGAACGGCAAATTCTCCCCTTGGATTGTAAACAACAATTGAGTCATTCATTCACTTGATTCATTCATCGTCTTCCTTTGATGGCTTAAGCGTAGCTGGGCGGAGCCCGGCTAGTTATTTAATAAATAGGATAAAGTTATAGATATGAAAAAAGATTTACCTGCTTTATATTTCAGTAAAAGTTCCCAAATAGATCTTCTAGCATAAGGATCAACTCCAGCAGTGGGTTCATCCAAAATGACAGTTTGTGAACCTCCAACAAATGCTATTCCTATTGACAGTTTACGCTGCATACCACCTAATTTAAAATTAAAATCATTAGGCACATTTGACAACATTTGTGAATAATTTTACATAAACAAGGTTTGTACAGATTTTTTTAAAGTAAAATTAAGGTAATTTTAAGGAATTTTTCAAAACACTCAATATAAATATATATTTTATGAAACCTAGGTAAAACATGTTATAATGATTTTAAGTAATAATGATTGGTTCATTTTATATTTTTGTGTAATGAGATCCTATCCAATAATTTGTGAATGTATAAAATAAAGTAACAAAATCTTTTGTGTAATTAAAATCATTTGTTTGCTCTATGAGTTCATTAAGTTTAAATTTGTTAATAAACCGTTAAACCACTTTGTTTTGTTAGCTGTTTGCTATAATTTTGTTTAGTTCCCCCCCCCCCCCCCCCCCCCCCTTCCAAAACATTTTCACAAACAATCAAAATTCATGAAAGATCCTGATGAAAAAATTAATGGATGAAAACATGTTAAAATTAGAGAGACAAAATAGTCAAAAAATAATATACTCTAAATCATGAATTCATATTCAATGAGAGGTCACTATATGTGTAGAGCTTAATTTTTGAAACAATAATCTATATTAAATTAGATATCTATACCATGCTGAGGAATCCATAAGGGACAAAACCTAGATCTATGCTCTTTGGATACACTGGGAATGTCTTAAACATAGTCTTCAGTTTAGTTTTTGGTTTGAAAATTTCAAAAAAATATATATATATAAATTAAGGAGTTTTTAAGAAGTGTGAAGCAAAATTAAAGAATTTTAAGTTCTTTTAAAAATGAAATTCAAATTTATTATGAATTTTTGAGCATCTTAAGAATTCTGCAAAAGGAACTTTAATTATAAACACTAAATAATGAGAGAATAGTTATCAAATCAAATGTAACTATCAATATATTGATAAAAGCATTAAGAGTTTTATTTTGACCATGAAACTACTGTTTATAATAAGCATAAACACAAAATAATGAGAGAAAAGTTATCAAATCAAATGTAACTATCAATATATTGATAAAAGCATTAAGAGTTTTATTTTGACTATGAAACTACTGTTTATAATAAGCATAAACACAAAATAATGAGAGAAAAGTTATCAAATCAAATGTAACTATCAATATATTGATAAAAGCATTAAGAGTTTTATTTTGACTATGAAACTACTGTTTATAATAAGCATAAAAAAAATTAAAGATTTATTTTGAAGTATAATTAACAATTCACAAGAAGTTTTGAAGCATTTCTTCACTAACATATATGAATTGTTTAATTCTTTTTATACACGTATAAATAAATATGAATATAAAAGCTACTAGCATTTTTCTACCTGATAGATTTTTTGATAATTCATTAGTTTTAGGTTTTAGGTTCATATCTTTTATCATTTCATTGGCTTCTTCAAGGACATCCTCCTCTTTGGACCCTTTCAAGCGAGCATAAAACCATAAGTGTTCGAATACTGTCAGGCTGCACAAGGAAAAAAAAAATTAATAAACGCAAATCTTTAACTATTATAAATGTCACACAAGAACAACACTTTTAAAAGCTATATACAGTGGCTCTCAAAAGTGTTTTTACATTAACGATTATCAAATATGAAATAGGTGGTCTATCCATTAATTAAAATGAATATTTCAGAATGGGTATTTAATAATAAGATCTATAATCTATTCTTAACAAAACTACATGAAATATTTTGAAAACATAGTAAAACTTTATTTTTAAGAAATCAGTAATCAAAAAGTAACAAAAACTTTATCTCACAAAAGGCATCGTACACTGAAATTTTTTCGGATAAATTCATAATTAAAATTATCATCTGGCACTTTATTTTTATTTTTGAATTGTGGTGGCATTTAAAATATCGTTTGGCTTTAATTTTTGCTTGCCTACACCGTAATATTCTATTTATTATTTAAAAATGGCTCGTAGTCGTAAAGAAACAACAAACAGTAATTTGAAAATTGATTGTTTTTCATCATAGTAGAGGTAAATCAATTCGGAATATGTCTAAATTACTTAATTTATCCTATTCTACTGTGCAGTATGTGATAAAACACTTTAAAGAAGAAAATTGGATCGAAAACAAGGTAAGAAAAGGTCATCCGGCAAAGTTAACAAAATGTGATCAGAGATTTATAATTAGAAAATTTGTGAAAAATCCATGTTTGAGTGCTGTAAAAGTTTTTGCAGAATTTAATGAAACATTTTCTACTTCAATTTCACCTGAAACTGTTCAATGAGTTCTCAGAGCAGCTGGATTACATGGGCGGTCTGCCCGTAGAAAATTTTTTGTGAGTGAGAAAAACAGAAAGCTTAGGCTTTCCTTCGCACCATCAATGATAAATAAGCCCCAAACGTATTGGAATAATGTCTTATTTGCCGATGAAAGCAAGTTAAACATTTTTGGTTCTGATAGGCGTATAATTGTATGGAGAAGAAAAAATGATGAACTTAATCCTAACAACTCAGTAGGAAGAGTTAAGCATGGCGTTGGAGGTGTCCTTGTGTGGGGGTGCATGTCAGCATCAGGACTAGGTAATTTGGTATTTATTGATGGCATAATGAATCATTTTGATTATATAAATATTTTAAGAGACAATTTAAAATTATCAGCCCAAAATTTGGGCATTGGAAGCAACTTTGTTTTTTATCAAGATAACGATCCTAAGCACACGGCTCTCGACGTTCGCCTCTGGTATCTCTATAATTGTCCACAAGTTTTGAAAACGACACTTCAATCGCCAGATTTAAACCCAATAGAACATATTTGGAGAGAACTGGAGGTTCGAGTACGAAACCACGACATTCACATGAAAAGCGAACTAAAAACAATTATGATAGAAGAATAGATGAACATTGATGCAGAAATTACAAAAGGACAAGTGCAATCTATTCCAAGACGTTTAAAAGCTGTTATGGATGTTAAAGGATATCCTACTAAATATTAATTTAACGAAAAATTAGAATATTTACTAATATGTAGAGATTTTTTACAAGTGTACGATGACTTTTGTGAGATAAAGTTTATGTTACTTTTTGATAATTGGTTTCTTAAAAATAAAGTTTAAATATTTCATGTAGTTTTGTTAAGAATAGATTATAGACTTTATTATTAAATACCCATTCTGAAATATTCATTTTAATTAATGTATAGACCCCTAATTCATTGAAAATTGTAAGTGTACGAACACTTTTGGGAGCCACTGTAGGTGGAAAAACAGGAAAATTTTAAAAATAGAAAATTGCATAGTTTAGGAAAGGAAAAAAAATACAGGATTACTGGTTTGCTGACTATTAGAGCCCTGATATAAAATAGTAATTTTAGTCCAATAAATATTATAAAAGATATATTTATATATTAAATAGTTTCATTAAAATTTGACTATTCACAACTACCCAGATATTAATTTAACACGAAGAATTCAGAAATTAAGAAGTTCCTATCTTGATTCATAAAATTAGCATTTTTCTACAGGGTGTCCGGGCTAAAGGTATCCAAAAGTCATGACTTATTTTTATGGAACTACCCATTAGAATTTTTTTAAAATTATTTAAATAGAAAGAACATCTCACCAAGTTTTAATATCAATCATAGATTTCGATGTGTGCACCTTTCGTAGCACAACTAATGTCTAAATCATAATCCAGTTCTCTCCAAGTGTTTCGTAGCATTATCAGGCGATATTAGACTTTTTTGCTTGGGTATTCATTAAATCCATTGTGTATAAACAAAAAATTGAAACTGTGGATTAGTTGAAGAAGCATATCGTTCAAGCAATTCATGTAATAACTTCTGATATGCTACGAAACACTTGGAGATAACTGGATTACCATTTAGACGTTTGTCGTGCTACAAAAGGTGCACACATTAAAATCTATACTATGATCGAAATCTATGATTGATATTAAAACTTGGTGAGAAGTTCTTCCCATTTCAATAATTTTTTAAAAATTCTAATGGGTAGTTCCGTATAAATAAGTCATGACTTTTGGATATCTTTAGCATGGAAACCCTGTATTACAGAAAATCAGTTAATCTTACTACTTACTATTTATTACTGTGACTAACAATAGTGTAGTCATGAAGGAGAAAGGTACAACAACTGAGAATTCGGTAGAAAAATGTAATTCCGGGGTTAATTCCCCACTTCACCCCTCCAGAAGAATTGAAAATACAGTAACCACCGCTTATAGTGAACAGTGGTTCTAAGAATCAACCGTCTATAAGAATCAATATCGCGAAAACAAAAACAAATGTATTATTTCCATGTTAAAATTTTCGCTTTAAAGAATCAATCCACCGGTTTTAAGAATCAGTTTACACTCTTCGCTTTCCTTTCATTTTTCAAAAAAAGCCACTTAAACCCTCAAAAGGCACGAAGTTCTTTCTTTTTTTTTTAAAGAAATATTGATAAGATTGGATGGAATATAGTTGTAAAATTCATCCCTTTCTTTGTTATACATAACATAATAGTTTCCCCCTTAAACACTTTAGCACAACACTGTCTTATTAGCTTGACGAAGGGTCATCTTTACCCGTCCGGGTCCGATTTCACTTTTCTCCACTGACAAACAAAAATAGGGACTCTCTTTTTCCCACCTCCCACATTCTGGTTGCGGCTTCCTGGACCCTGAAACACATAAATCTTCGGCGAAGTGTCCACTATCACTTAGGTAAATGTGACATTAGTAGATTTAGTGTGTTATCAAACCGTGAAACGTAAGCTAGAAGGTGAATCTTCGTCTGAGACTATTAGTAATGAAAAAGGTATAAACAGCCTCCTAAAAACTTCATTACGTCAAACTGCCATAGAACACTTTTTCTTGCTCCCTTCCTGTAGTTGAAATGTTAAAACTATTAAGCAGGTATGTGGTAACAAATATTGGATTTTTTTCTTCTCTTACTATAATCATGTGTATCTACTTATAGGTCTAGCAATTGAGTTGCATTTTTTAAATTATAAAAAATAAGTTTAATAAAAGATAACGTAATATAAAGAGTATTTTATGGAAAATTCTCTAATATATGTATATATAGCTGTGTGTGTGCCTGTCCAAAAACCTAAATTTCGGCTATAAGAATCAACCGCTTATAAGAATCAAAAATAGTAATAACAAACGTGATTCTTATAAGTGGAAATCACTGTACTTCTAACAGAAGTTAGAACAAGGTTTTTACGTTAGAAGTAGGTTTTATCCCACTGATTAACCAAAGATGCAGCATACAGTTTTTCAAGGTATGTAACAGAAATTTGTATCTGTGAAACAAAGGCAACAGGGAAAATAACTGATATTAATCAAATTACATACTCATCAAACAACACATTGTGCTGAGGACATGTTCCTAAACTTCTGCGAATCAAATCCATGTCTGTTCGAATATCACGACCATAGATCTTGGCTGTGCCGTATGTTGGAGGAAACATGCCAGTTAAAATTGATCTGTAAAAAAAGGTGTTCATTAAATATTGGACTGAACTGTAATTAGAACTCAATACAATTACCACATTATCGGGAAAAATTGTATTCGAATGCCATTTAGTGCTGCCATCTATTGATGAAAGAAACAATCACTTAAGAACATGGGAAACGCATTTGTAATGTTCAAAACATTGAAAAATCGAGATAGATGCATACAGCACATCCGTAACGTTAGAGGATAGACTTGGATGGACGTGCTGAATGTGTTCGTAATGGCCAAAGGGTTAAAACAGATGTAACATTCACATATAGCTGATTATGACAATTTTTAAAACTAACTAGAAAGGTGTATAGATTAATATTCGTTAAAGGGCAGTTAGAAAGATTGAAAATAATAGGTTCTTACATAGTTGTAGTTTTGCCAGCTCCGTTATGTCCTAAAAATGATGTTATTTGCCCTTCATAAAAATTTAGGCTCAAATCATCTACAGCTAGTTTTTTGTTGGCATAAATCTTTGTCAGATGGTGAATAGACACACCTAATTTCAAATCATTTGGTTCACTTTCAAAATCAAGTCTCCTGCCTGAAAATAGATCAATGGACAGATGAATTTACTTCATATATTAGTAATATATTTCCTATTATGATATTAATTAATTAATACAGTTGGTACTGTCTTATACTACAGTGAATACATTTTTTTACTTACTGTGGTCCACTGCAGCTTCAACATCATCAAACAAAGAATGTCGATCTGCTTTGTTACACCAATAAGTTTTGGTAAAAAGAAAGTACCATGGTTTTGGTACACCATACTGACCTGGAAATCAAGGAATTATTTGTAGTAACAATCTTATAATGTACAAACATTTTAAAATAAAGGGAAATTACTTATATTAACTATTTTTGAAAATATTGTGACTTAATTTATCACACTCAAAAATCGACTGCACTACAATACCTTTTTACAATAAGGATTAAAACAACAACTCTGAGTCACATTCATATGACTGCTTACCACTTCGATGAAAGTGAAATGTAAATTTATTTTCAAAAAGCCTTTTAATGTATATGTACTGAATTAAGCATGTCTGAGCAACTGGGATAACCACTAAAAAATAAGAAGTATAGGAACATTACATTACATTTTAATATGTGAGTCTGTGTAAGTGCTGATTTCATATATTAAGATGTAATGTAATGGAAGTGTCTTCTAAACATATTAAAAGCAGTCATAAAAACAGGATTTGATAACACATTAACAATATTCAATAGGATACACATTTTGGTCAGAAACATTCAATAAAATTCATTCCAGTGCAGTGGAACAAAATGTGCTCAAATGTTTCCTCCTCCACATGACAAACAAGACATTTGCCTGAATCTGCAAAATGAAAGTGGTTGAGTTAGGTTTCAGTTACTATGTGGCCGATTCTAGATCTAGCTGTAAATGTAGCAACTCCTCAAGAAACCTTTTAACATAGGATTACGTTCCTCCATAACGGTGCTCCAGAAAGCCAAATTCATATGTCCTGCATCACGAGTTACAATTTTGGCAGTGCACCAAACCCAGTCTGTATTCTTAGGCAAGCAGTAAACAATTAAACAGAAAAGTATCAAAATGCATCAAAATTTTGACATACATATATATACAGTCGAACCTCCATATATCAAAGTAGCAAATTGCCGGAAAAAAATTCGATATATAGAAATTTCGATATATAGAATTGAGCTTTGTTTTATCATAATTCTCCTAAAAAAAAAATCAAAGCTAATTTTAGTATATGAAACTCCATTTCTAATTTATATGCGAATCCCATTAAGTAAAAGTTAATAACTAAAAAATGAATTAATATGAAAGATTTATTGAGTACTACATACCTTTAAAAAAAAACAATAATGCAGACAGTGGTTACAATGATCACAGTTACATAAAAAAAAAAAACTACGAATATATTGCTGAACAGCCAGTTTTGCAGAAAGTTCAAAGAAATTTTCGTATATATTCAGTCCACTAAAAACTTCTTCATCAGGGACATTTTCTGCGAATTGAAGTCCACGACGTATTGTTTCAAATGCCAAAAATTGGGAGATTCTATTCTAAAGTGGTATAAAATATCCCAATTTGTCTTGAAAAAAATTTCGATATATAGAGATTTTTTCGATATATAGAAAATTTTGATATGGGGAAGTTCGATATATGGAGGTTCGACTGTATATACATGCATACATATATATATAGATACATATATACATAACACATACATACATATATACATGCAAAAGAGATAAGCAATGATAAGTAATCCTATGTTAATAACTCGTGGTAGTTTCGTTAGAAGGGACTACCTGAAATTTTTTTGAAGTAAGGAAGTGTGGGAACTAATCTAGAAAAATATTTTTTGATTAACACAAAAGTGAAAGGGGGGGAATAATTAAAAACTTACGTCCAAAAACCTATGATAATATACTTTTTTTTTTAAATAACATCTTAATAGAGCTTATCCTAGGTTTACTGTAATAACTATTTTTAAAAGTCCTTATCTTCCCCCCCCCAAAAAAGAATCTTTTTCATTTATAGAAGTAAAAATAGCACATTATAATAAAACAAAGTTCATAATTTACTTACCAGGCCAGACAGCTTCTATATACCATGTGAGTATACCATAAATAAACCCATCAATGAGGAGCATAAACATGACTTCCAGCATACTATAATTATCACCAGGAATTGGACTAGTACCAATGTTTGACCACTGTGCTCCAACACCCTCCTCTTCATAGTGACTTATATAACTGCATCCAAATCCAAATGCAACATTGGATGAAAGGCTCTAATAGAAAAATAGAATATTTTTTATATAAGGTCATGAAGTTTAAATAATTCTATTGACTAGAGAATGTTATAATAAAATGTGATACTGCTTTATTGACAATATTTTTAACATTTTTACATAGCAAGTAATTACTGATAAAAAACACACTCAATATGCTACAAATTTAGTGTTCTTTCATAGTTTTCCAATCTAGTAGAGAAAAGTCTGGTACACTGCCTAGTATAATTGCACCTTCACATATGGGAGAAAGGAGAAAACTCATGGGAATTTTGATTGTGCTATACATGTGATGTTTGATAATGTGTAATATAACTTTTTCCTCCACTTTTTTAACAGGATGTTAATTTTAACCTAAACTACATGTTTATCAAAATCTAAAGTTGTAAACTCATATACATTTTTTTTTTCAAAACTTTCTCAAAACATTGCATTAAGTTCTTAGTGAAGTTATCAAATTTTAAAAAGTCAGCTTAAAATAAATTTTAATGTGTAGAGTCTGACATCATAAAATTATAACTTATTTTGTATTCTATAAACATTAGAAGACATAAATATGCTAATTACTACTTCAGAAATAATAGCAATATAAAGCCAAATCTGGATTCAAAGGTGAGATTTAGAAACAACTGTTCATTACACCCAAGAGGTGTCAAAATATCTAAAAATATATTTTTTCTTAGAAAGGCTCTTTTAAGGATGACAAAATTTAATATATCTAGCCCTGTATAAAGCATATGGTTCACATTTTTATACAATTATGCCAATAAAATGTGTTCCTGAAAAATACAAGATATGATATTCTTATCCTACAAACTTTAAAGTTACTGAAAGTATCTAGCTGAAAAGATCGAGTAGTTTTTCAGACAGCAGAGCCAACACTATTAAATAAACAGTAACTACCACATCACCTAGATGTTTTCAACAATGAAAGATTTTAAAATTTCTTGGACAATTTCTATAACCTAATCAAAATATTCCCTATGAACTGGCAGTCCTTACATTTTATTCCTCTTTCTATTCTTAAAAGGCCTTGTAACGTCCTTGGTGGAAAATGAGACACACACAAGAGACAATTATATTACACAGAGCTTGTATTAAACAAATAAAAATTTACAGTATGTACAAGGCAGAGAGTCTAGGCTCCTCTGCATATGAGAGGTTCTATAGGAACCAAAATATCTTTTACAAGTCTCTACAGAGATGTATCTCTCCACTCGTAAAATCGGAAGCCGAGAGAGCAATTTTCAGGTCTTTGGTCCGCACAGCGCCCTTTCGGCACAGTCTGTCGACGGAAAGATCCGAGGCTCAATAAACAGCTACCCTCTCCGGTTGCCTCCCACGCACTGCTTTCTCCTTTTGATTTTTCAGCCAGCTGGCCGGGGGTGTGTGTGCAGGAGCGACCCACGATAGTTTCTTGGTACCGGGCAGAATTCGTAAAGGGGTGGGCTTTTGCTTGAGTGGCCATTTTTCACCGAAAAGGGCCAAGACGTAACAGCCTTTACGATGTATTATCAATAGACAGAATTGGAGAAATTTCAACTCATTAAAATAATTAATCTGGATTTGCTATTCAATAAACATTTATACTAAGCACAAGTTTTTTTTTTTTTTTAACATCTTAGTTAAGAAAATTGAGGACAGGAATATTTTACAGGTAATATACCATTGTACATTTCCTTTCACCCAGGGCTTTCTTATAAAGAGAGTGTACTTCCTCATGCCGAAAGCAATGTGAGGTGAGATATGGAAACACATTTGTTTACGTGTTTCCATATCTCACCTCACATGACATTAAAATATAAGTCTATTTTTCACTCACATTTAGATAAAAATATTCATTGCAATTTTTGAAGAGTAGTACAAATAAATTATTAGCACACCATAATTAATACAAATGCTTCATTATGGTGTGATCATGAGATGATTAGGCAGAATAAATTATTACAACTATGGTTTCTAGAATTGAGTCGGTGAAAGGCAAAGTAGTGTAAGTCAGTAAGTCAAGTGGTGTAAGTCCAAAGCATTTTACTGCAAAAACTACAAAAAATTCCACTATAAATTGAAGAAATTATAATTCATAATAATTATTATAATATTGCAAATAATAATTATTTGCAATTCCATTATAAATTGAACATGGAGATTACATTTTTGCCCTCAAATAAAAAACGTTGAAAATGTGACTTACACCACTTTGCCTTTCACCACCTCAATTACTGCAGTAATATTATAAAATGTTTCATACATTCAATATTACTATAAAAAGAACTAATATTTATGAATATTTATAATTGAAGAATTATTAAAATTAGCTTTTAAGTATGTAAGAAAATCTGAACTAATTCTTAAATCTAACCAAGTCTATAGATTAAAAACAAGCACTTACAGCACCAGCTTTTTTAAAGAGGGACATTCTGTCTTCCCACATAACTAAGAAGGGATAAGGGACATAAATAAGAAAGAACAACATTCCACCTGCTGCAGCTGCTAAGTTGGCCCTTGAGAATAGAGTGCTGAACAAGAATGACAGCATGATTGTCGAAAAGCAGTAGCATAGTAAAAATACAAATATGACGCCAGGGTCACTATTTTCCATTACATTACCATACTGCAAAAAATAAAGCATTTTAAATAATAATTTCAAACTAAAATACAAATAGCATCTTAATTACTTTTTGACATTGATCTATCACAATATGAAAAAATATTTATAATAATATTTTGTTATAATTGAGAAAAAATATTTTTATTAATAAAAGAAAATGTTGAATGAATCAAAACTAATCTTAAATAACGCAAGAATTTCATTTCAATTAACAAAAAGGTACAGAGAATCAAGCACAAGTAAGACATTAACATATTGCAATGCTTTTTAAGAAAATATAATTGCAGTTTTAAACTGTTTTTAAATTCTGGCTAAAATCCTATTACATATTTCTTTACAATAACTTTCAAAGCCTTATTCTGGCTAAAATCCTATTACATATTTCTTTACAATAATTTTCAAAGGTTTTATGAAAATGTTATCTTGTTCTCCTTTATTTCTCAATAAGAGCAAAGTTCAGCAATAAACATATAAAGTATACAGTTAAGACAGTAGCACGACCACAAGAAAATAAGAGCTAGTTCTCCAAAGGAGATAATAAAACTGAGATTAAGAAAGATAGTCTTAAATTTATAATCATCAACCCCTCTCCCTCACCACCAAATCATAAACTGGGGTGGGAGAGTTGAACTTAATAAAGTGATTCTGATAATACCAATGGCATATGAAACCTTTTTTTCAGTTTACATTTATGTCTCTCTGTTCATATATATATGTTTTTATTTACAACCAAAGCCCATAAACTTTTGGCCTAACAATCTCTCCTGAGAAGTTTAGGGTAGGTTTTGACTCCCTCCTGATTAAAATGAGGCATAAAAACATAAAAATTAACTTTTAATTTTACACCTTCTCTTGGTTCAAAGGAAACAGACTATTTCAATTGCTGCCTATATTATATAGTGACTATAATTGAAAGTTTCCACTGCATGGGCACGGGTGCAAATTCTGGCCAAGGTATTAATGTTTCTGTGCCGTCTCCTCTCAGGGAGCAATGCTGGTTCACCGAATAGGTACTCCCATAATAAAATAGGCAACATAACTTGCAGTATATATGACTGAATGTCTTCAGGCTAGGTGCTAACCACATTAAACAGAATGAGAAAAATAGTAATTTCAAACTAAGGGTACCTCATATATTAAGGTTTTAAGTCTTGAACTATAGATGAATGGATAGATGGTTTGCTAATGAAATCAATAAGTAGCAATGTATACTAAAATACCACATATCAAACTTAACTTTTCGGCACAAAATACACGGTTGTATTTTTAAAAACCCAACGCATTTCATAACATTAAAATTTTCTATATTGTGGACAAACTAAATAGATAGGTTATGACAAAAATTTTAAAAATCCATGGTTATACCTATCCACCGAGTACCATATTTAGAAACTTTAAATTGAATCAGCAGTTTGAAGAAGGGAATGGATCCAAAAAGTGCTTTTGTGGGAAATTTAAAAAAAAAACTGTCTTATTTATTATTTTTCCTTCACTAAACTTTTATTTAAGATTCTTTACATTCACCCACTATTCCAGTGCCTTTTACAGCTTACAAGGAGTGTCTATATGTAAATAACAGTATGCTGCCCCCCCCCCCCCCTCAAAAAAAAAAAAAAAAAAAAAAAAAAAAAAGTCAAAGTTTTGGCATTAGTTCCTTTCTTCAAACTGCCAATTCAATTATTTTATTCAACAATTATATCCTTCGTATTGACGTTAATGACAAGTTGAACTGCTAATACAATAAATTTTAAAAAGACTTAACATAGAAAACTCAATATTATATTAATAAACATATAAATGGGGATAAAAATACCCATGACTAAATGATGAAGAGAGGCTTACCACCAAAATTAACATAAGCAGGAAACAGCTAGCTATCATGCTGAGAAATGATTTGATGAACCAAGCCAGCCACAAAACACCATTGTTTAAACCCATAACTTTCATTACTTCCTTCAGACGATTTTCTTTCTCATACACTATAGATTTAATAATCATAGAGCTTGTATAAACCCAGGACAGCACCATAAATAAAGGAAATGTTCGTGATAATGCCATGATGAACCTAAAATGTGAACATTTTAATTAAGAAAAAAAAGGCAATAGAATTAGAGGTATTATATTGGCATCTATAGATTACTAATGTGCACTTTAACCTCAAGCAACTAAATGCTTTAACTAATATTTTCAATTCCAATAACTATATAATTTACAACTTGAAAATCAGAGTAGTGGGTGAGTTTCCCTTAGTCATTATATTTTACCAGTAATTTCAATATTTACGCCAACATAATTATTTTTAAGGCTAAGGGTGCCGCAAGCAGATACAGAAAAATTGTTACAAATCACAAGATTAATATAATATGCATTTCAAATTTTGCACACTTTATGCAATATTTATAATTAGGAATATACATTCTTTATCTTTTTTTTTTAACTAAACTTTTTATTAAATATTTAAACTAAATACATAATATAAATAATACTTCAAAACATTCAACGTTATTGATAAAATTTATTTGCATACACTAACAATGCCATGGAAAATGTTAAAAAGATTATTTTAAATTTATACCCTAAAGGGTTACACAATAAAACAAAAAATAAAATTTAAATTTAATATTATTTCTTTCACACACAACTCTCACTTAAACCGATTAATTTTACCTAATACTAAAATCTTAAAAAAATTTAAACATTGAAAAAACTGTGATTATGCACTAGCATTCAATTTAGATTTAAAAACTTCATTTTAATGTACACAGAGAAACATATTTGGAATTTAACTCTTTTAATTAAAATTCTAACAAATATCACACAATTTCATGCAAATTATCTTCATAAGTAGCACCGTCAGTGCTTGCCGCATTGAGGGAAAAAATTTCATACGTAGCATATACAGGTTGGATTTTCAAGCTAAGAAAACCTACTGGTCAAATATATAGCACGGATATGGGAACTGTTGCAAATATACTCCAGTATCACTGGAACGTCCAGTTTGCTCTTTGATAATGGCATGTTCAATCATATCTTGAAGGTATGCAAATCCATATGTGATGTATTTCATATCAATGCCTGGTCTTCTCCTAGGACCTGGAGTGTGAAATCTACAAGAATAAAAAATTAATTACAGTTAAGACAATTTACTAATAATCAAAGGAAAATCAACATACTGCAAAATTTAATTTGAAGAATAATGAAAAATAACAATCAAATTAAAATTTAATCCTTCTCCTCTCTTCTATTATTCTTAGAATAATAAAGAGCATTTGAAAATGATGATGCTTTGAAAAATGATTTGCCAAAGGAAAGGAATACTTTCAAAAGTGATGTATTCTATAGGCAATTGCATATATAAGCATCTAAATTATTTTAGAACCAAAACAATATGTAACAAATTTAAGATGCCAGGCACCCAGTTTACATACCAAATGTGCTCAATATATAACGGCACTAGTTTTACATGAAATTTTCTTAATGCCAGATGTCACATGTAAAAGAAAATTACAAACACTTTTCAACCATCTATATATTTAAGTTGTTAAGCTGACTTTTTGGGCAGTCCATGAGAGGAAACTACTGCATCGATTTACTTCATTTTGGTCTTAAAGATTGTAATCTGTAGATTTGTCAAATTTGGTTTTTGTAACCGCAATTTCTATTAATGAGTGAAAATTTACAATTAAAAATTGATTTCTGCGCATGCTCAGTGGCATGTTTAAATCTGGCTTTAGAAACTCACTGTTTCTGCGCATGCTCAGTGACATGTTTTAATGATAAACACATTTATTACGAAGAGTCTCTCTAGATCTCTCTCTGCCATTTTTATTTTTATGATAATTATGTTTGTGTAATATAAGATTAAACCTGATGGAAATTGTTTATTTCACGCTGTTTAATTAGCAATAATTTACAATTTAAAAAATTGCTTTCTGTGCATGCCCAGTGACATTTTTAAATCTGGCTTTAGATACTCACTAAGCACGAGGACGCTTAAACACATTAATTTGTTTCTGCGCATTATTATGATTTTCCAACATTTGGCAATGATGTGTTGAGTATAGTTTGTGTATCAGTACATTTATTTACTATCTAGCCGTCATGTTTTGATGGGTCCCAACTAGTTTCAATAAAATGTCAAATGCTAGAGAAAAGGATTTAAGATCATTAAACAAATCTGTAACATAGAATCCCATCTAATAATCAATGTATTGCAAAAAAAAGTACCAGAAGGTGACATTAAAAGATAAATAACAAACCTGTCTTCAACTCTTTTAGTACTGTCTACCTTGCTGGCAGCCATTCGAATCTTATACTGAATGTAATGAGGTAACTGCTCCCTTTTATCCAGATTAGTGAAAACAACCCCAGCCCACAGCTTGTTTTCTTGTATGAGATCCATTCCATTCTTTTCAATTTCATTCTCAGACTCAAAGGCAACAAAACGATTCATTTCAAAGCACTGCAAAGAGAAAAAAAATAATATCATGAGACTAGAATAACTACACAAAGGACTTCAAATATTCACAATTTATAAACAGACTAGCTGAATACCGGTGCTTCGCTACGGAGTACATTCAAATTAAATACAATGGGAAATGTATGCAATTAATGCCAAAAATATATATATATACATATTTATAAAAAAATCATAATGGATATTGTTTAGACAAAATAATGTAGAAAAAAATATTCAAATTAAATACAACGTCAATGTATGCAATTAATTTGTATGTTTAATATCCATAAAACATACTCATTTGAATGAAATTCTTAAAAATCTTTCATCTCAATGAGTCTAGTGGTTAAATTTTATCTTTTACCACATTTTAATATTTCTTTTGGTCAATTTATTTCATTGATATGCACATGATGCAAAATTTATTTAAAGTATCACAAAAAGAAAAGAAACCACGTGATCAGCATTTAATAAATTAAATTCTAAAAATTAATCTTTAAAAATTCACCAAAAATGAGAAAATGAAGGTAAAAATTAGAAAAAGATTTCATTTTAAAGGAATTTTTTATGATCTTTCTCATGATATAAATTTTATAACCCCCAGATTATTATTTTAAATGCAAACTTTAAAAAAGTTACAAAACAGCATAAAAATTTAATTTAAAAAAATGTAAGAAGAATTTTTCAAAATTCTCTTTTAGTGCACCCCTACACTATAAGAATCGCCATGCAAAATTTCAGCCTTTTAGGTCTAGTGGTTTGGTCTGTGCATTATCTGTCAGTCAGTCAGTTATGGAACAGTTTTACATATATAGATAATAAAGGTACTTAAGGGCCGAGAATAGTAAACTATAAATAACAACCACACTGGATTAATAAAACAATTTTCCAGGGATGAATTAAACACTGCAAGTGAAATAATAAATTTATAATGGTAATAATTGAATTATGTGCTTGCAGTATTAACTGAAGTACAGTCTATTTACGTCTGTCAAATTCCATAAAAAAACTACCGGATGAAAAAATTCTTTGATTCAATGAATAGGAATTCTTATGATAGTGACTAAGATAGAGATTTATGATAGTAACTAAAATGATGGTTCTAAAACTTAAGTCCAACGGATCCCTGTGATTCCATCAGATAATAGTTAGGAGTACACAGTTGAAAAATTAATTTTCAAAAGGTGCTTGCACATAGCTCTAAATGTAGAGAGGGTATTTTAACTTTTTAACAAGTCATTTTGTCACTAGAAAAATGTGAAAGAAATGTTCAGATGTTAACTTACTTCATTAGAATTGAACTTAAGCATCTACATCTAAACAGGATAAATTACTGAGGAAATGTTTAATGACTCCTTAACACTTGTCAAAAAAAAAATCTCAAATGTTTGGCTGTAAAAGAATTTCTAGAGAAAGCCCTGCAGTATTTAACTTTATTTGGCATAACTTATTTTTGTGAGAATGCTGTCTCCATATTTATAAACATAAATAAAATAAAATAACTGAATATGGGATATGACTATAAAATCAGACTATCAACTATTGACTTTCAACTATCCCAATGACTTTGAACATGACATTAAGAATTATGTGGTATGATATTTATAACAGGTAAAATAATCTATTTTCAGATGAGTTTATTCTAGTAAATACTTTAAAGAGAAATTGATTTATTTTACCGTTAGAAAAATGCATTAATTTCACAAAAGTAGCTTTTAAGTGCCCATTAAAAGTTATTTGAAAAGGGGACAAAACATTTAAAATCACCTCTAAATAATCTCTAACTTCTTCAATGACAAGATTAACTTTTTCTAGCCACGTAGTAGAGTTTGTCAATAGATTTTTCAGGATCTCATTTGTAGTCTGAAGAAAAGACATCAGGGTATCATTTCCATTTTCAGTTAAGGTCCAGTTAGTGAGAAGTTCTTCTAAGATGTCTTGAAATGGTAAATTTTCAAGCTTTAGCATTTCCTAAAAAAAATTTGAAATCATTTAGCTTCACATATGGTATGTAATCATAATAAATAAAAAAATAAAAAGTTTTACAACCTGCTCTTTTCTTTATTTATGTCTCTCCCAATGACTTAAGCAACTTTTAAATAAAATTTCTAGAAGAGAATTATAGAAATTTCTAGAAAAGAGATATGTGTACACATCTCATAAAAAATTTAATTAATATTAATTAAAATGCCTTAATTTTTTTCAGCTTTTAAAAATACTCTTTAGGAGAAATAAGAGTGTTTCCAACAAAAGTAAAATAAATTTCTCAAGTATATTTGAAAAAAAAAAAAAAAAAAAAAAGCTGCTCCTGTATTGTCAGAGTCTCCTGTGAGTTGTCAGAGTTGTAGATAATCTGCCAATATCTTAATGACCCTCATTCTCAACACTTAATACTGTTGAACATATTTAACACCCACAAAAAGGTAAAAAAATATATACTGTATTGCTAATTTGAAATTTCAGTATCAACAAAGGGGCTCCAGGTTGCTCAAATTGGTCGGCAGATCTGTACTATCCGTCCGGAGCCCAGGCCTATAAAAATGAGCTGCTCTGAACTTGGGAAATCAACCCTCGATTGTGTATACAGGTTTTGCTACGTAGTGACCGGTCAGTAGTTTGACAAGGCATATAGGTGAAAGCCGTGGTTGCTGTAATTTCCGAATACTTACAGTATCAACAATGTGGCCAATACAGTGAAAGAAAAGCAATACAGTACCCATACAGTAAATGATACATAATATATACAATTATCAGAATGTTTGAACCAAAAACTAGTGAAACAAGCCAGGAAATATAAAATCCTTAATAAACCCACAATAATTAAGCACAAAAAAGGCTTGATACAAACTTCTAAAGCAAATACAGCTTTTTCCTCAGGAGTAGAGTAAGAGAATACTAACAAAGTAGTCCAAGGAAGGCAAATGACTACCTTTGACAGCTGAGTCTTTGCTGTTAATTCCCAAACATATATTTAGATAGCAATAAAATTATTAAAGTATATAAAACAAAGATTTATAATATAATGGGGTACATTAAAAAAAAAACTTTTGATAAGTTTAGAGTAGCACAAGGCAACAAAACTAAATTAAAATTTTTTATTTAACTCTGATGGCAAACTTAAAAATAATTAAATCCAAACAGGTTAAAGCAGCAAAAGTTAAGGATCCATTATAGCACTCATGAAAATTAAAAAGAATAAATAATAAGGCAGGTACAATTTTAAAATATATTTGTTTAAACAGTGAGAAGGAAAATTAATATGAGGTTAGATATTTTACAAAGAGAAAAAAAAAATTTTAAAAAGCAATTTTCAAATTAAAACACTATTTAAAATATTTTTATACATTGAATAAAAAAGGATGATAACAAAAATTGCTTTCATATCAACACAGAAGTAGATTACAAATTAAATGCAACAGATATGCATTTCCCATATCAATGTAACAGTTGTGAACTCAGTATGTCCTCTTTTTATGAGCATGAATGAAGAGTCCCTGTTTATATGGAGAACCTTTGCATTCTTATATTAAAAAGCTGTCACATGATAAAAAGACCTTTACCAGTTTAAAATCAGTTGATCACAGGGGAATGAATATGAAAGAGATGCATGCCAGCTGCATTTTCAAAAGAATTTGGAGCTGATTCAATTTCTCTGCATTCCCCTCCCTCACTGTCATGCACAGATATATTTATGTAAGTCACCTTCAATAATTTTTTTGTGAGTAATTCATCAAAACATTTCACAAGATGCTATTAATAAACAACAGATAATAAATACAACTGTTTTGAAACTATCGCATGTTTATGTCATCGCTAAGACTAGAAATAGTTCAGAACTTAAGGCTGCTATGGGACTAACCCCATTGGATTCACTCACCTCAATGTTAACCTATGGAGAAAATTTGTCCACAGATTGCCGACTCGGATTCAAAGATTTTTTTTTTTTTTAATTGTACTCCGTCATAGAGAAAGAAATTTTACATTTATGTGCAGTTTTCATTTTAAATAAAAATGTAATTAATATCTTAAAATTTAAATTATTCGGGGAAAAATCTGGTATAGTGTGTTTTAAACGTTCATCAATTTCTTCGGTGGACGAAATTTATAAAATGAATCCTGTAGCGCTTTGCAGAAAAGTTCAGGCTATCTGACAATACCAATTTCATTTGATTATCAGCATTTATGTACCTGTAAATAGTTGACAAAATATATTTTAAATATAAAATTTGGGGGCAGCGCTCAACTCCCGTATAGAGAGAGAGCCATTACAATCCCTCAAAATGTCAATCCTAAGGGGGGTGGAATTCACAAACTGTCAACTAGACTCCTCCCACCACAAGAGTCTGCAAGAAGAGGAAAAGGGAAATACGATATTTTTTTTCTTAGTACATAGCAGCCTTAACAGTGTGTTAGCAATTCTCTATAATCACAGAATTCAGTATTGGATTCATTTATAATTTAAGAGAAAATATACATACTTCAATTACTTCCAAATGTTCTGAGCTATTAGTTAAAGCATCTGAGACTTGAACAGACCAATGGTCCAGCCACTGATTACACAAATCTACAGCATCCACAAGAGGTGAAAAAGTCTTATTTACCTAGGAAATAATAAAGCAACTCTTGCAATATTGTCACTGATTAAATTTCTAAATGAAACAAGTAAAAGCAACAATAGCTGTTAAACTGAAAAATATGAAGAAATAAAACAATTTAAATTTAATCATTTTCTTTTTATAATAATGGTTGAAGAAACAAAAAGAACTTACCCTAGAAATAATTTTATTAGCAGCTTTACTGTTAGGTGAAAAAATAATTTTTCCTCTCACAAAAGGCTTCATCTGACTCCACAGCATTCGAGTCATTTGATTTTGCTCCAAGGTCCGGAACAGATTATTGCATTTAGGAGCTAAACAGAAAACGATATATGTAAATATATTTATATCAAGATATAAAAAGTAAAATTAGTAATATATATAAATGAAATTATTTTAAATGCCTAATGATTTGAAGTAAATGCTATGTTTTGATTTTGTAATCATAAAACAAAAAGTATGCTTCAAGGGGAGACTGCAATCTCTAGGTTTGCCAGTGGCCACTTAAGGTGCCTAAAATTTGAGTGGCAAAACAAAGCTTTTCCCACTTGTAAAAAGTGTAATATTGAGCAGGCTACCCCTGGCCAAATCCTAACATGCTTAAATTTATGTAGGGAGTACTTTCTTACCAATCCATGCCTAATAATGGACATCCTGATGATTTATGGGCTCATTGACCTGGTTAGCTCTGCTAGACCAGGTGTGATTGGAAACAATAACAACATAGAAAACCAATCAGTAAATATTATGTAAGCAAGTGGATTCTTACTTGTTGTATTATCATAAACATATTTAAAGTCATCATTCTTGACAAAAACTTCTCGTTCATTCTTCATTTGCTGTCTTAGCTCTTCAAAATGACGTGCTGGTCCCTGTTGATCATGGTCAAATAATGAAGACATATTACGGCCACAGGTGAATAACTGAATTAAGTGAGAAGTCTTATTTTCATCATTTGAATCAAAAACTTCCACTATCCTTTGCCAAGTAGAGTTAAAATTAGCGATAATGTAGAATAAACTGTTCATGTCCTTCACCTACAACAAAAACAAAATTACGTCAAAAACAATTTGAAAAATATACTGATCTATAATTGTATTACTAGTGAAAAGGGGCTAAGAACTTTGTAAATATCTGCATGATTGTATATACATGTACAATAATAACTGAGATCACTGGTTTGTGGGAAATTAATTACATGCAATTCTACTGATACATATTTACAAATATATATATACATAAGCAAACACACACAAATACATATATATATATATAAATATATATATATGTGTATGCATATGCACACACAGAAATATATATATATGTATGCAGAAGCGTGCACACACACACATACATCTATATATATATATTTATACACACACATACATATATATATATATATATATATATATATATACACACACTGCAAAGTGTTGAACCCTCAGTAAAAAATTGAGAAGCTTTTTTTAGGGCATTAAGATAAAAATTATATTAATGTGGACACTGAAATAACAACACCACATTTTAATTTATCTTATTTTTTGGAGTGAGGTTTCAAGTTTCATTTCACTTAAAAATATATCCGTTTGAGTGCCCAGTATACTAAAATTCTTGGTCATTTAGAATTTAAGCAATCTGACAATGATAAATGTCAAAATCCTGTGCATGGCTATTTTCTTTAAGATAATGCATAATTTTGTGAATCTAAAAGTGTGTAAGAGTAACACTGTTTATTAATAATAAACTGATCATGCTGAGATGGAAGGGTTCAGCTTGTTAATTCATAAATTGGAAAATGTAAAAACTTATAACTACAAAGAACAATATTTTTAATTTTGTTACAATTAATGAAGCTAAGTTACTAGTATTATTAAAAAATAAAAGTAAAGATGCTGCACTTTAACTTAGTTATAACAAAATAAGAACATATATAAAGAACCTAAGTATTACCGCAAGGCATAATGTGATTTTTTTTAAAAGATACCAGTGAATAAAAAAAGTTCATTCAAAGAGCTAAGAATACAATATGAAAACACAAAAATTGTATGTTTTAGACCAACCAAACTTACTTCATTCATCACATTCCCAGCTGTACCCATGATATGTTGCCAATCATTAATATGTAATTTCTGTCCTGTATTTCTAACACTAACATTTGATAGCTAAAAGGGAAAGAAAGGATTTACAGTACATTACAAGACATCATCAATATCCAAAGTAAATGCATAAATTAGTTTATAGTTTCAGGAATTTGCAATATGACTGCACTAAAAACTTATAATTATTGATTGCAATATACTTATATCTATGAGAATTCTTTTAAAAACACAAACAAAATACTCTTCACATTTAGTTCAATGTCATGAAAGTTTCTTGCATATAAAACTATATGAAAAATCAATATTAAGTATAGTTACCAATAATTGATAATACTTATAATATTCAGGATAATAAAAACATTATATTGTATAACATTATTATACACACTATGTAAATTATGTAGTAAAAAGTTGAATAAAGAAAAAAAATCTATACTATGAATTTTCAAAAATTTTAAAGTTAACGAATTAGTACTTCAAAATATATTAATTAGTATGTCTCAATTTAAATTAAATTTAACCATAAATTTGTTTAAAAAATTAATAAATTCTTGAGTAGTATTAATCCTTTTGGGTCAACATTTCTCCCCCAAAACAATGGCACACAAGGCACTTGTTTATCCATTTAGTGATTTGTTAACTCATTCACAAACCTACTTTTATTGAAAGGTTATTAAGAATTTTCTACTCATTATGATTCTCTCTCTATATATATCTATCTATCTATCTATCTATCTATCTATATATATATATATATATATATATATATATATATATATATATATATATATATATATATATACTACTTTATATGTTATGATTAGCTGGAAATTAATTCGTACAGGCTGGATATCCTTTCATGTTAAAAGATTTACTTTTCCACAGGTATTGCTTTGATTCTATTCATAAAGATATAATTAACAGCATAATAATAGTAAAGAAACTAAATTTTAAAAAAATTTACCTGACTTAGCAATTCATCATAGTTCAAATGCCTTGAAATTTCAAAAGAAAACTTCCTAGCTCTTTTGGTATTGAAGCTGCACAGTTCTTTAAATAAAACATCTTGTCTTGATGAAGGAACATCTAAAAGGTGTTCTAAACCATTGTTTAAACATAGATAATCCACAACACTTAGTCTACCACGATCAAATATCTATAAACCAAAAGATCAACAAATTTTATATCAAATGACATTTCAATAAATCATAACAGTATATTCATATATTTGATGATATCTTAGATAAAACTTATAGATGTCTTTTACAGTTTCAAGAAACAGATTGATGAATACAAAATTTCTTAACAGTTTTCTTAAATGGGATCTGACTGTAAATAAGTTGAACATGTGTGATATAAAAAACATTTACCATAAATGTCATGAAAATTGTGACAACATTATATGGATTAAAGCTGCTTAATGCAGAAGTAAAAATAAAAATTCTATATATTCTCTAACTACATATACAAATTATTCATAGTTCATATATATTACATGCAACATAAACATAAATATACTGACTAATAATATTGTGCTGAGAAAAATACTAACAAGAAACAAATACTGCTGTCCATAACCAAATTTTTAAAAATATATAAACATATTTTTCGTCAAAGGTAAAAATTTGATCAACATTTTTTTCTTTACCTAAATTACCTTAAATCTAAACAATTATTGCCAAAATTTATATTACTTAAGAAAGAACAAACACACTGGCACACAAAAAAAGAAATTTTATATTTACAGTCACATAATGAAAAATTTCGCCAAGTTTCACTATTTCTATAAAGAAATGATTTGAAAATCTTTTCATAAAATACTGTTGCATGCTAAAAGTTCAACAATATTAGTTTTAGTTAAAATATACAGACAGTGTTTGAATATCAGATTATGTTCCAAGTTCTGTGACTAAAAATATATACAATAAATACATAAGGTCACATAAAGAGGAATTTCCCATTAATAGAGCCAGAAAAAGATCGATCAGTTCTACCTACATCTATCTATATGTGAATACATAGATTATTCTTATGATGAATTCTAGGCTTACAGTTTAAAAATACAACTATATAATATAATAAAATACATTAAGAGGGTGAAAAAATTTTCTGATATTATTTATATAAATCATTAAATGTTACAAAATGTTTAAAGGTGTTAATAAAAAAGTAAAACAAGTGACACTGATCTCACAATGAATCAGATACAAGAAAAAGATTTTAACTTGCTTTTGAACAACATTTAACTCCAAAAGTAAAAAAAAATCAAGATCCAAAATCACGTGTTAATTTTTAAGATCATAATTGACGTCTCAAAATTTTTTTTGATATACAGGGTGAATCTGAACAAGTGGGCAAAACTTTATGGGGTGATAGAACGCAGCTATACGAGCAATATTCGTCATAGAATGTATGGTCGGAACGCAAACGGTGAGAAGTTAAAAGGTAGTTTTCCACTGTCACATTTAAAGAATTAACACAAGAATGAGAGGAGATACTGAAGAAAATATTTTATTAACAGGAATGTAATTGATTTACATGGTCAAAGAAATTGCTCAAAAGAGCTTCTGCCAGTTGTAATGCAGGCTTCACACCTGCAGGATAGGGACTGACGCACTTTTGCGAAGACACCAGGCATTTCCTGAACATCGCCAGCAACAATGGCGATCCTGGATACTAGTTCCATATTGGATTCAATGGGGTACTCGTAGATTAGGCTTTTCATATGTCCCCACAGGAAAAAGTCCAAATACGAGAGATCCTGCGATCTTGGTGGCCAAGCTATGGGACCACCTCGACTAATCCATTGCCCTGGGAATGTTGCATCTAAATTGTTCCGCACATCCAAGCTGAAGTGTTCAGGTGCACCATCATGCTGGAACCACATTCTCGACCTGATGGGGGTTGGAATCGGACGCAGCAGCTCCGGCAACACCTCTCGTAGGAATGTGTGATACAATTCGCCGTCCAGACGGTGTGGCAGGAGGTATGGGCCAACCAAATGGTCATGGAGGATCCCTGCCAAAACATTTACGGAAAACCGCCGCTGGAACGAATGAGGACATGTTGCATGCGGGTACCATTTACAGCACCACCTAGTGCCTTGCTGTTTGCGTTCCACCCATACTTTCTATGACGAATATTGCTCGTGTAGATGTGTTCTATCACCCCGTAAAGTTTTGCCCACTTTATCAGATTCACCCTGTATAAAGTTTAACTGTAACTATTATAATAGTATAAAAATATGAATAATTACCTTCTGTATACCATGAAATCTAACATTTGAAGACAGTAAAGATTCCAAAGCATTTTTAGAAAGTCTCACTTTTTGCTGTCTTAGAGAATCTTTCAGAGCTGATTTATCAGAAATTAAACTATTCATATTTAAAACACCTGAAATATAGACAAAAGAAATTATAAATATCACATAGTTAAGTTTAATTTAGTTCAAAGAATTTTCACTGAAAATAAATATATTATAAACCATATAAAAATACTAAAATTCATCTGCAGGAGAGCAGCTAAATAGTTGGATAAAACTAAGTTCAACTTCAAAAAAGAAACTACTAAACCAATAAAATATTTTGAGAGAGAAAACAGCCACAGAGCCAATTATGAATGATATTTTTATTTATATAAAAACCTTGAAATATATCTTATTTGAAGAAAATTTTAATTATAAAAAGCACAACTTTAAAACACAAAATGAGTTAAAATTAACATTAAAATAAAGAATATTTTGCAATAAAACACAAGAAAAAAGATTTCAATATAAAAAAATTATAAAATTTTTAGAAGTAAGTTACAAAAAGAACAATAATAATGTATATAGTTACCACTGATAGGAACTTTGGGATCAGTTAATTTTTTAACAACAGAATTAATAGTTTCAAAATCTTTGAAAACATGGTCAAGCTTCCTTTTAACATCTTTTGTTAAATGTCTATTAGAAATTTCTTCCAAGTCTTGAAAAAAATTAAGAAGTCTAAAAAGAGAAAAAATAAATGAAAACAGCATTATAAGCAACATATCTCTAAAAAGAAACTAATTAATTTTACCAAAATATGTAGACATATTAATATAATCTCCTTCTATCTTAATCTAATCTCCTCTCCATTCTATAATCTCCTTCTAGATTAAATTTAAAAGTACTACACTATGTTCCCTATGAAAAAACAAATGCTAAAGCTTAAATACACATATTGTTTTTTGTTTTTGTTTTTACAGCTAATAGAAACATTTATCATATAGTCTATATTCAGACAATATTTTTTTCAATTTTAGTTTAATATCGTGCATAGTTTTAAGTCAGAGAAAATAAACATCCTTTTTCAGAATGAAAATGAGCACTTAGCACACAAAAGGCTAGGTTAGTTATCAACTGCAATGAACTGAAGCATCTAAAATTTATACAATTACTATTCAGCATTAATTCAGAGGGAAGCTATCAACTTAGGGCCAGACATTAATTTATCTTACACAAAGATCTAGTTCAAGAAGATTGAGGCACAATACTTACATAGTAGAATTCATTCCTAAAAGCTTATCTCTAGCATCTTCAGTATGAGCATTTGGATAACAAGTGTTATTAAATGTACAAATTGAATTTTGAAGAAATGGTAAAATGCCAGCAGATGGCATAGCTTTTTCATCAAAATAACCTAAAATGTACAAAAAACAACAACAAATAATCCTTAATTGTATTAATATAATATATAAATGAAAATAAATAAATTTAAGTATTTTTTAAAACATGTAACAATAAAAGGAATCATTATTTTCGCACATTTACATGGAACAGAAATCTCACATTTCATGCTATTTTTAAATAAAGCCCTAGAAGTCCATAATTATGGTAGCAACTGGATATAGGATTCTAAAATCAAAACATTTGATTTCTAGTGACATTTTACTAAATCTTTTTGATTTATTGTATTTTTACTCTCATATTACAGAATAATCATGTAATACATCAAAATAACAGTAATTTTAGGATTCTTGAAAGAAACACACACATATACATTATACAAGCATGTAATTAATACATAGATAAGGTGTGGTAAATTAAAAAATGAAAATCAGTAAGGGTAACATGGATATTTTAAATTTAATAGAATGATGTATCCTATACATTGTTCTTCGCAAAATATAAAAATGTTAACATTAGTAATAAAGACAGAATCAATTTGTAGCAGTTTACATTTAAATATACAAATGGAATCATTACTTTTAAAACTGAATTTAAAAATAAATAAATAAATATTTAACTTACACTGATGAGCAGCAAATTTTAAGCCTTTACTTCTAACCCACATGAGAATGAGAAACAGAGATAAAGGCCACAGCACTTCTACAATAAGGCGGACCTATAAATAAAATTCACTTAGTATCAAAAGAACAATAAACACAAAAATCTGCTTTGGCCAATATATTTGTTCCAGAGCAAATCTGATAAAATCATTATTATTATTTTATAAGCTATATGTATCTGCCACAGAAATAGGTAATGGCTTTTCCAAGTTCTATTTCCCTTTTGCAATGTTTATATATAAACAATATTAAATAATTAAATATAAATATTTTCTTCAAAGCAAAAAAAGATCTAAAATTTATTAATATTTTATAAATGTGAAATAAACCTTTGACTTTTGTAGACCATTAGCAACAAAATTTATTTGGTTCAATTCAAAGTTTGCATTATTACATAGGAAACAATTTAACTTCCTTATTAAGTTATCAATAAAGCAAGTGCACCAAGTAACTTTTATTCAGTTGTAAGACAATTTGATAAATATGAATCCTTCAGTGGTTAAGTCCCAGATAGTAGCTGTAGCACAACCAGAATCCTTTACTAGAAGGGTTTTCCAGTTTCTGAGGGAATACTTGGGTTTTTGAAGGGTTTCTAATGATATTTAAGACAGAAATTTTCCTCCTCCCCCCCCTACTGAATTTCAGGCTCCTTTTGGGGCATGGAAGGTAACCTCAAACCTTACCCTCTCCCCTTGAGAGTGGCAACTGGACAGCTGCAATATAAATCAGTCAGGAAATGCAAATGAAATACAGAAGTAAAACAAAGATAACAGATTAGTTGGTCACAAACAAGAAGAAATTTTAACATCAGGTTAGATGAAAAAATTCAAATTGAAAACAAATGCATAAATTTTATTTTTACACAAGTAGCTAACACATCATAACCAATCTAACAGTAAGAGACAGGATATTATTCATTCTAATTCCTGGATCTGCAGTGTCAAAATTATATGTGTGATAGACTTAATAACATTTTAATCACCATAAAATTCACAGAATACATTCAAAACATTAATTTTTTTTTTACAAACTTACTAGGCAATACACACACACACACATATATATATATATATATATATAACCAATCAAACATAACAAGAAATATTCTAATAACAAAGTAACAGTATTAAAAGTAAAAAAGTTAAAATTCTAACAAAAATAAAATAGATACATAAATGCTGAAATAAAAATGCTAAATAATAAAACATACCTTTTGTCTCTTGTGTAAGGTGAAATTTTTCCATAGCAAAAGGTATAATTGGTTCCAAAACCCCATTTTTGCTGTAAAAGAATAATTAAATTTGAGCATACATTTGAAAATTTCTAAATAAAAACTGAATTCTTACTTGGTGTTCAAAATGTTTGGCAAGTAAATTTGTTTCTTTAGGCTAGTAAATTTCGATAATGATTTTATGTATAACATGAATCTGTACAAAATTAACACTACACATACATTTTTAAAAATGCAATATTTAAACGATAACGGGATCATTTATGAACAAATATCCTCTTTTATTCATACTAAACACTCCTGGTTTAAATACACTTTATTCTAACTTATATAACAGTAATGTGAATAACATTTTTATACATTACTAGAATTTAAATAAATTTGAAATTTTGAATCCTATTTTTAGAGATTAATGCAGTTAGAAAGCAAAATCTATTATGTTTAAGTGCATTTAAACAAGAGTAATCTAATAAGTTTCAAACGTATCTTTATGTATCAGAATTAAGAATATGGAATTGATCAATATAAAATTATATTTTCTTAAGATCAAATTATGAGTTACAGTGACTGAAGAATAGAATGTAAAATTATGTTATGAGGAAAATGTATAAATAAAATACTTACATTGTACTTTGAAGTAATTGTCAGCTTTTGTACATGGGTTTAACCACCAAGAATTTCCATAGTCAAAACAGATTTAGATTAGATATTATATAGAAGCCATAAAGGAGTACTCAAGGAACTGAAAGAGAAAAAAAAAATTAATAACTGGAAATAACTTACTGTCACTCAAAGTAAGATATCAAAGTAAACAAATACAAGATTTTAACTTCTATACACTGAATATTTTTATGATAATCATATGATGCACATATTTTTTTCTTTATATAATATATATATATATATATATATATATATATATATATATCACAATTATCTACAAAACTTTAGTGTAAATGACAGCAGTGAAAAATTCAAGAGCTGTGTCTATTCTGTGGAAATTTAAATAAGAAAATCCTAGCAATATCGTTATTAAAGACTGAACAGTCAAACAAAGAAATTTTCATTACTATAGAATTTCTATATCTAAATTGCTTATTATTTTTGTACCCATGTGTTCACACAAACAGAATGTAACTACAACTGCCTTTACTGAAAAGTGATAACTAAAAGCTTTTTATAATGTTGAATGAATGACAATGTCAGTTATAAGAATCAAAAGTAATTAATAGTAACAGAATCAAAAGTAATTAATAGCAACAGAAGCTACTCCAGAGATTTGCAATGATAACAAAATTAGATAAAAGACCAAATTTAAAACTTTCAAGCTGTCTATGGATCTATGAATTTTCACTTCTATCCATTTATAAGTAAGTTGCAAGGCTGAATTCTTTCACACGAGATGGGTCAAAGAGAGAACTCAAGAAATATTAAACAATCTTTTCTATTTATACAAAATTCTGAAATCCATCAAAATCACATAATAGAACTGACAAATTTAGCTCATATTGGATTTATAAAAATTCAACCTGAATGCAAATATTAATAAAGAGACAATGAATTTATAAAACAATTTTCAAAGATAAATTTATTTTAATTCAATCAATAATCTTTTTTATGGTAATATCATCAAAAGTGAGTTTCTATTTTCTAAGTATTTTTCTTTCAACATTAAAATGTTATTTAAAAAAAAAAAAAAAAAAAAAAAAAAAAAAAAAAAAAAAAAGCTATGATAATTGTCAGCTCAGTCTTACTGTGGGTGAGAGAATGATTCTTTAACTATATTACTTTGTTTAATTTTATAATATATATTCTCAAGTTTCATTATCTCTCTCCTTCAGAATATATATTACTAGAATTATGGTGAAAATTTCTTCTAGAAACTCCCAACTGGAAACATACCAATATGTTTAACCTTTATAATCAAAAGATAAATCACCTTATAACTGAATGTAATTTTTAATGAGAAATTCATGATAATTTTAATCAATGTGTAAAAGAGGCATAAATGTATATACTTTTATCATAATGAAAACTAAAAAAAAAAGGAGTTTAGAGCTTTATGATTCTATTTTTTTTTAAAAAGCAACCACAGCAAATTACTGTCTAGATAAAATTAATTAATATGCCAAATTCATGAACAAGACAAGAATCTTTAAATTCTGAAATGCATGCTCCGTGAAAAATTTATAACAAACAAAAAATATAAAATTTTCATACTTTTTTAACAGTGTAATAGCTATGTGATGAACCTTAATCAGTATAAAGTTATAGTTAAGAAGCACAGTAACCTTTCAGATAATTTTGTAAACAAAATAATTAGGCTCTTAAATCCCACTATAGTATCTTCCTCCTCATCAATGGTAATACCCTCACACACAGCAAAAATTTACTTACAGAATGTTTTCTTTTTAAAAAAAGCATAAACGTGACTTCTAAAGATTTTTCAAAATTTATCAGAAGTAACACTTATGAATAAAAGATGCAGGTTTAAAGTTTCAAATCATGCCCCCACCTCCTCAAAAATAATAAATAAATGAATAAATAAATTCAAGTCTCTTAGTTCTATTACAGTTAACTGATAGATTAAAATTTGCATTTATGTGTATTACATTAAGGTTCCCCAATGTTCAGTATATGAATTGATATTTTTCAATACGAAAGAATATTCCCAAAAACATTCAGTAAAATATAACTTCCAAGAAAACCAAATCAAGATTTTACAATACATACCATGAACAGACTTAACATATAAATAGGTAGCTTTGTAGTATAGTTAAATAGAGCAATAATTTTTAAAATATTTAATATTATGTATTTAAATATTAATTTAAGTTCAAATTAAGTATTTAAATTTTTCCCTGCCTACTGAAAAGGCTGATGACTTTAATGCTTTTAATATCAATAAAATTTTGCCTTCATCATAAAACACTACATGACAAACTAAAATATGATAATTTAAATATGATTGGTGCACTTCATATGGTATAGCTTCATGAGTGAAATATAAATGACAGCTCATTTTAACAAAATTACATTTAAACTTCAAAACCATGGCTTTGTTAATTATTATAACAATACAATGAAAACAATAACATGTAAACCAGAACTAAACAAATTCCCTTTATTGGTGAGGCTTTGAATATATAATAAATATATACAGAACTAAAATAACCAAAACCTGAATACAATTCCATCCCCCAAAAAATTATCTAACTTTTAATGCTAGTAATAATTGCAATATGTTAAATGAAACCAGTCAGTCACAAAATATAACATTTTCAGTAACTCTACTTCCTATTTCCTAACTTTTTTTTTTAAATCTGAACATGAAACATATTTTTTATTTTGAAAAATGAAAACATTTAGAAAAAATCTTTTTTAAGTGTTTACATCTACCACTCAAGTTGCATTTGCACAAGTAGTAACTTATTATTTTCACTTTTGATGATTATTATTTTTAAGATTTCAAATATTGTATATATGGGTCATCTATTTAGTTAGATTATAACCAAGACCACATAAATATAATGTAAGCATTTATATGATATTAAACCAGCAAAAATTCCACAAATCAGTATGTATCAGTATTTAAAGATAACAAAAGTAAACTGAACTGAATAAAAATAATTTTAAATATATAACAAATTTGAAACTCAATAAAGCTCCTGTTAAAATCTAAAATAATAACATTACAAATTTAGACTCTCTTGGTAAAAATTATTTGTGAAAAAATAATACATGCATTCTCATTACAATGCCTACATTAAAGAAAACTTATATCTGCAATAGATCACTATTTTTAAACTACTCAGTTAATATTGTTTTAAAATATATTCATATTTTCAAAATTTATTTATCAACCTGAATGGCTATTTCCCCAGCAGAGAATGCATAAGTTTTAAACCTTGCAAATATAGAACTTACATTTAAAATTATAATAAAGAAAAGTATTTTTCTAATTTTTTTTTCTAATGAAATAACACCATGTTGCTAATAAGTATTAGCAAATTTCTCCCAAAATTTAGAAGATTATTACAAATATTGAAAATGAACATTAAAATTAAGTAATAAAGTAAAAATCCTTTTTAGAAAAGAAAGCACTTTATCTTCAAGTCAATGAAATATAGAAGACATGTGTATTCTATTGAAATGCTATTATTCATTTATAAGTGAATATGAGAAAATATATAAAACAGTATGATACCATTAATAACCATCTGCAGGTTGAAAATAAAACCAGGTTATTTATTAAATAAAAACTGTGCCATGAAAAATCAAACCTAAATAAATATTAAAATGACTTAAACTGAGTAATATTTACAAGATTTGCTGACAGATATCACATGACACTATCCCCTCAAACACAAGAAAAAGAAAATCAAATTTTCTTTACAAAATTTCAGCAAATTTTGAACAGGAAAAATAACAGATGTATATCAGGTTCATTTAGAGTTATAATTCATGACTTATATAAATAGAAAAGGCTGTCTAATACAGTGCATGAAAATTTAAACATATTAATATAAAAGATAATATATAAAGCCCACAGACTGCATCAAAGGTAATGAACACTTCCAAATTACTAATATCAAGATATCAATATCTAGTAAACACATCTTGTTGTACATAATGGGTATGTTTTCATAAAATTAAAGCCAAAATTATTGATGAGATGTAAACCCTATCACATATCAAACATAAAAGCATAACTAACACAACCAAAATCAAAGGCTGTTATAAGAACAGAGTTGGGAATTCAGATTTCTTATCTTTATATCATAAAAATGGAGGAAATTATGAATGTTTCTTCAACATAATATTTCAAATTTAAAAAACAAAATCAGTTGTATAATATGCAATGTATATATAGCAACAATAAAATGCAAACAGAATATAAAGTTCTAATTTTATGGAGAGTCTATTTCACTATCATCGTAAAAGAGGATGGGGATCATCAGAATAATCAACAAAATTTTGAAAGGAACAAAATTTTGAAATAGAAAATACGATCTGAAGAATAAAATTTACATAATAAAATTTATTTGCATTTTAAACAAACCAGAAGTACAGTACTTGAAACTGCAAATTAAAAAACAATCTGCTCCACGAATCACAAGCATAAATATGCATGCACCGTATTGTGACAGCACACAGCATGGGAATTCCAGCAAAAGAAGAAAAAAAACTGCAACAGGAAAACAGTATTCGCACCCCACCGCGATATACGATCCAAACAATTTGACGTTATACGCGAATGCATATTACACCGCTGTATTCGCAGGATAATAGCGCTAAAACGCATCATACTTACATGAGAGAGTATCCGCGATCCAGCTATTCTCCCCAAAACAGAGAGAAAATATGAACTTGACCTAAATACCGTTAAGCCTTTCTCCCCCCAAAATGCAATTCTCATTTTTAGTCGAGAAACCTCTGACACTTCATCCTTAGACAAAACACAAATCGAAAATTAGTCGCTATTTCCCCGAAACGTATTCATCTTATTCAAAACATTACACTGTACACAAACGATGCAGTACGTGTGCACCCACTGATGGATAAGGGATGATGCTCTTAAACAAGTAGGAGGAGGATGGGGGATCACATATGCAGACATGAGGACCTACAGAGCACGGAGAGACAGAGCTGGACTGCAGGACTGCCACGGGATTTGGCGCGCTTGGCAGCTGCCATTCACAGCCAAATGAGTGGCTCCTCGCGCCCGCGAGACAATGTTTGGATAAGCCATGTGATGCATAACTGAGTTGTTAGGGGAAGCTTACTCATTTTGTTTCTCTTACGTGGATCAGGAGAGAAAAAATATTGATTGAATAAAAAAAAATATTTAAACATTTTGCTTCTTGAGATCTATTTGATCCTCAAATATTAAAGATTGGGGTTTGAATTCCCCTCACACAATAATGTGTGGAAATATTAGATATTCCGGCAACATATCGCTTTCGGGTTTATCACAGGGTTTATTGTTTATTATGTATCATTTTGAGGTCTTAGCAATATGTATATATGTGTGTGTGTGTGTTAAGCTTTGCAGTCAAAATTTTAATCACTGTCCCAGCATACAACATCATAGTTGTGGTTGTACTCGTGGCGAAAATCAGAACTCCACTTGATTTAGTCCATTTTCATTAATGTTTTACATAGCATATTTACATAGTATTTTAGAAATCTCTACAAATAATTACTGGCCATTTCATTGTTCTCTGGAACCTTAAAACGCACTGTTTTAGGACCAACATCCGAACATTTTGCCTTCTTAATTACAGCAAATATCAATCAATGAAAGGAGAAGAATAGTTTTCAGAAAAACGATTGATCCAAGGTGATTATTGCGTTGCAGCCTGTGTCCCAGATGAATGTAATTTCTCACTTTTGCGTGAATTCCTGCATACGTGCATTCAAAAGACAGAACGTAAGGGGAATATATTAATTAAAAGGATAACCTGCACGTCAGGAGTTGTATATGGAATAAAATAGCAGGTTAAGTTTTTTTTGGCATAAGTAAACTAACACACACAGGTTTTATATATACAGTCGATTCCAGTTAATCGGACCACATCAGGACGCGAACATTTTGGTCCTAATAACAGGCTGGTCCTATTAAACGAACATGCCTTATGTTACAAGACGGGATTCGGTCCGAATAAGCGGCTGGTGGATTAACCGGAATCGACTGTGTGTGTGTGTGTGTGTATGTATATATATATATATATATATATATATATATATATATATATATATATATATATATATATATATACAGTCGAACCTCCATATATCGAAGTAGCAAATTGCGCGAAAAAAATTCGATATATATAGAAATTTCGATATATAGAATTGAGCTTAGTCTTATCATAATTCTCCTTAAAAAAAAAAAATAAATAAAAAAAATAAAGCTAATTTTCGTATACGAAACTCCATTTCTAATTTATATGCGAATCCCATTAAATGAAAGTTTATATCTAAAAAATGAATTAATATGAAAGATTTATTGATTACTACTTATCTTTAAAAAAAAAATAATAATGGAGACAGTGGTTACAATGATCACAGTTACATTCTTAAAAAAAAAACTACGAATATCTTGCTGAACAGTTAGTTTTGCGAAAAGTTCAAAGAAATGTTCGTATTTATTCAGGCCACTAAAAACTTCATCAGGGACATTTTCCGCGAATTTAAGTCCACGACGTATTGTTTCAAATGCCAAAAATTGGGAGATTTTATTCCAAAGTGGAATAAAATCTCCCAATTTGTCTTGAAAAAAATTTTGATATATAGAGATTTTTTCGATATATAGAAACAATTTTTCTATGTATAATGAACATGGAGATTTGCTAAGAGTTCGATATATAGAAAATTTCGATATAGGGAAGTTTGATATACGGAGGTTCGACTGTATGTATATATATATATATATATATATATATATATATATATATATATATATATATATATATATATATATATATATATATAACACAAAAGTTGCGCGTTGGGTAGCCTTCTCTATTCACAGGTTACGAAGAATTCTAGTTCATTTCAATTCCGCTCCGAAGTGGAAGCTATGATTTTGCGATGATTTAATTAAATATTTTGATCTATTTGTTTTAATGTAATATGAGGATCGCAAAAGGTTATTCCACATTATTTTGAACCGTGACATTTCCAAGTTCATCAGAGTATGCTCTGGATGATAACTATTTTGACTTATTTGCTAGATTTCAAAATTCTTTCTCCCATCTGTTTCCCACCCGAACAATGGTCGAATGGCCGAACATAGTCTGAGGGCGTCCCACTGTTACCATAGATCAGTGGTCCTCAACCTGAGAGGGGGGGTGGAGGGATATTCAAGCGGACGGCGCAGATGGTTCGTAAAAAGTATGCGTAGAATGTATTTTACTAGCGTTGCTTATAGTTGTTACACCTGGGGGGGGGGCGCAGGGTCTGAAGGTCATCAAAAGGGGGGGGGGGGGCATAGACATACAGAGGTTGAGAATCACTGGCATAGATGTTCGTAGCCGTTTGGAATATCCTTTAAACGCGAAGGATGACCGTAGCGATCGAAAACGACTAACCTTCCATCCTTTGGCTCAAAGCCATTTCAATAAACATAAATGAAATAGTTTTGCCGTTAACAAATGGTTCCGCTTTCAGCCGACAGATGGCAGAAGTGAAAATTGAAATGACCCCATCTTTTAAAAAACTGTTTAAATGTAATGATAAATAAACTATGAAATATAACTACTTTAAAAAATTATCAAATGGGACAATTTCCAAAGTCCACGAGCCATTACACAGACGATAGGAGAAAGATATTCCAAGTTTTTCATACTTTTTACAAGCCATAAGTAAACCCGCAAGAAATTATTTGTATTTTAATAATAAAGAACAAATCCTATTCTATGACATCTCTTTAAAAAATATGACAGTTTTAAGTGGGGTTCAAGCCTGAAACGTTATATAAATTTTAGGGGAATAAAACGTTTTAGTATAAATTTTTGGCTATCAGTTCGCAGAACAATTAAAATGCAATGTTTAAAATAAATAGCGGTGTAAGTTATGACTTTGAATTATTTCAATTTAGCTCGAGAATCTAGCAGCATCATTATTAACAATCACGTATCACGTAATACGAATTGCTATGAATTGCTAAAATAAAAGAACGACACCTAAATCGTTTGTTTTTAATTGTAGAAGTGTATATCCGCTTAATATTCTAAACTATATTTTTTCGTCTTTTATGAATTTCAACAAAACAACTTTGTACAGTTTTTTTTTCCGTTTCCTTGATTAGAGAATTCATTTAATTAACTAAAAAATATTTAAAAGTCGCACAACAAAGCAAACCTATCCGAATAGATCAACAGCCAACAAACATCTCGGCTTCCGGGACCAACGACACATTTGAGAATCTAGCCTGTTTAATCAGAATAATAGTTCCTCGACAGTTAATACCTAGTCCCCGCGGATTTGAACACGTTTAATAAAATATATTGGATGAATTATTCAGCATCAGGAAGTAGGTCTTGTTTATAATTCTAATGGCTTGCTATGAACGATGTTAACGAGAAATGTGCTAAGATTCTCAGCCCTGGTGCCTCTATAGAAACTGGTCTACATAATAATTGAGAAAAAAATAACCCCTCTATGAAATAAAAAGGTGATACATTTACCTTTTTAACTACAGATTTTTATATATTGACATATTTTTTGCTTTTTACACTTTTAGTTTTATATATTTTTGTTTATTTGCATTTTCTTTTATATACATACTAAGGATGTGTTCACATAGCAGTCCGTTAGCGTAAGCGTTAAATTTTAACCAATCATATAGCTGAGCGCTATGACATCATCCGTTGACTCACGTATCATCATCCGTGTACACTCCGTTGACCTTTTACGCTTACGCTAACGGATTACTATGTGAACAGGCCTTAAAGATGTACTTTTAACGTAGGACTACGTTCCTCCATAACGGTCCTCCGGAAAGCTAAATTTCAGACGCTAAAACCGTCCGTCGAAGCGAGTTGGAATTTTGGCAGCGTGCCAAACCCAGTCTGTATCGCTTGGGCAAGCAGTAAACAGTTAAACAGAAAAGTACCAAAATACGTCAAAATTTTGACTGACTAACTGACACACACAGATACACACACACAGACACACAAATATATATATATATATATATATATATATATATATATATATATATATATATATATATATATATATATATACATACATACATACATATATACATATATACATATATGTATATATATATATATATATATATATATATATATATATATATATATATATATATATATATATATATATATATATATATATATATATAGATAGATAGATAGATAGATAGATAGATAGATACGTACATATATACATATACATGCATATATACATACAAAAGAGGTAAGCACCGATAAGAAATCCTACGTTAATAACCCGCGGTAGTTTCGTTAGAAGAGACTACATGACATTTTTTTTTCCAGTTACTTACCAGTTTTCTGACACATCAAATAAACCATAGAACGACAGTAGCTTTAAATTTATATAACATTAGAAATTAATAAAGAGTGAATCGGAACAGGAAAATGGAAACTAATTTTTATTACTCCTTTCAAATCTCTGACTAAATGATATCGTTCTCCATAAAACTTTCCCCATATGCTAAATGGAATACAAAAGCTTCGGTCAATACAAACCCTCGACGCCGACAACTAATGGAATTCCCACAGTTCTGTCTGACATTCGAGCTGATTGATTCGAACACTGGTTCATTTCCAAGAATGCTGGCTAATTTTACAACGCAGTCTTTCATTCACTAAGATGAGAATATCTCACGAAAAATCGTGGACATGAATGAATTCTGGAAGCTCTAGTAATACAGAAGAAAGCATCCAGTGTGAATACGGTTTGATTACTTTTCATTCATGAGAATGCAGACGATTTTCACAGGAAACCACAAAAGAATTGATTGTACTGGAAATATGCAAGAAGTAGAATGAATAATTAAAAACAAAGTTTCATCGGGTCTAGAATACAGAACTAAAATCACTCGCAGGAAATAATTTAAAGTTCCTTTTTTAATTAAAGAATTATTTGAACATGATAGGAAAAAAGGTTCGTATCTATAAACGAGGTATAAGTTACTCGCTATCGTCTATATTTAGCAGATAGGAACAGACGATAAATATTGATCGTTAATTAAAGTACATTGTTGAATTTTAATAAGATATACTCCATGTATATTGATTGTGGTTCATGAACGTATAGAGAGAGGCTCAGTAAATGGCTTTGCACGAAGCGTATGCTAAAAGAAATTTTAAAATATTCCTTCCAAACGCGAAATAGTTTTCTTCCCATAAAAAAATACATGTTTAAATAAACACAAGCATATGTTTTAGTGTTTGTCCAAGGCATTTTCAGAAGGAAACATCGAACTGGCCAGTTTATTATATAAGAAAAAAAAAGCGCACATTTCTATATTCACCGCGGATTTTATTTGTACAACTCATTCTTAAAAAAGTGAAATCTAATTATGAAAATCAGCCTTAAATAACTTAAAGTTTGTTTCATATTATACCATATGCACTGAATAAAATTCAATAACTATAACTTTATATCCTATAAAAATCAATTTTATCAAACGTTCATCATTAATATAAGATAAAATTAAAAACAATAAATTTGTAAAAGTTCGAGTCTCGATATTAATAGAAATATAATTAATTTATCCATTAGAGCAATGGTGATAAGAATTAAGCGTTCTACAAGAGTAATGTTCCAAAAATTTAAAACTCATCCCTATTACTAACCATAAGCCACTAGCATAATGCAAGATAATGAAGAATAGAAAATTACATGAAGTAAAAAAACACAACAACGAAAACTTACACAAATTTGGATTTAATCATATAAATACAACAAAACCAATACATTTTGAGAGAGATTAATATTATATTTTCTTATCGAACGATTGAAGACAAAATCAAAGCACATTTATTTGTTCTAAAAGCAAGATATAGCCATTATGAAAAGAAATGGATAAAAGTTTCGGTTATACATTAATATCGCTTATATCATCCTCTGGAAAATGTGTGCCATTTCGAATTTTAGCAACGGAAGTGGAGCAATTTATAAAGCAATATGTGGGGCTTTAAAAACACGATCATCGCCACACACCCTTTATGTTGTTTCCGCTATTTGCAGCATACAATGCTCAGAAACTAGTTTTACAGGCAACGGAAAATAGCAGCAAAAAAAAACTGGTTTTGCGATAGTCAATAGCACGCACGTTTTTCAACCTTTATCTACGAAGGCATCTCCGTATTGTTTTCTTGCGTCAGTCCTACTTATTTATAAACTTTGTGAATGAATGGTTTGGTTTTTTTAAATGCAATTATAAGATCAGTAATAATAGAGGAAAATTAGTGTAAATTTATAATATGCAATATAGTAAAATAACTTAAAGTTTTAATTGTGTATATTTAGTATAAAAATATTCATCTGTTCTGAAAACCTTATTCAGAAAAATAATATAACTATATAAAAGAATAATAAACTACATTTAAAAATTATATTACTACGTTTATAAATTGTATAAATGCAATTTAATCCCATAACAACAAAATAAATAGTAATTACAATAGACTATTTAAACACAATATATTTATTTCGAGATTTCATACAGGTGCAAGCCGTAGATTTCTTTTCAAGCTAGTCTAATACTAGAAAGAAAGTCTAATAACATAAATGAATTTGGTGTTGTTCTTTTGTTATCTTAACAACTGGATGTTGGCAACTTGTTTTATTGTATTAAATTGATATGGGGTTAACAAAAAAATGTTAAGCTCATACGCTTTTTATACTTTTGATAGCGCGGGATAAAGCGTTTATGAATAAGCGCCTCATTTCGGGGGATCGTGAAATGTATAAAAACACTAAAACTCCTTACATTAATATAACTCGTTAATTGGCGAATTCTGGCACAAATCAAAGTCCCATATATATCAAAATTTACAGGCATAGTGTGAAATTTGGCGCAAGTAAAAGGAACCAAGATTTCAAAAAATTGGCAATGAGTTGTGAAATGTACTATAATAAATCAAGAGGGATACATTTTAATTGCAGCCAAAAACATTTATAACCTAATAACTAATTTGAGCAATATTCGCAATATTTTAGGTGTTTTTCATTTTCCTGTTGGTATAACATGGATTATAAGAGTTCATTTCTATTATTTCAACGTCAAAACGTGTAAATACGACTCGCAAGCGCTAGTTAAAAAATTTGCTCAATATTTTAGCTCTGCAATGTTTTATGAAGTAAAGCTAATTATTAGCTAACAAAATGGTTTATTCAGCGCGAATAAACCGTAAACAAAACAAAATGGTTAATGGTTAACCATTAACCATTAAAAACAAAACGGTTCATTCAAAAACAAAATGGTTTATTCAGCGCGAACACAAAACAGAAACAAAAAAAATTATTTTTACACGGAAATTTTTAAGGAATGGTTTAGTATTAGAGTATTTATTTTTGCACATCAAAGTGATTGTGTGTCATAAAGATCAGTACAGAAGGTACGTCAGGGTTGAAAATACATGGTAGTACTACGGTCGCTTGATGACTTTAGAGTAAGGTGACCAGATTTTAACATTGGTAAAGCGGGGCACCATTGACAGGCGGGGGCGGGGGGCGGTGATGTTCTTGATTAAAAATTTGGTCTATATGCAGCAACAAAAATTTTCATAGAAAGCAAAAATAGTATTGTAATATATATTTTTAAATTTCAACATAAGTACAATTTACAAATATAATAAATAAAAAAAATTATGCATAGTATTATTTTATTCTTTGGCATATTTCTCATTTGCGTGAATTTTTTTTAGTAGATAATTGCTGTCGTTGTTTAAAAGGCCATAAAATTTTTCACAAGAATTTGTTAAATTATATTTCACACATAAAATGGCTTTCAAAGTCTCAACACTTAATTGTGATTTTTCTGATGTCCACACTTTATTTACCGTAGAAAAAAACACGTACAATCGTAGCATTAGTTCATGGTAAAGACAGCTCTTATTCCACAAATTTTAGTGCATTATTGTATGGAACATGGTTTGTTTCAAAATTCGGATTCTAACAACTGATCAACAATGCGAACTTTGATAACCAGTTCTCGATAATCAGTTCTCAACAATTATTTGTTATTATTAAAGTTTACCATTATAAAATTAGCAAAAATAATATAAAACTCATTATCCTGGCTAAATAGCCACATATGGCCGCCGAAAACCGTATATTCCCTTCCCGTTCTCCCGCCGTTCCCTAGCTTGTCGTGCATTCTTTCCAAAAATCGGGACTTTTTAAAACGCCGCGGGACGCTGGACAAATTGTTAAAAATCGGGACTGTCCCGCCAAAATCGGGACGTCTGGTCACCTTACTTTAGAGCCAAGTTAAAAAAATAAGAATCTTATACTAATAAAGGGACAAGTGGATGTCGAGAGATCACGTGACCGTAACTCATCCGGGCGGGCCACTCCTCGAAAAAAAATGGCCGACAAATATACAGGAAAATTGGTGTATTTTTTTTCTCATGGAAGTACATAAATGTTACATATTTGGAAAGAGCTTCGAAAACTGATAATTTTTTCTGCGTACACTTATTCTGTTAATTCAATAGTTTTAGAGATATTTTCATTCTAAAATCACTCACTGCTGAGAAACCAAATCATCTGGAGCAGTGGTGCTGCCATCTGTCGGCAGCGACGGGAATGAAAATTGAAAGGAATTAATTCACTTGAATTTAATACATTTGTAGGCTTTTTTTTTCTTTTGTGGGGCCCTAAGTACATAAATATGTTACACGGATGGCTTGAGCGTAGCTAGGCGAAGCCCGGCTAGTATTTAATATTTACGGGTAAGGGCCTGTTCACATAGGAGTCCGTTGCGTTGCGTTAAGGAAAAGATGACGTTGAGACGAAAATAAACCAACCATAGGCGTTAAAAATTTCATTGTTAATCGTTTGGAGGCCTATGATTGGTTTATTTTCGCCTCAACGTCATCTTTTCTTTAACGCAACGCAACGGACTCCCATGTGAACAGGCCCTTAGAGGTTAATTCCATCGCAAAAAAAAAAAAAATAAACAATGAAAAAAATATATACAATGGACTACTTATTTGAAGTTATAGTTTTATGTTATTTATACTTGATTGTACGTGAGGTTGGGGGAGGGGATTGCACGAAACACCTGTGCCCCGCATCTCAGTTTTTCATTTTAGGTCCAGATTTCCCACAGCTGTCGTTCATAGTATTATCTAGAGTCCATCCCCATTATCGATTCCTCTGCGAGTTACTTATCCGGTCTGTTTGCCTTAATCATACTGATGAATAAAGGAGAATCCTAAGGGGAGAAAAGATGAGCCCCCCCCCCCCCAGGATTACTCAGAGATACAACGGGGAGTTTCCGATTCTACGTCTGAACGGATACAAAATAAGCAATAATGATGGAATCGTATCGATCGTTTCCTTCTTAATCCCTACACACGTCATGCACGTGGGGGGGGGGGGGCAACTCGCTAAGATGCGGACAGATGAAAGTTGGGCACGTGCTCTCTCTCCAAACAGAGTTGCCAGCTCTGGAGGACTAAATCACACGAGGATGAGCCACCCGGATATTCATAAAAGGCTAAGAAAAAAAAAGGACAGTCATCAAAACGAGATGAAGTGAATATAATTGAGTGTGATTTATTTTTGACGACGCGAGCACGAGTGCGATCTGTTTAGTTACGGAAATTTGGGGCATTTTAAGGAGAAAGGCGGTTTTAAATTGACTTACGGAAGGGGATTTAAAACCTTTCCATCCAAATGACTGAGTTTGTCCAATCAATATTTGTGGTTTTTTTTTTTTGGTTAATTTTGGGACACCAACTCAAAAAACAACTAAACAAACAAAGAAGACACATAAGTCTAGAGAGTAAATATTTTGTCAACATGCAGCTATCTTGCCGCTGTAACTAGCATCGAAAATGTTCAGACATGTTTTATTACTTTAATAAAACATGTCTGAACATTTACGGTGCTATTAAGGCGGCAAGATAGTTAGTTGCATGTTGGCAGGGCCCGATTTAGAAAATTCTGGACTATAGGCACAAATTGAGAAGGGGGCCCCCTAACACTGATGTGGGCATAAAATTTCCAAAATTGACACACAAAAAAAATTATGTGAAAGTACCATTTTACCAAGAATTGGCTATTTGAAGCGTAGAAGCCTAGAACGTTATCATATAACAAAAAGCAATAGAACATATTAACTTCACCATTATAACACCAATACAATGGAACCAGAAAAACTTATTAATCCCTTATATACACTATAACATATATATGATGAACTATACATATAACTGTAGATATGATGAACCAATCAATCAAATTTGAAAGGAAATTTTAAAAAAATCGTTTTGAGAAAAGGTAATATAAAAAAAAATTTGAATTGGGAATTTTTTCTTTTAAAATAAAAATTTTGGGGGGCCCCTAACATTCGGGGGCCCCTAGGCCTGGGCCTACTGGGCCTAATGGAAAATCAGGGCCTGCATGTTGATGTAATAAAGCATATCTGGACTCCGCGTAGACAAGGTGATTCCTTATTATCTTCTTTACACACGGGAAATTAAGCCGCTTGCAGCGGGACCTTTGGAAAAAAAAAACCCTCTGGTGTTGACAAAATTTCAACCACTGCTATAATTATGACTTTAATTTGATTTTAAGATAACCAATGATGTTGCACATCTAATTTTCCATTCCATCATTTAAACTTATCCCTACGTTCATGGTTCTACTGGGTTTCTCCCTGCTTTAGGCCAAAAGAGTGAAAATTTAATAAAGAAATGTTGTCATACACATAGAAGAATTCTTAGATTAGTAACGTGAGATGGTATCCGGAATGTAAAACGTGGGACATGGGCACTGTGGCCCAGTTGGCAAGAGCAGCGGGCCAGTGATCTGAACGTCCCTGGTTCGATGCTCGTTGGTGCGAATCTACCGCCGTGTTCACTAATGGTGGCCGGGGCAAGTAAAATAGGGCGTGGCTACAATGTCCTCCAAGTTCTCAAATTTACCTCTGGAGGTGCGGGGTCAAGTGTTCCGGTCTCGACACTTGACTCGGTTCAAAATTACGGGACCGGTCATTTAGCCAAGTCGGACTTCGACCCTTGTGGTGCTAATTCAAAATAGGATCCGCCCCTTTTTAGCCCAATAGCCTATTAGGACCTGGTGAATGGAACCTCCAACCAGGGGGCGTTAGCAACAACAAAACGTGGACACAACGAAAAGAAACTGCGCAGAAAAAAACGCTCTTCGAGCATTTGGAAGGATCATAATGGTTTATCAGCAGGGCCCGATTATGAACGCTGGGGGCCCCCGGGCAGATGCTATTTGGGGGGCCCCCCTTACGAACATTTATAAAAATGAGAACTATCCATGGGCTATACATACTATTAGAAGTACTAGATGCATACACCATGTGGGTTTTGGGGCCCCCCTAGCATCAGGGGGCCCTGGGCAAAGTCTCGATTTGCCCATGCGATAAAAAGGCCCTGTTTATCAGGGAGTGAAAGCAGTGATGGAATTTTTTTCCCTCTCAACAGAACGCTTCTGTTACAGTTAAAAGGCTCCTTTCCAGCATGAACAATGAATGTTTGGTCTGGATACAGAGGAAATTAAAGTTGAAAATACCAATTGTGGCAAGAAATCGCCTCAAAAAGAGATAAAAACTTAAAGAGTTGCAATCCAGAACTGCAGCCATTTTTTTAAACAATATCTCACAATGTTAATCACATTTAAATCTCGACGAAAATTGGTGGATTTATTTCAAATCTCACAGTTGCCAACTGCTTGATAAACCAGTAATTTTCCCTGAAGGCTAATTTATTTATTTTATAGAAAAATAGAGATAGCTCGGTAATTTAGTTCAAAGCCGAGAAAATAGATAGAAGAATGTTTCAAAGATTACATATCAACCAAAAATCTCGTCTAAAATTCCCTTTCCTCAGCAGAGACAAGTTATATCTCGTAATATAAAAAAACCACGAATAATAAAAAAATCATCTCCGAAGAATCCAGAAAAGTTTAACTTCTTAATGGCGTATGAATAGAAGACATTATTTAGACCCAAAATGATGAATAGAAAGTAATATTATTCATTTAATCATTTCATTTTGTCCCAGTTGGGAATGGAAACAAAATATAGCAAGTCTGCCTTAATATAAATTTAAAATAATTCATAATGGAGAAGCCGCTCAGGAAAACGCTAGAAACGCTTTACGCAAACATATGTGTTTCTCAATGCTATTCTTAATCTCGTGTCCTCGGCGAGTGCACCCTTACGCAACGAGCACAATAACAGCACATCCTCGAAGCGCCCTTAGAAATTTCCTGTCCACTGGTAATCGCTGGGAGTTCCGATTGGCGTGAATCACTCGCCGCTCTTAATTTTGTTGTTGTTGCCATACGGCCAAAATTCTTCTTCCTAACGGGTCGTCACGAAAAGCTATAGAAGGGGTGAAAGCGGGGGGGGGGGAAACAGATTTCTCTCCGCAATAACAGATGACGTGCATTATTGCAGTTTATTATCAAGGGGAGAGTGACGTTTCGGCAACAGAAGGGGTTGGTTATTGCCATAAATTGAAACCACGCACGGTAAACAGTTCCATTAGCAATTCCTTGCGGAGGATCCATTCGGTTGATAAAAAGGATCCTGAAATCTGAGCATATTTGTGGATTTCGTTTTATGTGCTTGAAAATAGGGATGCGACATCGATAACAAAACATCGATGTTTTGAAACATCGATATTCAATATTAAAACATCGATGCTAATAAAACATCGCCCAAAAACCATTGATGTTTTTAAACATCGATGTTTTAGAACATCCATTTTTTAAAACTGGTTCAGTAAACTTTAACATTAATGTTACTTCTGTTAGTCGTGGGAGGGGGGGGGGTTGATTAAATTTTACTCTCTGATTGGGCTGTCACAAATGACAAAAACTTGGTTGTTTTTGCCTTGTGCTACATTGATGACTCAAAATTCTCGTTGTAACTATCGCCATGTTTTGCCTTCAAATGTTCATATAAATTCGTGGTATTGCCAGAAGTTTTGAGGGACTTTAGGCAAATATTGCATTTTGCCAATTGGTCAGAGGTTCTGCAAAAATATTTCCAAACGGTACTTTTGGGAGGCATCTTACTAATAATATTAACGTCAACTTATATAAAACAGAACAAAACAAAAACTTAAATGGCTGCTCTCGTATATACTATTTATAAAATAAAACCCCATGGAAGATTCAGGAGTATCAGGAACATTCCAAGCGCTCTGATTGGTGCATTGGTTGTTGATTGCCATTTGTCTGTTTGCTAAGGAATCGTTCCCTCTTTTGTAATCGTCTTTTTCAGAATTCCAACTTACAGTTACTGAGTGTGAAAATTATGCTACGTGGTAAATTTTTTTATTATGGTACTTTATTCATTAAAAAAAATACATCGAGACAACGTAAAACATCGAGCAAAAAACATCGATGTTAAAAAAACATCGGTTTTAACAAATCGATGTCTTTATCAAAACATCGATGTTTTGAAAACATCGACATCGATGTCGCATCCCTACTTGAAAATTGTACTTTGCATTGAGCAAAGCGTGAGATTTAAAAAAAAAATTCTATTTACTATAAACATTTCAAAAAGCAATTGTAATTTTGTAATGATAAACTTCAATATTTTGATGCCCTGTAAAAAATTGACTAGGAAAAAAAAATATAACTAAGTACTTCACCTTTCTACCTATATATCAAAAAGTCAGATTTTAAAATTATGAATTTGTTTTTCTATGATAAGAAAAATACTAACAGGAAAATTCCCCGTAGCTTAACAAGGGGATACATGATCTGCAATGTCTAAGGATACGCCCTACGCTAAATTTAAAATGTGCTTGATCTTTATTATCTAACATCAGTGGGTCCCTGTGATACGTGCAACCCAACGGAACGAATGCTAATTTTGGGTGATACACGAGGGAAAACTTTCTTCAGGGAAAACTTTGAAATTTACGAAAGAATGCCAATTTCAACATTCTACAATCTTTACCAGAATTTTTTTTTCTTTACAATTTTCCATGATATATACTCCCGAAATAATAATACCAACAACAAGTACATGATAAGTTAAAATGGGCGCAGTTTTCATGGAATAATTTCAGCTTGACAGTTGGGAACAGTTAGTTATACAAGCTCAACTATCTTATTAAAAAATTGACGTAACAGGAACACTCAGCTTCGTAATATTTGCAATCTATATATATAAAACAGTTCTGTAACTGACTGACTGACAGATAACGCACAGACCAAACCGCTGGTCTGTGCGTTATTTTGTTACTTTGTTAAGTAACAAAATAAGTTATAGGGAGATTGGCAGTAGCTGTAATCGAACTGCAGGGTAATTATCTATATATATAAAACAGTTCCGTAACTGACTGACTCACTGACTGACTGACTCACTCACTGACATACAACGCACAGACCAAACCGCTGGACCTAAAGGGCTGAAATTTTGCATGGCGATTCTTCTTATAGTGTAGGGGTGCACTAAGAAAGATTTTTGAAAAATTCTTTTTCGATTTTTTTAAATTAAATTTTTAAGCTGTTTTTGCAACAAATTTTTAAAGTTTGCATTTAAAATAACAATCTGAGGGTTATGAAATTTATGTCGAGAAAAATCATAAAAATTCCCCTAAAATGAAATCTTTCTCGAATCTTTACCTCCCTTTTCTGATTTTTGGTGAATTTTTAAAGATTAGTTTTTAGAATTTAATTTATTAAATGCCGATCACGTGGTTTCTTTTCTTTTTGTGATACTTTGAATTAATTCTGCGTCCCGTGCATAGCAACGAAAGAAACTGACAAAAAAAATATTAAAATTCGGTAAAAGGTAAAATTTAACCACTGGACTAATTAAGATGAAATTTTTTTAAGAATTTAATTCAAAATAGTATGTTTTATGGATATTAAACATACAAATTAATTGCATACATTGACCGTTGTATTTAATTTGAATATTTTCTTTTACACTATTTTGTCTATAAAAATATCCGTTGCGATTTTTTTATAAATATATATATTTTTTTTTGGCATGAATTGCATACATTGACCGTTGAATTTAATTTGAATGTATTCCGTAGCGAAGCACGGGTATTCAGCTAGTAAATAAATAAAAGGATGGCAATTAGTTTATTCTTTATTGTGGATATTAAGCAGCTGTATGTTCCTGCTATGCGTTGTCTAGAAGTTTCACGTTAAGTCGTAAGTTATAAAATAAATGATGTTTTAAAATCTCTCCCTCCTAGTATTAGGACTGAAAATTCTTATTAGAAAACATCCTTGTTCGAGGTACTATTTTGCTCCTCATTTCTGAACGAAGTTCCTGAATAAATTTTATGGAATTTTGTGCAGATATTTTACCTTTAAATAATGTTTTAAAATTTTAATTTTTACCAGATCATAACGTCTCTCAAAAAGAGACAATGTTGAGAGGCAGTCAAAGCACAATTATTTGATTGCTCCATGGTATCTATACTAATAAAGAGACAAGTGGATGTCGAGAGATCACGTGACCGTAACTCATCCGGGTGGGCACCGATCCTCGAAAAAAAAACATGGCCGAGAAATATACAGGAAACGGTGTAATTTTTTTTCTCATGAAAGTACATAAATGTTACATATTTGGAAAGAGCTTCGAAAACTGATATTTTTTTCTGCGTACACTTATTCTGTTAATTCAATAGTTTTAGAGATATTTTCATCCTAAAATCACTCACTGCTGAGAAACCAAATCATATGGTGCAGTGGTGCTGCCATCTGTCGGCAGCGACGGGAATGAAAATTGAAAGGAATTTATTCACTTGAATTTAATACATTTGTAGGCTTTTTTTTTTCTTTTGTGGGGCCCGAAGTACATAAATATGTTACACGGATGGCTTGAGCGTAGCTAGGCGAAGCCCGGCTAGTTTGAAATATATTTATCGCAGATATGTTTCTAAGCAATACAATAGAAATTTCCGTGATTTTCCAAGTCGTCTTGTTTTATGAAAACACAGCAATATTTTATAAGTTTACTAGATGAATCTCTGCTTGTCTGCGAAATACATCAGTGCCATGTATTATGTCATTTGGTCAATTTAATTAAAATTAACTAGTTGGTGTACCCGTCAAAACATGATGGCTAGATAGTAAATAAATGTACTAATACACAAATTATACTCAACACATCATTGTCAAATGCTGAAAATCATAATAGACGCGCAGAAACAAATTAATGTGTTTAAGCGGCCTCGTGCTTAGTGAGTATCTAAAGCCAGATTAAATTATGTCACTGAGCATGCGCAGAAAGCATTTAAAAAAAATTAAACAGAGCGAAATAAACAATTTGTATCAGGTTTAATCTTATGTTTCACAAACATAATTATCATAAAAATAAAAATGGCAGAGAGATCTAGAGAGACTCCTCAGAATAAACGTGTTTATCATTAAAACATGTCACTGACCATGCGCAGGAACGGTGAGTCTCAAAAGCCATATTTAAACATACCACTGAGCATGCGCAGAAATCAATTTCCAATTGTAAATTGTAGAAGCGGAATGGTATAATTCCCCACGGTGTGTGGCCAATAACGAATCTATTGTAAAGGCTGCAGAGGCAGGGGTAAATAGAGGCTTGTAAACCAGGAGGTAATAGAAGAATAGCTGTCGGTGTGGCCAGTGATAGCGATCTAGTCTATAAATATATATAGGCAATATTTATAGTCTATAAATAGTCTATAAATATCTTGCAATATTTATAGTCTATAAATATATATAAGTCTCTAAATATTACAAGATGGATGGTCGTTATTTTATGGCCCACAGTAAAACCTTCAGATGATAAGGGTCAAAGTTGTATTGCAAATGAAAATTATGGTGGGGAGATACTTCGTAGACTATGGACAGGGGCTGTATAATAAGGAACCAATTGGGGCAGGAACTACTGAAAGAAAAACAGCCCACTGCTCAATGAAAATGAGGGGCGGGCCAGAATACCCCCCCCCTTGTAAACGGACAACAGCCCCTCCAAGTACGAAAGGAATAGGAGAGGGGGTCCAGACTGATCTCAGACTTTTTTCCTTAGAGCTCAGAGGATAGAGAGTCTCGACTGCCTCAGAGTCCAGGAAAAGTGCCAGTAACCCGCTAAGATGTTCCTATACATGACATGATTCTGGGTCCCTGTCGTCGATGCCATCTTTCATCGCTGCATACTTCAGCTGTAGCAAGTGCCTCCCCATAGACTCCAAAAATCATTACTTTGACCATATACAAGTAGTTTGCCTCTGCTTCTGAGTTCTCATGTGTAAAATGTTAATATGAAAGAGAATATTGTGCTAGTAGCAATTACACTTTTTAATTGAATTTTGTGATTGATTAAATAAATGTATGTTAAAGGCCAATGCTATGTCTTCCTTGCTTGCTCCAACACATGCATGCATCCATTGTTTTAAGGTAATTAAATTGCCTACATAAATTATCACTAATTAATAGAAATTGCGGTTACAAAAACAAGATTTGACAAATCTACAGATTACAGTCTTTCGTTTAAGACCAAAATGAAGTAAATGGATGCAGTAGTTTTCTGTCACGGACTGCCCAAAAAGTCGGCTTAGCAACTTCAATAAATAGATTTTCGCAGTAATGTTGTCATTCCTCCGAGAAATTCAAAATATAATTTAACTGCAGTGGTCCGACATTAAATACGGGATATAGATTTTTTTCGTTTTTATTTTGGGGATTCAAACCCCCTTAAAGATTGATTTTTTTAAAAAAGATTTCTTAGTAAGCACCAGTGGCGTAGCGAGCATAACTGGCGCCCGGGGCATGATACCTTTGTGGCGCCCCCCCCCCGCAAAACATATAGTAATATAATATATAGACCTTATATTGGCGCCCCCCCCAGCAAAACATATAGTAATATAATATATAGACCTTATATTGGCGCCCCCCCGTAAAACATATACTAATATAATATATAGACCTTATTGGCACCCCCCCCCCCCGAAAAACATATACTAATATAATATATAGACCTTATATTGGCGCCCCCCCCGTAAAACATATACTAATATAATATATAGACCTTATTGGCACCCCCCCCCCGAAAAACATATACTAATATAATATATAGACCTTATATTGGCACTCCCCCCTGAAAAACATATATAAATATAATATATAGACCTTATATTGGTGCCCCCCTGAAAAACATATACTAATATAATATATAGACCTTATATTGGCGCCCCCCCCCCGAAAAACATATAGTAATATAATATATAGACCTTATATTGGCACCCCCACCCCGAAAAATATATTGTAATGTAATATATAGACTTTATATTGGCGCCCCTCTGCAAGTGGCGCCCGGGGCATGATAGACCCCCTTGCTCCCCCCTCGCTACGCCACTGGTAAGCACCTAGGGTCTATGAGGAACAATCGTGGAAAATTTCAGCTTCCAAGGAGTTAGGGTTCCACAGATACAGTGATTAATCAGTGAGTGAGTGGTATTTGGCTTTTATAGAATGTAGCGGGCACATTAGACTTCTACTCACACGCATAGGGCACAAGCCAATTTAAAAGAGCTTATGAACCAATGAGTGATCACGTTTTTATTACGCAGTTAGTCATTGCCATATATCCTCTTCCTATCCCACTGAATTCATTCGATACGGTTTCCTCAAATTCGAAGGACTTTAGTCCCACTACATTCGCGGCAGGCACCCTAGAAAAATGTCCCTCGCGGTCCGAACCGCGGTCAAAAAGGATTCAATCTGGAGTGCGTCGTGAATCACGGTCGGAGGGGAGAGAAAAAAAGGGAGCGGCACCCTCCGGCCATTACGGCGGAGTTCGGAGGCGCGCAAATCGAATTTCCTCATTAGCCCTCAGTGTCTGTCTGAGTGCCGAGCTCGTAACGAGGTACTTGTTACAATACGAGCAAGGCGGCAGCCGACGGAATATTGAAATGTGTGGAGAGCCGAGGAGGACTTTGAACGGCGCGACAAGATGGTAAACACAATTCGAAATAAGAAAGGATTTATTCAAGTTCCGTTAGAGCAGGGGTTCTCAACCTTTCAGGCTCTGCGCCCCCCTTTGAACAGTGATACAGTGATGTGAGGTCACGCCTCCCTCTCCCCCCCCCCCCCAATACTACCACCATATGTGGTTAATGCATGTAGTACAATCGGAATTTGAAACTGAAGCCGGTTATTAAATGAAAATATAGAATAGATAATTTCATACAAAAAATTTAATATTACTACACATATCTTAATTTGGACCATATCGTTATTAGAACATATGAAATCAAAGAATTAAATACAGATCAAATATATTTGAGGTAATCAAGGATCTAGGTGAGGTTGGCGTGTAATAAAAGTCACTTTCACAACATTAATGAGAAGGCTCACAATGTTTGTCCTTGACAAGTTTTTGAATATTAGGTTGTAACTGTTACAAAGCACACCTCAGGTCACTTTCAACGTCCAGACGTGCGACAATTATAGTGTTTTTACAAGTACGACAATTATCGTATTCGTGTTCGTATGTCGAAAATATGTTATGATTACATTGTGACCGCAAAATTGAGTACGGTAAATTACAGTTAGTTTTACTTTTTATTTTACTTTTTTAATCACGCCTCCCTTGATATTCTTCTACCCCCCCCCCCCCCCAGGTTGAGAACCGCTGCGTTAGAGCATTGGGTTCTTCACCTTATTAGTGTCTTGGTGGACAAATTTGATAATCGGGTGAAGGCTAAGGACCAGGGTTGCCAAATTAAAAACACCGAAAATAAGGGATGGATTTTGATAACTATACTAGGGAATGTGGAATACCCCCAGGGAAAGGGGGATCCGGGGGTACTCCCCCCTGAATTTTTCAAACTTTAACCTTTCAAATAGCCATTTTCAATGCATTTCTCGTTCACTTTTGTAACTTACATAGAGTTTAGGTTAAGTAAACAATAATGTAATTACATAGAAAATTTGCAAATCAAAAACAATTTAAAGTTGGTTTGGGCATATAGTACAAAACTGATTTTTATTTTATTAGTTTACTACAACTAAGTAAGTGCCCTTATAAAGTGTTAGGGACGTGTATGTAAAATTTGTAATTTTATTATTGTACAATGTACGTAATATAATGTGCGCAGGAAATCTTTGGGGCGACTTTTGAGTCATAAAAAAGCTTTAGAATGAGCGTGTTCCCCCAATCCATTGAATTGTATGATATATTGTGCTTTACTGTGTTAAATACATCCGGATGTGAACAGGCCCTTGCATGCGCCCAACTCGTGTACAATTAATTTCTCATTTCGGCAAAAAACGGGACTTTAGCCGTCACGTATCAAAGTTCCCCGGGACGCGGGACAAAATTTGCAAATAAGGAACTGTCCCTTAAAATCCGGGACATTTGGCAACCCTGCTAAAGGACCCATCCTTCTGATAATAAATACTCATTTAAGAATCGTTTCAAACAATAAATTTGGAAATGTAATAAAGCGACGAATCGTTCTAAATATTCTAAATTAATAACGGCATTAAATGCATTATCCAAAAGACAATTTATAAATGCATTATCCAAACAAAAATTTGTGTTTGTAGTAATATATTTATGTCTGCTGTAATCCTTTGCGTTTTATTTTATGTATACCCATTCTGAATGCGAATATAATTAATGACATGCCACCCACATGGTGTAGTGGTTAGCGTCGTGAGCTTCCACGCAGCGGGTTTCGGTTCAAATAAGGCTCGGCCGTTACCGTGTTGTCCACTCACAGGGAGCAATGCTGGCTCACCTAAAGGGTCTCCAATAACAATGTAGCTAGAAAGATTTAGAGGTGAATAACAAAAACGAAGGTCTCACGGCAATTGTCGCCGCGTTGGAGAGGAAAAAAATCTTTAATGACGTATTATTACGTACTAGCTGGGCTTCGCCTAGCTACGCTCAAGACATCCGTCAAACATATTTATGTACTTCGGGCCCCACAAAAGAAAAAAAAGCCTACAAATATATTAAATTTAAGTGAATAAATTCCTTTCAATTTTCATTCCCGTCGCTGCCGACAGACGGCAGCACCACTGCACCTGATGATTTGGTTTCTCAGCAGTGAGTGATTTTAGAATGAAAATATCTCTAAAACTATTGAATTAACAGAATAAGTGTACGCAGAAAAAATTATCAGTTTTCGAAGCTCTTTCCAAATATGTAACATTTATGTACTTTGATGAAAAAAAAAATTACACCGTTTCCTGTATATTTGTCGGCCATTTTTTTTCGAGGATCGGTGCCGGCCCGGATGAGTTACGGTCACGTGATCTCTCGACATCCACTTGTCTCTTTATTAGTATAGATTATACGTAAGTTTCAAATTTACGAAATAGATGCGAATAAATGCGAAATTTGCCGATATGAGCGAATAAATGCAAAAATTCCTTTTACTACTTTTCGGCGAAAACTCAGCAATAAACGGCTTTTAAAGCGAAATTTGGTAATAATAGTAATAATTTATTAACGTAGTTGCTTATCTAAGGCCATCCATGGTCTTTAATTGAGAGATCTCCCGAAATTTGCTTATTACTTATTGCTAAAGACTTCAGAAAGAGAATGTGGAGACTACTACAAAGTTAGCTTTTAACTAAGAATTTTGATACTTTCCTAATCAAATAAGTAAAATTGTGATTTTTTTAATAAATGCGAAATTTTTGAATATATATATCAATGATTCTCAACCACTGTGCCGCGGCACTTTTGTGTGCCGCCAAATTTTAAAAATGTATATAGTAAAAATTATAATGCTTTTTTTTTATTACGGGTAAAGTTTGTTTAAATTAAAGAAAAGTACACTGTAAAAGAAAACTGTTGTTTTTAAAGTTAAACGCCGTATTTTTTAAACTGTTTTTATCCGTTTTAAGTAAACAACTTTTAAACTTATCTTTTTCTTTGTGTGCCGCCAAATTTGGAAATCGTTAAATGTGTGCCGCGACAAAAAAAAAAGGTTGAGAATCACTGATATAATATATATATATATATATATATATATATATATATATATATATATATATATATATATATATATACATATTTATATATATATGTATATTTATACACACACACACACACACACACACACACATATATATATATATATATATATATATATATATATATATATATATATATATATATATATATATATATATATGCGAATAATTGCGAAATTTTATATATTGCATTTTCTTTTTTTGCAAAATTTCGATATATTTTATGCGAAATTTACGTACCCCTACGTATTATTTAACCGAATGAATGCTACACACTTGCACACCTGACTGCTTTCAAATTCAAAGGGTACTATGTGTTTTGTTTTGTTTTAATTTTCGAATTGAACGCATGCATCTGTTTCAGTTTCAAATAATCAGTCTCGAAATGCGTGTTTTGCGCCATGCGCGAGTTCCTGCGCTAGAATTCTTCTCAGAGTCGGCGGATCCTCTGAAATTTATATACGGACCTCCAAGGGGTCCATGGACCACAAGTTAAGAAACCATGCATTATAGATGGTTGACTGGCAATAGAAGCTGTAGAGACAATGTCCCAGTTATAACTGTTTAATGGTCATTGCAAATATGAATACTCTATCTTATTCAGCCAATTTTCCGGATTGTTGACTTTTAAAACTGGTTTTTTTTTCTCTTTCTTTTTCATTGGTACCCTGCATTACAAAATAACATGCAATTTTAAAGCATGGACGTGACCCTCTTTCGTTAACACGCGCATAGCACTGACGCAACCAGATTCACTAACAAGTTGTTTTTTCCAGTTATTAAGGGAGAGAGTTCCGTTTCAGCAGTGGGGAGAATTTACCTTCGATTTTCCTCGTATGCTACCGAATTTTTAGGCAACCGGGGAGTTCATACTTAAAATTATTTCAATATTCTGTAAATTAATGAAATAATTTTAAGCTATTCGTTATTTCAATTTCAACAAACAGAATAAATATTAATAGAATAGCAATTAAAATAGTGGAAAATAAAAACGTAAATAATTGTTAATTTAAAAATAGATACATATTATTTAAACTCGAAATACTATTTTACAAAATTCATAATGTTATATTTGTTATATATTGTTTTTTTACCTACATTAAACTAATTTTTTAAAACGTTGTATGTCTAAGGTATGTTGCTGAAGTATAACTCCACGTTTCATCTCTTCAGCTTGATTTCTTAAGTGTGACCTCGCCTATTGTTCAGCGCGATTAAGCTCGAAGCATACTAGTAACATGTTTATTCTGTCCTTTGCATATTATACTTAACTTCGTTTTTGGAAGGAATGTCCGGTGGTTAATTTTGTTTTACCTGAATGTCTGGGTTTCCAATTTAAATTAGATGTTGTAGATTCACCGGCCCATAGGCTTAAGACCGTAGTTGAGTATCAATTAAAAACATGTCTAATTTATTTATATATCGTCTTCAGTGGCCACTACATGAGTAAATGAAAGCAGAGTCTTTCTGAAGAGATACTGCAAGTAATATCCTATATATATATATATATATATATATATATATGTGTGTGTGTGTGTGTGTGTGATAATAATCACATTTGGAAAATTAAAAATTTAGCACAAGGGTATTGACGCGTAGAACGTATAGGAGATGCAGTCGGCACGAGGGTGTTGATCATACAGTAAATCGCTGCGCAAATTGGAGAGATGCAGTCGGGCGTAGTGTTGATCCAGGGAAGCACTTACAAATTTTAGGAGAAACAAACATGGAGCCATTGATAAAATGCACAAATTCCAAGACGTGCTTTATTTATCAGAAGGCATAACTGCAGTAGCCACATGACTTGTCCGGCGTACATGCCAGGACGGGACGCCGATTACATACAGGCGTGGACAGCAGGTCCGACAGCAACAAAAGTTAGAAACGAAGAGAGAGAAAAGTCTTCTGTTCATGCAATATTAAATGGGTGTTTTGCGATATTGTCGCCAGAGGGCCTAGACTACTTAATTTTTAATTGGGCGACTTTAGATTCGTGGAGTTCACGTGTCCACTTCAGTTTATCGGGGACTGATAAATCCCGCGCTTGTTAGAGCTGCGACCTATGGCCTGGGCATAGGATAAGTGGCCATAAAATTCTTGCAAAGTGGGGTTTTTGACGTTAAAAAAGACATAATTTCAGAGTGATTCGAGGGCTCTTCAGGAATTTTGACACTATACTGACATTCGAAATCTCATAAACTTTGAACACTCATATCTGGGGATGTTATTGAGTTCAGATACTTCACATGCCTGCTTAATGATCTGCAGGGCTAATATAAATTATCTTATTTTACTTTTAGGTCGCAATTTTGGAAAAGGGGTCGTACTTGTTAACAATAGAATATGCTTTAAAGTAAAGTAATTTAGGAAGACGCGTTTTCTTGTTACATATATATATATATATATATATATATATATATATATATATATATATATATACAATCTGAAAAGTAACACAAAACGGGAAATCCAATTACGCTTACTCCAGATACCATGTTTAACGATAACGATACCTACGGATGTTGTCGTTATAAGATTTTCCTTCACATTTTAGTTTTCAGTTTTAACTTTTCTATATTATTCAGAAGAGTGCTACGTTTCTTGCCTTTGGAAGTATTTATATTAATAATTCAAATATTTTAGCTTTGTTTTTGGAAAGTAATCTGTTATTGCATCTCTTCTCCATGTTTTCTCTTTTCAATAAATATACATATTAAAAACTAGGGAGCAGAAATTCATGATACAAAGATCAACCTTGTAATGGGAACTGTTGATAACACTTTATGCTTTTAACAGAACCAATGTGATCTTCTGTGGCAAAGAGCTACGATGGCATTGTATCATGGCAGTCACTGCATAACGACCATTTCTTTACCTTTTTGTTTGTTTCATTTTTGTTGTTGTTGTTGTTTGCTAGCTTTTCAACTTAAGTTGTATTATTTGCATATAAATCGATAACTTTATTAATTATAGATAACAATCCTCTAGCAAAATATGTTATTCATTATTTGAGAAGCTTAGTCCATCACACACACTATTGCCCCCTCATTCAAATTTATGTTCCGCAGGTCGCCAAACGCGGCGATCTCTGGCGGCACCTGGCAGCCCCCTCCAGGTGGATGCTAAGGAGATTCGCAATTGGCTGAATCAGCGGCTACCGTATCGCCCTCTGTTAATCGCCAGCAAGATCCACGGCGGTCGGCATTGATTGTCGAGGGATGCGAGAGATGTTATTAATACTGGATTAGACGGGAGAGGGGAAATTGCATTTTAGACACTGCAGAAAACACGGCACTGGGCTCGTTGCCACGACACTGTTAACTTCGCAGCACACAGAGGGACAGATATGCACTAAAATCTCCGTTCGAAATTCGTGATGACCTTTTTTCCTAAGTGGCAATGTTGTATAAGTGGGCTTTGGTCAAACAAAAAAGCCACTAATAATTCTTTTACCTCATTTTAGAAAAAGTATGCCTTAGCAGCTATTTGAAATACAGTTTTTGGAAATTATGGAAGATTGACCAGTGGTCAAGACAGGTCTGATTCGAGATGAACGCAAAGAGAAGATAATCGTGGTTTTCCTAACGAAAATACGATTTTTTTTTTTAAATCCTTAACCATACACAGAAGCCCCCCCCCCCCCTTCTAATTGGTAAATCGTCCTAAACAAGAATCCATATTGTCTTCCAATTCAAAGAACTTGATAGAGATGGAAAGTGGTCAAGGCGTTTGACTTTAAGCCAAGAACAACCAAATGGGTTCGATTACCTTATATATGACAGGCAATAAAAAGTCGTCTCGTTTCCATGTTGTCCACATGGGGCGGATAAGGAAGAAAGACGCCAAAATTGTAATGAGCAGATCGTCAACCTCTTCAGTTGCGAAACTAGTTATCAAATGTTAAACATCATACAACCCATGAAAATAAAACACGTTGTTAAGTATAACTGAAAAGAAATCTACAAACGACTAGAAAGAGAACTGCTACGTCTGTATCAGATTCTGAACAGACGAAAGCACGACGGATAAATAATTCAATCACCACTAAAACAAACAGCAGCATTAACAACAACTAAAAGTAAAAACCGGTATTGTCGTCTATTTCCCCCAGAAAAATGACTCCAAACTCGATACCGTTAACTTCGAACTTCGTATCTCGTGTTTCATCTGGAACAAGCTCAAAAATACACACTGTATAATTCAATCGTCTTCTTGCGTAATTTAACAAACAACAAACCGCAAGAAACAGTACCGGTGGAACAAAGAATATTTCCTCCTTTATATAACTGTCCCACATTATTCCGTAAAATTAGAAACGAGAAAACATAAACATCAACAAACGGGGTAAAATTTTAAAAACAAAAACAAAAACTTACTCACTCAGATGCGGAAATGCACGTAGTATCCAGTTTAGGGCGTTAACACGAAACCACAACCTTAAAATATACGCATCCAGCGGCCGCCGCCCACAAACACATGATTATTAGATGGATCTCGCAGGCATTTCCCCACCGGGGATGGCAACGAACCGAAAGAAATTCCAGGGCTCGAAAATATCGTTTGACATTTAAGCGCGCTCGCTCTTAATGGATTATCAGCTATTGAAAATGAGGTCAGATGTTCTCACGCTCTGTTTTTCACATCAACAAAGACATAACTTTTAAAATTTTAAATATGGAAATTCGGATTAAAATTTGAAAAATTTCCGATTCCAGTTTGAAAATTAAGTGGATAATAAAAGGTCGAATTATTAATCAGTTTTATTACTATAAAGAAAAAAAAAATATTTCAGGTAGTCTCTTCTAACAAAACTACCGCAGGTTATTAACGTAGGATTACTCATCGCTGCTTACCTCCTATTTTTTAAACGCATTTTGGTACTTTTCTGTTTAACTGTTTACTGCTACTGGGTTTGGCGCGCTACCAAAATTATAACTCGCGACGCAGGACGGACTCTGAATTTTTTTTTTCCTTTCCGGAGGACCGTAATTGAGGAACATAATCCTACGTTAAAAATAAATGTACCGAGTAAGGGCCTGTTCACATAGAATTCATCGGCGCAGCGTTACTCGTATTAACATATTTTAAACCAGTCATAGACCTTAACAATTTCCTGACTAATCGTTTGGAGGTTTGCAATTGGTTAAATATATTTCAATACGAGCAATGCTGACGCTGAGGGATTCTATGTGAACAGGCCCTTATGTATGAAACATGCTTCTCTCCATATATCCTAAATAAATCAGAATCCTGGCAAAAACAAATTTATGAAAGAATCTAAAGATGCACGATGCAGCCTTTATAAAAACGTTCCAGTGAATAGTGGATTCAATACTGTTAGGGAGAGTAAACTTACGGAGGCAGAAGTTATGTAATTAAATCTCTTGGGCAAAATTTTTATTTAGTTTGCCTTTTTAAACATTAAAATCCCTCAGTTATATATGGTATAAATTTTCTAAATTACTGATCTTGGAAAAAACGACTACATCCAACATTTCGAACAAAAACTGGTGACATGTTCCAGTATTTTTTTTTTTTTCGGAGCGAATTAAAATCATTGTGTGAAAAATCACTTTTTGCGTCTAACGAATATGAAACAGTTTTTTATCGAATAACGCATATCGACCAATTACACATGAAACTTGCCTTTATGTTTTGTGCAGGGTATCATTTAAGTTTGAAAGGAAAAAGTCGGGGTAAGCTCACGCTAAACTTTACCAATGTATAATTAACTGTGTCCTTGCATAATTGCCAAACTTCATAGCTTAATCGGAGAAGATACATTAATCATTTCGCTTCTTAAGTCTCTTCATAAAAAAAGAGGTCAATTTGCGGTGTTTCTCAGATGAACTAGTAGAGGTAATCACGGTCGTCATGATATAAGAATATCAGAGTTTTGACTCAAAGAACAATTTATATGTAAAGCCAAAAGAAATTAATAAGATCGCCATTGGAGTCGCCACAGTCATCAAATCTATAGCTGTTATCTATGTATATTCTTTCCGCTGCATAACCTGATAAATCACTTTGTTTACAAACTGTTTTAAACCCGTATTTTTAGTACGAATGAAAAACCAAAATATGAGAGCTTTACCCTGGAATTTTGAAAAGCTTACATTTAGTTTTTAGTATACGTCATCTTAATTTCACGGATATTTCTTCATTTTTGCGCCGCATCTCAGACCTTCAATAAGTTCCCGAATTTTATATATTAAATAAACTGCGGGAGGAAACCATGTCAAAGTCGAAAGTCGCCCATCCTCCTCACCCTTTCTTCCATTTTTCTCTATGTGAAAATATCAGACGATGAAAAAAAAAAAGATGGCCGCTTGCCAGCCAAATGCAGAGCTTGCTATAGAATATTCCGAAGCTTCAAGATGTACATGTAATGGCGCAGTTTTAGGCCTATTGTTTTAAAGTGGAATTTCTAATTGGACATCTCTGACTACCCATGCCAACAACTTGAATGATTATTTAAAGTAAGGAGAACAATTTAGCTGTTATTGTTTCTTATCGTTTTTCAACAAGCCCCGAGGCAAGTGCAGTAGAACTAGAATGGAGTTTCAAAAAGCCATTATCGTTAAAATCAACGTTTCCTTAAAGACATTAAACCTTTCAAGATCACTACGTGCGTCAGTTCCATGCTAATTAAATTATAACTCATATGAATACAAAAGGATAAATGGAGGATAAATAACACATAAATTAACATAAAACAATGTAATTAAATATCAAACATTACAAAATATAAATGAAGTATTTATCTAAAAAAAAATTATAGCAAAGGATATATCATATTTGAGTTAGGACAGAACAGCGTGGTATACAAAGCAACTCCAAAAAAAAAAATGTGGTTTCAAAGCCTGCCGCGTGGGCCAAAGTGTTGAGTGGTTACTGTCGCGCGCTTTCCCATCAGTGGGCTCGGGTTCGAATCCCGAATAAGGTAGGGTCATTTCTGCGCTGTTTTTTCATACGGAGCAGTGTCCGTTAGGCTCTATAGTGGTCTAATAAAGTAGCTAATGAAATAGAGGTGTAAATGGGCGGATATCCTCAAGACAAAAATTCCTGCCGCGTTGGACGAAGAAAAAAAAGAAAGTTTGTCGCCAGTGTTAGCAAATACCAGTACGCGGTATCGCGCTGGTTTATTATTTTACAAGAAATAGACCTTGTAATGGTTGTGATAATCAGGCCCTGATTTTTCATTTGGCCCGGGCCTAGGGGCCCCTAAAAATTTTAATTTTAAATGGAAAAAAAGAAAAAATTCCCAAGTCAGTTTTTTTTTAAATTTTACCTTTTTTAATAGCAATTTTTTTATACATCCTTTCCAATTTGATTTATTTATTGGTTCATCATATGTATGTTATCTATATATATAAAACAGTTCCGTAACTGACTCATTCATTCACTGACTGACTGACTGACATACAACGCACAGACCAAACCGCTGGACCTAAAGGGCTGAAATTTTGCATGGCGATTCTTCTAATAGTGTAGGGGTGCACTAAGAAAGATTTTTCAAAAATTCTTCTTAGATTTTTTTAAAATTAAATTTTCAAGCTGTTTTTTAAACTTTTTTTACGTTTGCATTTAAAATAATACATTGAGGGTTATAAAATTTATATCACGAGAAAGATCATAAAAATTCCTTCAAAATGAAATTTTTTTCGAATTTTTACCTCCTCGAATTTTTTAAGGGAAAACTATAGTTTCCCATTAAAATTCATATTGATATATATCTATATATAAAAAACAGTTTCGTAACTGACTGATTGACTGACTGTCAGATAACATACAGACCAAAACATTGGACCTAAAGGCTGAAATTTTGCATGGCGATTCTTCTTAAAGTGTATAGGGGTGCACTAAGAAAGATTTTTGAAAAATTCTTCTTAGATTTTTTTAAAATGAAATTTTAAAGCTGTTTTTGTAACTTTTTTTTAAGTTTGCATTTAAAATAATAATTTGAGGGTTATAAAATTTATATCACGAGAAAGATCATAAAAATTTCTTTAAAATGAAATCTGTTTTAAATCTTTACCTCCATTTTCTGATTTTTGGTGAATTTTTAAAGATTAATTTTTAGAATTTAATTTATTAAATGCTGATCACGTGGTTTCTTTTTTTTTTTGGGATACTTTAAATTAATTTTGCGTCACGTGCATAACAACGAAATAAATTGACAAAAGAAAGATTAAAATACGGTAAAAGATAAAATTTAACCACTAGACTAATTGAGATGGAAGAATTTTAAGCTTTTAATTCAAATTAGTATGTTTTATGGATATTAAACATACAAATTAATTGCATACATTGACCGTGCTATTTAATTATTTTCTTCTGCATTATTTTGTCTAAAAATATCCCCTTACGATTATATATATATATATATATATATATATATATATATATATATATATATATATATATATATATATATACATGTATATATGGCATTAGTTGCAGACATTGGCCGTTGTATTTATTATAAATATATTTTTTTTTGGCATTAATTGCATACATTGACCGTTGTATTTAATTTGAATGTACTCCATAGCGAAGCACAGGTATTCAGCTAGTATATCAATATGATTATAGTCTCTATGTATAAGCAGTCTGAAAGATACTGGCCGGTATAATTGTTCTGAGAATTCTTTGACTATTAAAAATCAAGAAGTTTACTTTCGTCGAGGCATGGTTTGAATGAGAGAGTTGTCTGTCTTTCAGATTTAGCACTTCCGAAAGACAGACAAAGGCGAAGGTGGCGCTTTGATTCATCGATATCATTGTTCTATCGATGTTATATCGATATTATATCATTGTTCTATCTTTATTATGTGATTCTTTTCTCAGCTATATAAGTACAGTTAAATATTATAAAGGAATGTTTTATGGCATCGATATAATTTCTTTTATGACCTTTTAAAATAGTCTAGAACAGCTAGGATAATTTTTTTAAAATTTGACAGATAAGAAAAAAATAAATGATTTCCAAAATTAATAAGAGAAAATAGGCATACGTGTACATTGAATGCAGTTTTTGGTACATAAAGTTACGTATGCACACAGGCGGAGATTTAATTTAACACAAATAACATTTAATCCAACAAATTAGTATTCTTCAATAATTTATTTTGTAAATGTGTTCAATTTAAAAGTGAAAGCGTTCTCATCTCTCCTTTTCAATTGTTCTCCACGGCGTTTATGTTAAAGCGCCCATCCAGGAATTCTAGCATCAATCTATATCTATACTAATATATAAAGAGAGAGCGGATTTTGTACGTGGAGGGTAATCTCCGGAACCACTGCACCTATTTGAAAAATTCTTTCACTGTTTGAAAGGTACATTATTCCAGATGGACATAGGCTATATATTATGCATATCTGATCAGTAGAAATAAAGTTAGAGGGGATACTCTAGATTTGTGTGCACGGCCGCCATCTTGAATTTTTTCCGCCAGGGTTTGGCGCATTTCGCATGGCGATAATTATTGCGTTCTGGTAAAAATAACCCAATGTCAAATTCTCTAATTTTAAGATCAAACAGTTATTTCTGATGTGATCTTTTAATTACAGTATAATAATTTTAGGTCAGATCTTGGCCTTAACCTGGAAATCTGAGTCAAATTGACTATACTCAAAAGAGTAAATTATTTTTAAAACTACGAGTCTTTTTGTTGAAAATTTTTGAATCCATTATCAGTTTTTCGTTAACTTATTAAATTTAAGTTGCTTTTAATTTTGTTTATCGATTGTCAATTAGTATACTATAATGATACACCATTTCATTTATTTGAAGTAAAAATTATCTGCCATCATTTTTTCGTAAAATGTAAAATACAGTATACATTTTAAATACAATATATTTTAAAATATTTTATAATTCCAAGTTGTAGTGGATTACAAATAAATTTAAATAACTGAAGTTCAACTTCTCTCTCCCCAGGAACCTAAGTTAAAAAGTTAGTTAAGGTTAAGTTATTGGTTTAGGAAAAGGTTTTTTTTTTCTTATTTCCAACACAGCAGGATAAATGGTCAAATAATCCTTGTCCCGATTTTATTGTATGCACCAAATATTTGGTTAAGGTCAATGGTTACTCACCATAAATTTATGGGTTCATAATTATTTTACATTTTTCAAAGCTGAATTTTAGATAATTTTTAAATGGCAAATTATTTAGGTGGTACGAAAATGCTGTATTTTTTTTCTAATTAACAATATATTAGCATAATATTTTGGTGATTCATTGCTATTAGTCAAAGAGTTAGGGCAAACTGAATAGATGGCATTGAAATTTTATCTGTAAGTAAAATTCATTTGACCAAATTTTTCATATGGATCATAATTTGAAAAGGTAGTTTTTAATTAAAAATGACAAAAAAAAATCTCAGTCCAACGATTAAATGATTTTTCAAAAATATTCACAATTTAAAAAGGTCGTTTTTATAAAAAAGCTAAAAGAAAAACCCAAAATTTCCAATATTTGAGAATGATTTTTTCAAAAAAGTGGTTTTTATCAAAAACCCAAAAATAAATCAAAGTCCAACGTTTAAATGATTTTTCAAAAATTTTTCTAAGTTTCATAATTTAAACAGGTGGTTTTTATTACAAAAGCTAAAAAAATTCAAAGTCCAGCGTTTTGAAAACACCGCTTAAAACACATTGGCGAGAATTTTTCCACTCCTCAAAACACGGTAAAATTGCAAAGTTGGCGCAAAAAAATCCAAGATGGCGGCCATGCACACAATTATTAAGTAACGTAATATTAATTTGAATAGTATTTTAGGTGCTTAAAATAATTATAAAAACATTCTTTACTTAAAATCCTTTTTTTATTTTTGTATTTTTATTTCATCTCTTACTCTAATTTTGAGATACCAATGTGTATCTATACTTCTATAATCTATCTATCTATACTTATATATAAAGAGAGAGAGCGATTTTGTACGTGGAGGGTAATCTTCAGAATCACTGTACCTATTTGAAAAATTCTTTCACTGTTTGAAAGGTACAGTATTCCAGATGGACATAGGCTATATATTATGTATATCTGATCAGTAGAAATAAAGTTAGGGGCTTAATCCTAACAATCTCCATTGTTACCGCTACTGTCGTCTACCGCTTTTTGTGCCGAAGTCTTCATCGATGCTTAGCGTGGTGCTATCTATACTTATATATAAAGAGAGAGAGCGATTTTGTACGTGGAGGGTAATCTTCAGAACAACTGTACCTATTTGAAAAATTCTTTCACTGTTTGAAAGGTACAGTATTCCAGATGGACATAGGCTATATATTATGTATATCTGATCAGTAGAAATAAAGTTAGGGGCTTAATCCTAACAATCTCCATTGTTACCGCTACTGCCCTCTACCGCTTTTTGTGCCGAAGTCTTCAACGATCCTTAGCGTGGTGCTATCTATACTTATATATAAAGAGAGAGCGATTTTGTACGTGGAGGGTAATCTTCAGAATCACTGTACCTATTTGAAAAATTCTTTCACTGTTTGAAAGGTACATTATTCCAGATGGACATAGGCTATATATTATGTATATTTGATCAGTAGAAATAAAGTTAGGGGCTTAATCCTAACAATCTCCATTGTTTCTGCTACTGTCTTCTACCGCTTTTTGTTCCGAAGATTTCAACAATCCTTAGCGTGGTGCTATCGCGGTGGGCTTCTGTTCTGACGCTAGCGGTTCGAACCTAGCCGTTCTCCGGCACGCCTTTCTCTTTTAAAAAATTAATTTTAATTATTAACTAACGTAAAATTAATTTAAGGTATTATTTAGATTATTATTAAGGTGAAAAAAGATTTACAATTTATTGGCTATCAACTGGAAATTTATTGGTATAATATTTTGTTCAACCCGGACAAAGTCGGGACGTGCCGCTAGTTGTATATAAAACAGTTCCGTAACTGACTCATTCATTCACTGACTGACTGACTGACTGACTGACATACAACGCACAGACCAAACCGCTGGACCTAAAGGGCTGAAAATTTGCATGGCGATTCTTTTAATAGTGTAGGGGTGCACTAAGAAAGATTTTTCAAAAATTCTTCTTAGATTTTTTAAAATTAAATTTTTAAGCTGTTTTTAAACTTTCTTTACGTTTGCATTTAAAATAATACATTGAGGGTTATAAAATTTATATCACGAGAAAGATCATAAAAATTCCTTCAAAATGAAATTTTTTTCGAATTTTTACCTCCATTTTCTGATTTTTGGTGAATTTTTAAAGATTAATTTTTAGAATTTAATTTATTAAATGCTGATCACGTGATTTCTTTTTCTGGTACTTTCAATAAATTTATCGTCACGTGCGTAACAACTAAATAGACAAAAAAAATATTTTTTTCTCTTTCTAATGCAGCAGACGATTGGATATTATCCAAAAAAAATGCATATCCCTTACGAATTTTTTTTAAATATATATATATAGATAGATATATATTTTACATCAATTGTATACATTGATCATCGCATTTATTATAAATATATATATTTATTTTTTGGCATAAATTGCATACGTTGACCGTTGTATTTAATTTGAATGTACTACGTAGCGAAGCGCGGGTTTTCAGCTAGTATATATATATATATATATATATCATTTCTGTCGCGTGACTCACTGAGAAAGGAATTCACTTTCGCTGAAGTAAAGATAATTGCACCTTATGTAACACGGCATTTTCGTCCAGTGCCTTTTCACCCAACGATTTGCGAATGGATTTAAGAAAGGAGTACAAAAGAAAAAGAATATGATAATATTAGCAGATTGCTCAGTATGCAGTCTATTTTTTGCCCTCGTAATGATTTGCGGCAGCCACTTTGCAGTCAGTAATTATACATGCGCATCATGTGTGATTTAGTACTTCTACTTTTAAAGCCTTGAGATGTGGCTAGCGAAGAATATGCAATTCTCACAGACGCCGAAAATCTTGTGATAAATATTTAAAAAAAAGAGAGAAAAAGCAGTCTAATAATTTATTTATTAGACTATTTATGCTTTAAAAAAAGGGAACTGTTTTCAAAAAATCAGTCTCTTTGATGGGGCCAGGGACAAAAATTTTGTTAAAAAAGCACAATTTTCTAGGTTTAAAACATACCATAGCATTTATTAGTAGAAAAAGATAAGAAAAACGCATCTTTCTGAGGATATCTCATCGTCAGTTAGAAATAATTTAAAAGTGTTCTCTCTATACGTAACTTGCTGTAGATCAGTGTTTGATGTCCGATAATGCCTGAATACAAATTTTTATGATTAGTAATCCTTTAGATGCATTCATTAAAAGGATGCATCGAAAATTCCACGATGTATACCGATAAATTTTGCCCAGCGTTCCTTTGCTATGATTTCATCAAGGTATCGACAGGTTTTTGCATTAAGGGGGTAAGCTGTGAAAATATTGCCTACCACTAAAAATTTATCTTGAAAAAGGTGATTTGGGGCCCTTTAAAAGTTTAATAAATATTTTTTTAAAAATTAATTCTGCAGAAAAAATGTTTAGAATCCATTGCTATGCAAAAAATATTTAAAAAAAAACTGGCGTTATTCAGTGGCGCACTCAGGATTTAATCTTGGGAGGGGGGGGGGCGAGTTGAACGGATAAAAATATTTATAATGCAATTTCAATATTCATAATGCAATTCCTATTTCTTTGGGGGAGGGGCAGGGCTCCTTGACCCACCCCCTGGGTGCATCACTGGAGTTATTCGTTCAGCAGATGCATCAAAATTGCAAATACTTTAAACTTTTAATTTACATTTTCTACAGCAAATTCTAAATTATTAAACGATTTTTAATAAGTATAATCTCGATAGAAAGACACGTTTGATTGGATTTTTTAATCATTACGAAATGTGTATATATAAAAAATTACTGTTTGCCTCGAACATCCCTAAAATGAAAGAAAAAGTGCATCCTCCTGAATGGACACAAGAAGTTTCTTGTGTCCGCGTATAAATGTGGGTGCGAGAAGGAAGAGAGACCCCCCCCCCCACCAACCACCACCACCCTAGATACATAGCATCCCCGAGAGAAGGAAATAAGGAGCAGTTGTGACACAAGTTTCTATAAAATGATTTAGCAGTAAATCTCATCGTAAATATTAAACTTTAAATTAAACACGAATCTCTGGTCTAGCTTTGTTTGAGGGAGATGACGCAGCTGCTCCAAACAAACCAATATTGCATAACCAAGATCCGGTTTTGACAATCATCACTGCACGAATTATATCAACTAAAACGACCGCCATTATTACCGCCAAAAAACGCAATCTTAACTGGAACTAACGTCATTTTTGCAAGTTGCGTTTTGTATGTTTGGTGCGCACAGGAAAAAACGTACTACGAATGAATGATGTGTCTCCTAATGAAGACGAAAATTAATCTGCTGAGCAGAACATCACGCGAATTTTACACCCCGCAAACCAAATAAATTGGAAAGGTCGCCTGGTTTATCTCCAGTTGTGCAACAGTAAATTAGAGTCATTAAATATGATGTTGTTAGGGCCAAAAAAAAATGTATAACTGTAAATAACATTTACTTGAAATTTAAGTTAGGCCAAAGCCAAAAATTATGTTAAAAATAATTTTATGTCAAAGAATTCAAAAATAAATCAACAGATTTATCCCTTACGAAATGTGTTGCATTTTATTCTTTGTTTATAAATTTATTTTTTACTTATTTGGGGAGAGGGGCAATAAGCCAAAAATCTTCCCAATACCTGTTTTATTTCACTTTTTTCATATTTAGAACATGCAGATGAAGGGGTAGGGGGATTCTTCAGTTTTCCTAGCATGGTAGGCAAACAAACCACACCATTTCCACACCTAGAAAATTAACATAGTAGGATGCCGTCCTACTACGATTTTTTGCCACGCTGCCTCAAACGTTTCATTTAGACATTATTTCAATGTTCGTTGGGCACGTTTACCTGGCAAACCAATCAGGGTACGCTCACGCTCTTCCCGCGCGAACCTTGATGATGAATTTTGAATCTAATTCATTATCTCTCCATACCGCGCGAACTGTCAACCAGTGCGGCACGCTTAGCTGTTACACCACCGGGTTACGCTCACTCTCTATCTGAATGAAATTTGATGACGCCTCAGTAGTCACATTAAAACCCTCTCCATCCTCTGCGAACTATTTACTACCTGAATAACAGATCCCGTACTATATACCTATATAGTCCCCTATGGTGGATAGGAAAATATACAGACCGAACACCTTTATCTATCATAAGTTCCATTGCTGCTAAGACTGCTGTGTACTAACCCTATTGGATTCACTCAATGTTAATCTATAAAGAAAATCTGTCCACGGATTGCCCACTTGGATTTAAAGTTTCTTTTAATTGTATTCCGTAATAGTGAAAGAGATTTTACACCCTGGAGCAATTTTCATTTTTTTTTTCAAAATGCAAATAATATTTTAAAATTTAAATAATTCAGGGGGAAAAAATCTGGTGTAATGTGCTATAAATGCTCATAAAGTCCTTTGGTCGTTGAAATTTATAAAATGATTCCTGTTGCAAAGTGCAGAAAAGTTCAGGCTATCTGAAAATACCATTTTTATTGGATTATCAGCATTTATGTAGCTGTCAATAGAAGACACATTTTTCTCCACGGGTTAACACTTAGGTGAGCGAATCTAGTAGGGTTAATACACAGCAGCCATAAAGCTCTTAATTCTTAGTAAATAGAAAAAAAAAAAGTTTAGACGTTATGTCAGGATTTATTATTCAATACAAGTAGGAAGAATAAAACTGGCTCTCAATTGCTACAATGTTTCCCTCCTTTTTCCAATCTCTTCCATTCACTCTCTCTGAAAGAAAGCAAACAAAAAGAGCCGGTTGCCAGCTAACGTCACGATGAGTTCTTGCGCCACATGCCGAGCTTCAAAACGGATTTTCTGGAGTGTTTACGGCAGGATGTTTTCTCGAATCGAACGGTGTGACGAACAACCCTCCACTTCTCTTCGCCATGAATCACCGCCAACGGAGGATGGGGAGGGGGGAGAATCGCGGGCGCTGACTAATGCAATCAAATCCCCACGGCGATTTTCAATCAGTGGTCATTCTCCGGCCATTACTTTTGTTCGACGCGTGTGACCGCTGCCGGACAAAGGTCCCAAGACTCGGGGTAGCATCAATGGAGATTAATGGCGACCCCACGCACACAGAAAGGGTGGATGAGTAATGGAAGAGTTACGCGAGCGTAGCATGTGGTACAACTATAATTAGGATCGCGGATGCAGTGACGTAGCGAGCATAACTGGCGCCCTGGGCACGATACCATTTTGGCGCCCCCCCTTTCCGAAAAACATATAGTAATATGATATATAGAATTAGTGAAAAGGACCATTTGGCGCCCCTGTGCGAGTGGCGCCTGGGGCATGATAGACCCCCTTGCCCACCCCTCGCTACGCCACTGCGCGGATGCAGGGGAAGCGCAGTGGCGTAGCGAGCATAACTGGCGCCCGGGGCACAATACCTTTGTGGCGCCCCCCCCTGAAAAACATACAGTAATATAATATATAGACCCTATATTGGCGCCCCCCGATAAACATATAATAATATAATATATAGACCTTATATTGGCACTCCCCCCCGAAAAGCATATAGTACCATAATATATAGACCTTATGTTGGTGCCCTCCCCTAAAAACATATAGTAATATAATATATAGATCTGATATTGGCGCCCCCCCCACAAAATAATATAGTAATATAATATATATACCTTATATTGGCGCCCTCCACGAAAAACATATAGTAATATAATATATAGACCTTATATTGGGGCCCTCCCCTGAAAAACATATAGTAATATAATATATAGACCTTATATTGGCATCCACCTCGAAAACATATAGTAATATAATATTCGGATCTTACATTGGCGCCCCTCTGCGAGTGGCGCCCGGGGCATGATAGACCCCCTTGCCCCCCCTTTGCTACGCCACTGGGGAAGCGTTCGCGAAATGGTGTTTGTTGCAGTTCGAACAACGAACACCTCGACGATGAGTTATGAATCTAATTCATCATCGATTTATAACTCATCATTCGAACACTCTCAGGTAGTAAAAATTCAAGCAGTTTTCTCAAATCGCAGGCCGAATGAATAAGGGTAAATAAACGGTACAGATGTAGTATACGCAACGAACGCCAAGGGGCGATTTTTCGCCAAATCAGATGGTTGTTTGGCGGTTTTTATATTCTGGCAGGGAGGATTTTAAGATCGGATGGTATTTTTTTGCGATAAGCTTTGTTTTACTGACCGCTACAACCAGCGGAAGCTTTTTTTTACTGTACAACAGCCAGCGGTATGTAGCGAAGCCAGCGGCTGGGGATTTTCTGTAATGTTTTTAGACGGATGCGTAACGGAGCGTAGTGGAGTGAAGCAAGGGTATCTGAGCGAAGCGAAGATTCCGTGTGCGCCTACGAGTTTCATAAAGCCAGCAGTAAGTTTGTTTTCCAATTTATTGTTTACATTTCGCAGTTTAGGCCTAACAGGTCTCCGAACGGGATTTTGGCGCCAAATTGGCGATGGCCCGTTGCGTATACTACATCTGTTCCAAATAAACATTGAAACAAAAAAAAAAAAAAACCCGAGCTCCCGAGTACCTTAAAAGGTTTAAATCCGATAATAAAAAGATATAAAATTTTCCGACAGTAAAATTTTCTCTTAAGTTTTCCACACATCCCATCAACATGCTGCGTAGTTAGAGGATTTCTTATTTTCTAGGCGGGTAGTCACGTGAGGGAATATAATACTAAGCCTCGTCCTCAGAGTATTATTACTAAACGGTTTGGTTTGGTTAGGAGCGCTACGGTCAATTTTTGCTACACGAGGGCTCATTAGACCAGGATCTACAGCTTAAAAGCCTATTCCAAACGCCTACAAACGTCCGTGCCAAGAGTGGTTGGTACTCGAACCCACAGACTCTGGTATCGAAACCAGCGCCCTAGCCATTCGGCCATCATCCGGTTAATACCGAACGGAGATCGAGAGAAAACAGTTCAAGCGATTTCGCAGATCTTCATTACCAATGCAATGGCGTAGCGAGAAGGGGAGGGGGGGGTCCATCATGCCCGGATGGTCCTTTTTACTAATTCTATATATTATATTATTATATGTTTTTCGGGGGGGGGGGCGACAAAGAGGTATCGTGCCCCGGGCGCCAGTTATGTTCGCTACGTCACTGTACCAATGTTAATGTGTACGGGGAATTTTCAGCACAGTATTGTACTAATTAAACATTACCAAATATTTTTTTTTCCAATGCGGAGGCACTTGTCATCAAACATTCGCCTATACTACGCCACAATTTTACGGCCCATTTTATTGTGGGGGCACCATATAGGCGGACAGCATTACCCCCTATGAAGGGACGACACGAACGGAGGCATTTTTCGCGGCGTGACGCCAGGATTCGATCCGAGCACCCTCAGCACCGAAAACCAGCGCGCTATACCACTGGGCCGCCACAAGCCCAGAATACCAAATATATAATTTCGAATATATAGTTTCGAATTTCGTCTTTTTGGCATTTTAAAACAGACTTTTAACTGCATTACGTGTGTTTTTCAAAAATCTTTTTAATTTTCATTTAATGTCGCCAAACTTTTTTTTAAAAAATGTACATTCGCAAATATCTGTTACTCGAAAATTACCGAGAGAAAAATTACCCATGATTTAAAATTGGGCTTAAATATTTGCGTTGCAATTCGTGCGCAACCTTTATGATAACAACCCCTCTTCGCTCAGTTACAAATTTAAAGAAAAATGAGACTTTTTCGTCTAGGGAAGAAAGCTACTATAAAAAGAAATTGGCAGACGTCGGTAACTGATGCTGAATAAGTAAAGCTGAGTTATAAAGAAATCAAATAATCGCTCGCCTTGATAAGATATTATTACGAAGTTATCCTTTAATATATTTTATAATGTAACATATTTTCCCTCGTGGACTATATCCAAGATCAGATATGGTAATAGGGTGTGTTTCGTGCAAATCTGCGTCTTAACTTGGGTGTGTTCCATGCAGTTTTACGTAATATTGCTCCAATATATTTTACTATGGAGTATATTATGTCACGTTTGTCTTATATACTATATTATCAGTGCATACGTTTATACTGGTGTTAAATATTCATTTATTAAAGAGGATTTATTTTATTTGTTTCTGATGGGATTTCAACCGCAACATGATTTTTTTTTCTCTCTTTCGTGGTGTAATGAAACGACAGATGTTAAAAAAAATACAAGGGTTTTTTGTCTTATGTGGATTTTTTATTTTCGAAAAGAAGGGATTTATTGAGGGGCGAGAGGAAACATACACACGCTTTTCTGTTGTATAAAAAAATATTCCTACACTTACATTACAAGCTAGTAAATCCACACGAAAAAAAGCCTTACTTCACCAACTAAAGTATTTTTGGCATGAGCAGTCCCTTTCCCCGGTGGTCATTGATGGGTCAATTATCCCTTACAGTAACTAAAGAAAAAACATTTGTTTTGCCGAGAGTTTAAAATTTGAGACGTTATCAAACGTATTAAGGGGACAGTGGACCTTCAAACCTTTTTTGTTTTGAATGGACTTGCTTGAAATTTGAATATGTGATTAGTACCATCGATATGTAAAAGTGGTTAAAATTTCAAGATGAAATATTAATAATTTATGAATTATGAATTATTAATTATATCAAAAATTGGCCTCATTAAAAATGTTCCATGCGCATTTCTTTGGTATATAATACGGTAGTTTTTATTTACAGGATACCTTATAGAACTAACAATGAAACTTATTGCTTATTTTAAGCATTCATTAAAAATGTAAAGGGAAAAAAATAATAATAGTGAAAACACTCTTTTTATGACGCAAAATACCTATAAATCATCTTTTCAAGTACACAATTCAGAAATTCTGAGCTACGAAGCATAATTATTTTCAATAAGATTTATTTGATATACAGTTAAGTATATAAAACTCACATTTCAAAGCAATACAATAGTTAGAAATGCACCAGGAGCAGTTTGAATATCCGTATGACATGAAAATTTTTATTTTGAGAAAAACACATTTTAAGTTATTGCTATTAGTAACCCCATAATATCTAAATTAAATACAAATACCTATAACTAGGAAAGTAATCACAGTGATAAAAAATTCTTTTTGCAACACATTCCTACTCGTCCGTAGTTTCACTATTCAATAAAATAAAAAAAAATTGAATTTTTGGACAAATTTCACGAATTTGAAAGTCCACTGTCCCCTTAAAACTGCACGGCGCACAACATAGATAGATGAACCACTTGGGCAAAAATAAGCATCTCCAGCGTTCCGTTCTCGCTATCGGCTCTTCATCATGGCAAAACCAAAATATAAGCCAAAGGAGAATTATATGCAAAAACCGGATCATCGCTTTACCTTCTCCGCAGCGTATACTCTTCAGCTATTCCATGGATAGACTATAAGATTAAAATCTTTGTACAATGTGAGAGGTACGCTGGAGATGGTAATCTTTGCATAAGTGACCACTTTAATTTGGATGTGTTCCGTGCAATTTTATTGTCTTCAATCTAAAATTTGCAGCATAAGTCGTAACACTTGGTTCATTCCGTTCTGGGCTGGATAAACAACATTTTTACTAGTGATTTTTACTTTAAGAGTTCTTTTCCTTACAGCATACTTGTCGACTACGCCATACTGAGGAGCCTACAAATTAAGGGTGGAATCAACGGCTGCCTCTGTTGGGTACCCTGGGGACGTCTTCGTTATTAACGAAACTAAGTTGTTTGTACTGAATTTTGTACGCAGCGTTAAATTCATTGTTAAGTTAATAAAATCTGATAAAATATTACAGATATAAAACTTTTAACATAGCAAACTATTATGTTGTAGATGAACAGCTCTCTTTCACTAGCTGAGTACCCGAAAATGGTCGAGGACCGATTTCAAGGGATTTCAAGGAACTGATGTCGAGGACGAACACCCAGAATCTTAAAATCCGTGATACAGATTAAGAAATGCAACTTGTTTCGAACAAATAATTACAGTTCTTCATCATGCCGAGAAATATTAAGTGATGGTCTTGAAGAATAACTAGTTGATACCCGTCAAAACATGACAGCTAGATAGTAAATAAATGTATACTAATACACAAATTATACTCAACACATTATTGCCAAATGTTGAAAATCATAATAATGCGCAGAAACAATTTAATGTGTTTAAGCGGCCCCGTGCTTAGTGAGTATCTAAAGCCAGATTTAAAAGTGTCACTGAGCATGCGCAGAAAACAGTTTTTTTTTTATTGTAAATTATCGCTAATTAAACAGCGTGAAATAAACAATTTCCGTGAGGTATAATCTTATATTTCACAAACATAATTATCATAAAAATAAAAATGGCAGACAGAGATCTAGCTAGAATCCTCGGAACAAACGTGTTTAATCATTAAAACGTCACTGAGCATGCGCAGAAACAGTGAGTTTCTAAAGACAGATTTAAACATGCCACTGAGCATGCGCAGAAATCAATTTTTTAATTGTAAATTACCGCTAATTAATAGAAATTGCGGTTACAAAAACCAAATTTGACAAATCTACAGATTACAACCTTTGGTTTAAGTCCAATATGAAGTAAATTGATGCAGTAGTATTCCCTCACGGACTGACCAAAAAGTCGGCTTAGCAACTTAAATATATAGATTTGGGCCAGAGGTAGCCTAGTGATAGCGCGTCGGGCCTCGGACTAGGGATGCTAAATCACGTCCCGACGAATACCATTCAATACTATCATGTCTAGGCCGGATATAGACACGTTTAATCTGTATCCCGGAACGTCCTTCTGTGAAGACAGTGGCTTGGAGAAGGTACAAGTTCTCTAGTTGCTCGGTCAAAATTCTTGTGGCACCTAGCCAAGGTGGACTCCGACCCTTGTAGTGTCATTGTGAACCAAAGCCGCATTCCGCAGTCGAGACCAACAATAACACAAATGCGAGGGGTCGTTACGTTCTTTAAGGGGACAGTGGACCTTCGAAATTGTGAAATTTGTCCAAAAATTCGATTTTTTTACATTTTATTGAATTGTGAAACTACGGACGAGCAGGAATGTGTTGCAAAAAGAATTTTTAATTTCTGTGATTACTTTCCTAGTTATAGGCATTTGTATTTAATTTAGATATTATGTGGTTACTAATAGCAATAACTTTAAATGTGTTTTTCTCAAAATAAAAATGTTCACGTCATACGAATATTCAAACTGCTCCAGGCGCATTTCTAATTATCGTATTGCTTTGAAATTTAAGTTTTATATACTTAAATGTATATCAAATAAATCTTATTGAAAATAATTACGCTTCGTAGCTCAGAATTTCTAAATTTTGTACTTGAAACGATGATTTATAGGTATTTTGCGTAATAAAAAGGGTGTTTTCACTGTTATAATTTTTTCTCTTTATATTTTTAATGAATGCTTAAAATAAGCAATAAGTTTCATTATTAGTTCTATAAGGTATCCTGTAAATAAAAATTACCATTTTATATGCAAAAGAAATGCGCATGGAACATTTTTAATGAGGCCAATTTTTGATATAGTTAATAATTCATTATTCATAAATTATTAATATTTCATCATTAAATTTTAACCACTGTTACATATCTATGGTACTAATCACATATTCAAATTTCAAGCTTATCCTTTGAAAACAAAAAAAGTTAGGTTTGAAGGTCCACTGTCCCCTTAAGGGGGTCCAGGACACAAAATTGTTCGAATTTTTGGAAAAAACTGTATTGCATTAAACATTTTTCTGTTCTTTTGCGCTTAAAATGACGTTTAAATCATGTTTCTATCTTAATTAGAACAGGAGAAATTATTATTATTTATTTTGCAACATTCTAATAGTAGCCAATCGTTGTTTAAACCTGTAAGTGCGTTTTTCTGCATGATGGATTTTTCCCCATTTCTCGTCTTTAAATTGTTATAAGTCAAGAACCGTTAAAGATAAATGGTTGAAACTTGTAACATGTCTTTTTCAACTATTTTACGTTAATTTTGATTCAGCAAATTTGAAAAAAATATTCACTTTTGAAAATATGATTTTTAAAAAATAAGTTACATCATTTTTGTCGTAATTTTTAATCTAAATATTTTTAATTTCTTTAAAAATTAATATTTTAAAAAATGGCGAATCAAAATTAAAACTTAAATATTTCTGTTTAATTAAATGAAAAAAAATTAAAATTCGACAAATAATATTTCGAGTTATAACGATTTTAAATTGCCCGACTTTTATTAAAAATTTTAAATTTTAAATTTTTTTAAAAACTTGAGAAGTTTTATGATGTGATTTTGTTTACAAATTATATGGTTAACCATCACAAAAAATTTCAAAATTTTAACTCAATAAATAAAAAAAATTTCAAAATGTGTCCCAAACCCCCCTTAATATGGGAAACAATAGAATTCTCCTGGGGACCTACGTGGGAGGTATGCGGCAGAAGCGATGACATGAAACGGTTTCACCTGTCCGAAGATCGGAGAATGAAATTTATATGCTCTAGCCCACGCAAAAAAACACACAATAAAACTGGAGTGAAAAGGCGGGAAAACAGAACCGAAAAGACGGAATCATGTGGCGGAATTTAGAAATAATAGTACAGGTAACCCTCCTATAACACAGTAGATAGGTTCCTAGAAAATACGTGTTATGTGAAACCGTGTTATATGAGACCCAGAGACAGTTCAAAAAAAGGCGGTTACGTTCTGAAAACTTATTAAAAACAAAATTGTTTTTTAAAAATTCGATATAAGCAACTTAATTTTTATTAAAAATATAAATGTACGTATAACACAAAATGAAAAGAAACAAAAAAAAATATTATTTTCATTTAATGCGACCTTAATTTAATAAATTTATTCCTCATCACTGCTCAGTACAATCAAATGAAAACCTTTTTTCGATTAAAGGATATCAGCTATACTTTCAGAACCTTTTTCTTCATTTAGATTTTGTGCACCTTCTATCCTCTTTAAAAAATCTGTAATTTTGGTTTATTTTCTGGTTCCTACAAGGTCATTGTAGATTCACGGTATGGAGATAGACAATTAATTTTGCAGCTCCCTTTTGAATTTTCGGCTTCTTTCAGCGGAAGGGTCTGCATTCAGGAAAAATGATTCAAGATTTTCGGCTAAGCTCAGGCCTTCTTGTAATTTTATAGAGTTACTAGACGGGCTTCGCCCGGCTAGGCTCGGGCTTCGCCTAGCTACGCTCAAGCCATCCGTGTAACATATTTATGTACTTCGGGCCCCACAAAAGAAAAAAAAAGCCTACAAATGTATTAAATTCAAGTGAACAAATTCGTTTCAATTTTCATTCCTGTCGCTGCCGACAGATGGCAGCACCACTGCACCAAATGATTTGGTTTCTCAGCAGTGAGTGATTTTAGAATGAAAATATCTCTAAAACTATTGAATTAACAGAATAAGTGTACGCAGAAAAAATTATCAGTTTTCGAAGCTCTTTCCAAATATGTAACATTTATGTACTTTCATGAGAAAAAAAATACACCGATTTTCCTGTATATTTGTCGGCCATTTTTTTTCGAGGAGTGGCCCGCCCGGATGAGTTACGGTCACGTGATCTGACATCCACTTGTCCCTTTATTAGTATAGATAAATGAATAAATTATAATTTGTTTATACATTTTCATGTAAAGCCACTATAGTTCATTATTCCTTCCCGTAATTATTTTAAGGTAATTTAGTTTTAACAAAAATCATGTCATCTAGTGTTGTAGAAGTACAGTGTTGTACAAAGGTTTTCGCAAATTTTTTATCGTGTTAGAGCGAAACTGTGTTACAGGTTGCAGTGTTATACGAGGGTTCCCGCAATTTATCTTAACGTGTTAGAGCGAAACCGTGTTGTAAGATGGCGTGCTGTAGGAGGGCTACCTGTACATAATCAAATGAATAGAAAAAAAAAGTGGGATATTTTGAGAAGCATTACAGTATGTGTAAATATTTTCCCAAGACGACGCAAATCTAGAAGTAAAATTATCTATGATCAGGTCGCTGCAAAGTTTATTTCCTGCCCGATATGTATTGAATATTTGAAAAAAAAATGACGTGTCCATTAATATGCCTCATAGCACAAATTAGGATCGTTCACTGCTTCCACGACGTTCGACTCTTCAACTCAGTGGTTCTCAAACTGTGCGCCCCAGAGCTTTTCTAGGTGCGTTCCGTAGTATTCCTAAAAAATCTATCCAGATATGAAAAGCAAATGTACACTAAGTTACTATATTATACCATTTCTTTACGAACACTCGGCTTGTTTCGTTGCGACATTATTATGATAGTTATAAGTTACTTTTCTTGCAACTAGCTTCTGATTCGCAATTTTTTTTACGCGTTTAAAACACGTTAACAGGAACAAAACGAAAAAAGGAACAAAACGTATAAAGGAACAAAACGAAAATGTTGTTGTAACTCATTGCTTCCTTCATAGAGAGGCCTTGATGTCAAGAACATTAGGAGAGGATTTAAGAGAGGTCTTAGATCAAGTTGTTAAAATGGTGAACTTTATTAAACAAGACCAGTTAAATCACGCCTATTTGTACAGGTTTGCACCAAATTATAACATATTAGCTGAACACCCGCTCTTCGCTACGGAGTACACTCAAATTAAATACAACGGTCAATGTATGCAATTAATGCCAAAAAATATAAATATATATATATTTATAATAAATACGACGATCAATGTATACAATTGATGTAAAAAAAACATATTTATAAAAAAAATCGTAAGGGATATTTTTATAGACAAAATAATGTCCAATCGTCTGCCGCATTAGCAAGAAAAAAATATTTTTTTGTCTATTTAGTTTTTATGCACGTGACGATAAATTTATTTAAAGTACCAGAAAAAGAAATCACGTGATCAGCATTTAATAAATTTAATTCTAAAAAATTAATCTTTAAAAATTCACCAAAAATCAGAAAAGGGAGGTAAAGATTCGAAAAAGATTTCATTTTGAAGGAATTTTTATGATCTTTCTGGTGATATAAATTTTATAACTCTCAAATTATTATTTTAAATGTAAACTTAAAAAAAGTTACAAAAACAGCTTAAAAATTTAATTTTAAAAAAATCTAAGAAGAATTTTTGAAAAATCTTTCTTAGTGCACCCCTACACTATAAGAAGAATCGCCATGCAAAATTTCAGCCCTTTAGGTCCAGCGGTTTGGTCTGTGCGTTGTATGTCTGTCAGTGAATGAGTCAGTTACGGAACTGTTTTATATATATAGATTAGTCCTATTTTGTATACAGTGCGCCAGAAAGTATCTGTAGTATTGTAAATGCGCTCAGACTGTATAAAGTTTGAGAACCACTGCTTTAACTCTTTAGAAGCAACTGCGAACAAAGAATGAATTTTGAGGAACTTTCTTGAAGGAGGCAATCTGGCGAATCACGTGACCAAAAGGCATTCACTTTTTCTCTTTTGGCTCGAATGACTGAGAAAGCGTGACACTTGCCCTCGAGAGGAAGGTGAACCTGAAAGGAACAAAGCGTACACGGAAAAAAAAAAAAAAAACGTTCAATACTGATTACATCCCTCCCCGTGGTTTAAAAGCAAACGGACTAACAGTAGGAGGAGAAGCAAATATATTATGAAAAAAGTCATGAGTCACCTTTAAAAGCTTAGAATACCCCCTGATAAATAATTAAATGAATGAAGACACGAGTCTGTAAGTGGGGAATCAGGTAGAAAAGAAAGTTCCCCCCACCCCACCCCCTCTCTCCTCTCATAAGCCCTCTCCAAATAGGGGTGTACAAAACCTGAAAATTTTATTTTGTTTATTCTATAGAGATTATTACTCTCCTTTGTAAAAAACAAGGGTTCAGTTCCATGTCAGCTTGATATCTCTTACATCAGGGGTTCTCAACAAGGGGGGGGGGGGGACTTCCTCCCAGGGGAAATTTCAGGGCTTCCGGGGGGATTAGGGACCACTATCCAGAAAAGTGGGATACCCTGTAGATTAAGCACAATCTGTAAATACAGGTATCCCTCCTACAGTACGGCATCTTACAACACGGTTTCGCTCTAACACGATTGGATAAATTGCGGGAACACTCGTATAACACTGCAACCTGTAACACGGTTTCGTTCTAACACGATAAAAAAAGTTGCGAAAACCTTTGCACAACACTGTACTTCTATAGCACTAGATAACATGATTTTTGTTTGACACATTTAAAATCTAAATTACCTTAAAATAATGACGGGAAGGAATAATGAACTATAGTGGCTTTATATGGAAATGTATAAACAAATTATGATTTATTCATTTATAACTCTATGAAATTACAAGAAGGCCTAAGCTTAGCTGGAAATCTTGAATAATTTTTCTTGAATGCAGACCCTTCCGCTGAAAGAAGCCGAAATTTCAAAAGGGAGCTGCAAAATTGTCTATCTCTATACTGTGGATATGCAATGACCTTGCAAGAACCAGCAAATAAACCAAAATTACAGATTTTTTCAAGAGGATAGAAGGTGCAATAAAAAATCTAAACGCAGAAAAAGGTTCTGAAAGTGAAGGTACTATCGTTCAATCGAAAAAAACGTCCTCGTTTGATTGCACTGAGCAGTGATAAGAAAGAAATTTATTAAATTAAAGTCGTATATATTAAATTAAAATAATATTTTTTTGTTTCTTTTCGTTTTGTGTTATACATACATTTATAATTTTAATAAAAATTGAGTTGCTTATATGGAATTTGAAAAAAAAAGTTTGTTTTTAATAAGTTTTTAGAACGTAAACCCCCTTTTTGAACTGTCTCTGGGTCTCATATAACACGGTTTCACACAACACGGCATTTTCTAGGAACCTATCTACCGTGCTATAAGATGGTTACCTGTAGTATGTTCTTAATTTAACCAACGACGTTCAATAAAGTTTATTGAATGTCGCGGATTAAAAATCAGTTCTTGAACAGGCAGCATTATTTTTAGTCTGTTACCTTCATTTTCAGTCTGCCGTCATTCACTTTAGACTGTCATGTAGTAAGTTCTGAATATTAAAATAAAAAACTAATTTTATTCAAGTTTTGAAAACTATCAACATTTTCTATTGCTATTACATTTGCAAAATTCTACTATAAAAAATAATTAAATTTATACGTACCAATATAGAAAAAAAAATAAAAGATTTTTCAATATTTTTTGCATTTTATTGGGAATGCACTTTTTGAGTTAGACAGTATTGGGAACGACGTATGTATGCTAACTTATCTATATTAGGGGGTCTTCAAATTTCCAGTACAAGGGCCTTATGAATAAATTTAAAGCTCATATAAATGACCCGCACATCTGTAGAATGAATTGCCAAAAACATACTCAGAAGCAATGTTTGCAATTAATGAAGCAGAAAATAAATAGAACTTGTATATAACTATATCAAGAGTAAAAATTTTTGTCAACAAGCTTCTCACATCGCAACAGGGATTCCTAATCATAAACTTCAATTTCCTTTTACTAAGCGACATAAACAGGAGCAGTGGCGCACCCAGGATTTTTTCTTGGGGGGGGGGGCGGGATGAATGGATAAAAATATTTATAATGCATTGGGGGGGGGGCCGAGATGAACGAATAAAAATATTTATAATGCAAAATCTATATTTCTACTTCTTTGGGGGGGGGCAGGGCCCCCTGGGCCCCCCCCCTGGGTGCGCCACTGAACAGGAGTAATTTGCGATTTGTAGAATGACCCCCCCCCCCTCTCTCCCCTCATATTTTCCTCTCAGTCGTATTTTTGTTTTTTAGTAAATTCTCTACTTAAAAGCCCAATATATTTAAATATCAATTCTAGTATGGAAATTTTTTATATTCATAATCTTTTCTAGCAATAAGAACCAAGAAATATAGCAATTAAGTGTTTAGGAACACGTAACATTCGATCTCCTTAGCGGAAAAAGGCTGTGAAACGTTGTTGCAACACTTAAGTGCAATTATCAATTAAGTGTAATTATGAGGGGTCTTTCTTGCGTATGTTTTCGATTTGCAGGTAGCTTTTTCGAATTTTTACGCTCCTTTCACTTAAAATGGGGTGAACTGGTTCTGCGAGACAAGATATACAGTCATATCAATGGGTTACTCACTGCCTGCGAGATACGTGTAGAAAAATAAGCTACATTACACAAAGTAAATCTAAATTATCTATACATTTCCTGCTCAGATTCAAAATTATGAGCTTGTTTGCCAGTTCAATACAACAAAAAACAGCGCACGTTTTCTCCATATTTGTAAGAATGCGGGCTGCCTGATAAGTGTGGGATCAGAATAAAACAAATTTTGTAATAATGGGGTCAAGTATTACTGAATTCGATGCGGTAACATTTCTCTGAAACTGATAAAGCAATTTCTATAAAACTTGGTAAATACATTCATTTTGATGCAAGGAATAATGTATACTTCAAATTTAGTATTTTTAATTGCATTAATTATTTAAAATTAACATGTTTTCAATAAAAAAATGTTTTTTTTAAAAATTTTGTAATTTTAATTTAAATTTTAAAACATTTAAGTTTTTAATTGCTTAAAAATGGAGTATACGTTAAATATACATTAGTTTTACATCATTATCAATATTTTTTGGGACTCTAGAACCAATAGTTTTGCTACAGTCTTGCGCGCAATGGATGCAAGCCAAAACACAATTTTAAAATTTTCATCAAAATTAAAATTTAAAAATTAATTAAAATACCAGTTGTAGACTATTGAAATAATTATGCTACATAGAAGATATAATAAGCTTTCAGTGGCAAAAATTTCATGCATTTATCTTTTATAGGGAATGAGAAATAAAATTAAATGTGACATGATGCTAAATTGCACCTTCAGTGAAAAAGTAATACTCCTGAGAACCCTTAAGGCAGTAGTTCTGATTAGTTACCATTTGGCGATTTGCTTTTGGCGTCAGCTAAACGTTTTTTCCCCGATTAAAAGATACCATCTATAAATTACTCTAAAAAAATTCAATTTTTTTCTTCTTTCTGATAGTAAAAAGGTTTCCAAATTTGGTGAGAAATCGCTCCAAAAATGTTGCAAAACAAAGAACCTTAGCTACTAGGAACTATCGTGATTTTCATTATTTTATAGCATATTCATTAAGGGGACATGGGAGCTTCAACCGTGAATTTTTTAATTTTGCATTTTTGACACTATAAACAATGGGATAATAATGTGTAATCTTTTTTACTAAAATTGAAGACCCTTAGAATTTAAAATAAGGATTTTTGGCAGAAAAATGTCTGTTTTTCAAAAAAATTTTCAAAAATTCTAGCATTTTTCAAAATATTCCATGTGCATTCCAAATCCTTTGAAAACCTTAAATTTTTTAATATAAATTTTTCGTACATATATAAACATAGCTGTGCAATGATTTTGTTTAGTATGAATCAAAATCCATAAACAACTATTATGCTAACGTAATTCTGCCTGTTGTTTTTATGTTTTTGCTTTATTTCATGATCTATAAATATGAAAAATACTTTTGGTTTCAAAGAATAATGCCCAGGTTGGTGGAAAATACTTAAATTAAAAATCCTGAGAAATTTGGAAGAAATCAGAACAAAAGTAATGCGCATGGAACATTTTGAAAAATGCTATCATTTTTGAAGAATTTTTTGAAAAACAGGTCTTATTATTCTACAAAATACTTATTTTTGAATTCTAAGCGTAGTCAATATAGTAGAAAATAATATTAATTATACTCTTTTTGTAAACGAGAGTGAAATTTTGAAATTTTTAAAAAAACGAGGTTGTAGGTCCCTTGTCCATTTAAAATTAGATGGGTTTTATTTTAAAATTTTGTTGGTGCCATGCGTCAGCTGGTAGAGGAATCTTTTCTTTTACGACAAAAGTACTTCGGTTTTATAAAAATGACACTCAATAATCTATATATATAAAACAGTTCCGTAACTGACTCATTCATTCACTGACTGACTGACTGACATACAACGCACAGACCAAACCGCTGGACCTAAAGGGCTCAAATGTTGCATGGCGATTCTTCTAATAGTGTAGGGGTGCACTAAGAAAGATTTTTCAAAAATTCTTCTTAGATTTTTTAAAATTAAATTTTTAAGCTGTTTTTTAAACTTTTTTTACGTTTACATTTAAAATAATACATTGAGGGTTATAAAATTTATATCACGAGAAAGATCATGAAAATTCCTTCAGAATGAAATTTTTTTCGAATTTTTACCTCCATTTCCTGATTTTTGGTGAATTTTTAAAGATTAATTTTTAGAATTTAATTTATTAAATGCTGATCACGGGATTTCTTTTTCTGGTACTTTCAATAAATTTATCGTCACGTGCGTAACAACTAAATAGACGAAAAAAATATTTTTTTCTCTTTCTAATGCAGCAGACGATTGGATATTATCCAAAAAAAAAATGCATATCCCTTTCGATTTTTTTATAAATATATATATATAGATAGATATATATTTTACATCAATTGTATACATTGATCATCGCATTTATTATAAATATATATATTTATTTTTTGGCATAAATTGCATACGTTGACCGTTGTATTTAATTTGAATGTACTCCGTAGCGAAGCGCGGGTTTTCAGCTAGTGATTCTATAAAAGCGAGAAAAAATGTTCAAAAATAATTTTTGAAAGAAGGCAAAAAATCAATGACCTATGTCGTCAAAACTTATCCTTGTTGAGTCACTTCTCCAAATAATGAGGAGCAATTAATTTCGTTTCTTGGAATTATGAATAACAAGTATGGAATAAAATAAATAAAGTTTAATTGAAATATTTTTTTAACCTCATTATCTCGAAAGAAATCTTCATTTCTATGCAATATCCAAATTTAGCTCATAACCTATGGTTGACCTACCGGCTTACGCATAATCATAGGAATTTTAAAAATAAAGGTACTAGTTAAAAATAAAGCACGTTTCTGAGACTTCAATTTATAATGATATAAAAAACTTTATAAAAATTTTTCTTACAGCTAAATTATAAGTATGATAAGTTTTTTAAAACCGCTGTGTACATTTGCGCTTCAATTTTTTTTAACAAGTTAAAATTAAAGAATTACGCGTTTAAAGGTTAATGAAAGAAATTCTACATTGTTTTGTGTTTTATATTTTAGAGTTAAACAATTATTTTTTCAGCTGAGAATTTCTATTAAGAGTCTAACCAAAAGAAGTTTATTTCACATTAAAAATAATTATTACATATACTATTAATTTTAACTTGGTACTCTCCATGGAACCGTGAAATCTAGAGTTTCAAAATTACACAAAAAGTGGGATTAAATATAAAATAAAGCATATACGCTTCTAAATTTGATCCGAAAAAGTGAAAAAAATTAATTATGAAAAACCTTTCTCGGTATAAAAATTGTAAAATAATGCAAGAATCTTGAAAAACGTTCGTAAAACAGTAATTTCTTCTATATATAAACTGTACAACAGTTCCGTAACTAACTGACAGATAATGCACAGACCAAACCGCTGCACCTAAAGGTCTGAAATTTTGCATGGCGATTCTTCTAATAGTGTAGGGGTGCACTAAGAAAGATTTTTGATAAAAATTCTTCTTAGATTTTTTTTTTTAATTAAATTTTAAGCTGTTTTTGTGGCATTTTTTAAGTTTGCATTTAAAATAATAATCTGAGGGTATAAAATTTATATCACGAGAAAGATCATAAAATTCTTTTAAAACGAAATCTTTTTCGAATCTTTACCTCTATTTTTTTGGTGAATTTTTAAAGATGAATTTTTGGAATTTAATTTATTAAACATGGTTTCTTTTCTTTTTGTGCTACTTTAAATTAATTTTGCGTCACGTGCATAACAACGAAATAAATTGACAAAAAAATATTAAAATACGGTATAAGATAAAATTTTACCACTAGACTAATTAAGATAGAAGTTTTTAAAGAATTTAATTCAAATTAGTATGTTTTATGGATATTAAACATACAAATTAATTACATACAACTGACCGCTGTATTTAATTTGAATATTTTCTTCTACATTATTTTGTCTATAAAAATATCCGTTACGATATATATATATATAAATTAATTACATTAATTGCATACATTGACCGTTGTATTTAATTTGAATGTACTCCGTAGCGAAGTACGGGTATTCAGCTAGTACTTACATAAGAACTGGATCACACATAGATTGTAAAACCTATCTTCAAAGGTTAAGGCACAATCACTACAATAAAAATCCCTCCATAACAATGACATCAAGAACATACTCAATGAGTGAACTTCAAAATTTTATATCTTTCTATATTGAAAGATTTTTAATCTCCGTATAGATAACATATCAATATCGTATCTTTAGGGAAAGATATGAACATTCAGTCGTTTTGAATGAGGATAAAATATGTCAAAAATCTATTTATGAAGCTAAATCGAACAGGAAAATTGCTTTGATATCCACATTGCTGATATCAAGGCAAATATATCCGTGCGAAAATTTCGCATGCGAATAAAATAAGATTAATTTTACAGCGGGGTTGGTAGTTTGTAGTAGGATGATAAGAAGAACCGGTTCATTTGTAGCCATTGTTTATTTGTCAAATAAGAATGATGCGTAAGGATAATACAAAACCGATTACCAAACACTATTGGAGGAGAAGAATAACACAAAACAGGAGAACATGAGAACACTTCAAAACACATTTGTAGACAATATTAAAAGTTAAGTATGACCCAAACTCGTGGAAAATGTGCTATTTATATTACAAAACCTCTTTGTACACAATATTTGACCGTGCCGTATTGACGCCTCCAGGGAACAAACTCTAGGGTCAAAATTAATTTTTTCAATCTCGATTTTTAAACAGACAGTACAATGTGTAATTCTAAATTAACAATTCGTCAGAAGCGGAGAACTTAATCTTTAAAATGGTACCGATTTTGGTTAAGCATGAAGCCATTTATCGATTTTGGTTAAGTATGAAGGGAGAGAAAGGGATCGTCACAAAAAATCACCTTCTAGAAATAATATTATATGGTTTTTCAATGCAAAAGAATAATATACACCTACGCGGATGTTGCCACTAAGGAAACTCATTAATGAAATCACAGAATGATAATAAAAGCAAGCGATTTTTAAATTTAAAAGTTCAGTGCGATTTATAATGGTAATATTAAAAAAGCTACAGTGCGCGCCATCTAGGGAAAGAAAAAATGTTTATAATGTTTATACTTCGATTTTTAAACAAACAATAAGATATACAATTCTAAATTAACAATTCGTACGAAACGGGCATCTTAATCGTTAAAATGGTACCTCATTTATCGATTTTGGTTAAGTATGAAGGGAGAAAAAGCGATTAAAAAAAACTTCTTTAGAAATAATATATATAGATAATATATTTATAATTTTTAAAATGTTTTGCTTCTTGCAGGTAAACATTTCAAAAACACGAGCAAATTTCAAATCAGTAAAACTGTACTTGAATTCATATAATGATAAAATTAACACGGTCAAAATTGTGAATAAGTCGTCGAAAAGCATATTTGCTGCGCGTGATTACACCCGTCAAGAGCGGAATTTTCAGAATCAGTGCCAACCAATTAGCAGATCAAAACAAAGTGACGTCACGTTGTCGTGACAACCAGCTGACTGAAGCTTTATTAAAAATGGGAAGGGGACAAAGCAGATTTCAGTCTAGTTTGTTTAGGCATATCAAGGTTATCAGCTTTTGTTAAGAGTACAATGCCACTGCAGGAGGTAGAATAATGATGCGTGATAATGTCCTGGGAAAATATTAGGTAACGCAAATAACAAAAAAAAAAAGAATGTAGAGGGGATTTCTCTTATCAAACGCATGATATGTTGATGTATACCTAACAATACCAGTACTAATTAAATGTTTTGCGTGTGCAACATAATATATTTATACTCTTGCACAAGCAAAAGAGGAAATACGAAACAGAACATATAATTAAACATACTTCCAATATTTAACTTACAGATCGTCAATTCAGATACTTGCAGTCTATTTGCATTGTCGCTACTCATGAAACGTCTGGTGTAACACCCGTTACATACCTTTTAGCCATTAGGTCCTTTATATTTTTTTGGCTACTTATATTTAAATGGCCTTACGATATGCTTACGAGGGTGGGCTTATGATAACGATGTTAATAATAATATTAATAATAATTTTAAATATGTACTAAGGTACGCACATTTTAAATGGGGACAACGTTATTTAAATCCATGTAGTTAAAATGTTCGTATCTTCACTCTCACACATAAAATCTAATTTAGAAGAAAGAGCTCACATTGGAGAATAAAGCATTTTACAAATGATTATGACAATTTTTAATAACGACGAATCGAGTTTCCAGGATAAAAAATATAGAAATAAGTTTTTTACAAGAGTTTTAATTATAATGGCGATCAACTACATTGTAAATGCAAATTATATTCCGACTACTGGAGTTGTCACTGGTGTGGAAAAGAATTAAATGTTTAACGGTGGCATTGAGGCTTACATCTCCATAAGAAGAAAGTTTCAAGCAGGTCTTAACGTTTAATAAAGTATGAAGTACATAGCAGAATGAAGTTGGAAATTTTTAATTTTTCAGATTTAAAAAGAAAAAAAAATAAAATTAAATTAAAGTTCGGGAATTTGGTCACCAGGGTCTTGAATTTTAAACGTTACCAAAGTTAGATCTGTCTGATGCCCGGATCTTTAAAACGCGCTGCTAAAGGCTTATTTCCCGATGTGGTAAATGGATAACATAAAGTGTCGTGAGTTTCTGTTCTTATTCTACAACCTCAAATTCGTGAGTAAATGAAATCACTGTATATATATATATATATATATATATATATATATATATATATATATATATACAGTGGAATCTCGATCTATCGTTTTTCAAGGCTGAATGAACTGAAATGAACGATAAATGCGGAAAAACGATAGATGCGGGAACATAACAAAGCAATATAATCGCTGGGACTGGAAGAAATGAACGACACATGCGGGAAAACGATGATTCGGAAAACGATCGATCGAGATTCCACTGTGTATATATATATATATATATATATATATATATATATATATATATATATATATATATATATATATATATATATATATATATATATATATATATATATATATATATATATATTATATATGTGTGTATGTATATATATTTATTTATTTTTCCAATATTTGGTAGTAAATTATATATACACAAGGAAGGAATACGATACAAATAAGGTTTTTTACTCTACCATGGACCGATGGACCGTGGAGGTATTCCGATAAGGAAAGGTGGATCGCCAGCTGAAAAAGGTTGGGAACCACTGGCGTACTGAATTGAAGAAAAAATGGGAAATTTGGTGAGCTCAGAATTATCATTTGAAAGACTTGACAATAGAAAGAAAATATTTCTCCTTTCCGTTGGAGCTAGCGAAAGAATTAGAACTGCATATTTTTTTCGACATTAGTCCTAGAGCGTTCGGGGCAGGTATCTTGTACAATAGTCCTGTCATAATACGTAAGATTTGACCATGCAAACTTTGTAAAACACTAAAGTGCAAAAAAAAAAAAAAATGTTTGATTCATGATAATTACACACAATTTCGCCACATATGTTGCTATTTTTTTTAGCACAAATCTTAAAGTTCGAAATCGTATAAGATCTGTATAAAAATATTCCAATACAAATGTTTTACACCATTCATAGAAACAACTACAGAACGGAATACTTTAGTCAACCCATAGTTACTTTAAAAAATTTTCAGGGAGTAGAAAAATTCGTTACAGCAATAATGCAAGCCTACATTTAGAACATTGGCATTAAGTGTGTATAGATTAACATACTTTTTAATCGAACAGATTGTTAGGAGCGGTTGATTTTGAGAAACACCATGATATACGAAGGCTTACCAAATGTGTCAAATAGCAGGAATGAATCACCCAGTTTTAATATATGGCTCAGATGAAAAATTAAATAATTCTTTTTACCCCTTTTTATTCTTTTCTAAAGAAAACTAAATTTTAAATAAAAATCGAGAAACTGAGTGATTTAATGAGCTGTTATTGATTTTTGTGAGATAAAATATTAATTAGATCGGATTAGACTATTTAATATAATACTTTGTTCACGTATTAACGCATTTACTATTTCTTTATTTCGATTCTTTCTTTGAAAAAATATCAGCGTGATCTTGAACTTAATTCGATACAATGTTTGATAATCATAATATCATCTTACAAGAGACTATTGCAAACTCACGCGCACGAAAATAACAAATCGTTGAAATAATCATTAACGAAAAAAAAAAAAAAAAAAAAAGAAATTATTCCAAGAACGACGGTCCCAAAGATTGAATTTCTAATTCGACACCGACAAGAACAAACACAGTCGAATATATCAAAGATCACGAAGAAATTCATATCGGAAAAAAATTACTATATTGCTCGCAGTATCACGAGAAGTTACACCATTAGCTCCACGCTAATGCATTGGAACGAAAATAACCTAATCTAGTGCCACGGAAGAGGAAAAAAATAATAATGCCTTGAAACATTCTTTCTTTCTTCCTTTTTATTTTTTTCTCGTTAGCTTTCGATTTCTTTTACCTGCGCTCCAATGACCAAGAGAACCACTTTCCTTTTCAGGTTTTTCTTTATTGTTTTTTTGTTCATTATTATTATCGCCCGCAGCTACGTTTGAAAAGCCGTAGCAGCTGACAGTGACGTAAAACAGATCTTTTAGGTTTGCTGCAATGTGACGGGAATCACAAATACGCGGGCCGCGCCAAAAAAAAAAAAAAAAAAAAACGTAACGTTTATCGGTACGAAAATTCCGTACGTACTCTTACTTCACGGTTTCTAAAAATAAATCAAAACAATATTTCGATGATAATTTTATCTTCTTTTTTTTCTGTTAATACGCATTTTGGGAGCGTGTGTAAAACAAAGACATCTGATAGTATTGTGTTTGATGATGCAGCAAAGTTTGGTTCCAAATATTTCATTTGTTATGTAGCATATTTTTGCTTCATAACGGGTAATATTGAACATATCATAATTCCACTGATAGAGAACTAAATCTGTTTGAAGTAAACAATATGGTTTACTTGGAAATTATCTTTTTCCATTATTTTGGATAATGTCATAAATACTTAATCTCTTCTAAAATTACATAAAGACCATATTAGACATACCATAAATCTATGTGTTCAGTAAAATACCCAAGAATAAAATAATAATATACATCGGGCCAAACTGCTCTTTATCCTAATGGCGGCTCTCCGCAGAAATTTTGGTATCTAGTGCCAAAATCAAAATTCCCAAAATTATAATTAGCAGTTTGTCGAGTAACCTTTATTTCTGGTACAACTGATAGCTGTGAATCCTTCTATTTTACATTTAGGTCGGTCATAAATAAACAACGCTCAGTGTTGACACATCAACATTTAACTGAATGTCTAGGAACTGCAACAACTCAAAATATGCCAGACTTCAATAATTTGGCGAAAAAATTTAAAGAAAAATATATTTATTTAAAGCTATTAAAACTATTTAAGACTTTAGAAATGCTAATCCATCTAACAATTGGTGAATGATATATTTAATGAAAACATTAGAAAAAAAAAAACGTTTTAAATTTCTCTCGTATCAAAAATTACCTTTTTTTCTGTTTTTGGATCTTCTAAGTTTGATGACTTTCCAAAATGGGTTTTAACACAGGGCCCGATTTAGAAAATTCTTGACTATAGGCACAACTTGGGGGGCCCCCTAACACTGATGTGGCCGTAAAATTTCCAAAATTGACAAACACAAAAAAAAAAAAAAAAAAAAAAAAAACTATGAATCATTGTGAAAGTACCATTTTGCCAAGAATTGGCTATTTTAAGCGTAGAAGCCTAGAACATTATCAAATAACAAAAAGCAATACAACATATTAACTTCATCATTAAAACATCAATACAATGCAACCAGAAAAGCTTAATAATCCTTTATATACACTATAACATACATATGATGAACCTAACAATAAAATTTGAAAGGATAAATAAAAAAAAATTGCTATTCAAAAAAGGTAAAATTTAAAAAATTTGAATTGGGAATTTTTTTTTTTTTACAATAAAAATTTTGGGGGGCCCCTAGGCCCGGGCCTAATGGAAAACCAGGGCCTGTCTTAACATTGTCTATCTTGACCACCCCTCGTATTTATTTACCTTTAATTAAGTTTATTTTACCTGACTGACAGTATTCCTTATTTCTTTGACTCAAAAACAAAACAGTGAAATAATTTTCGTAAGATATCGTCTATACATAAAATTAGTTATTAGTACTGCAAAATCTTACAATCTCATTTCTGATTTGCATCGACAGAGCCACTTTGTGAGCGTGAATGTGTTTTTGGGGTGCCGAAAAACAAAAGTCACGAAAGAAAATGAAACTGGTTCGGTCGATGAGTGAGCGAACAGAGTACTTTGAAAATAGATGAGAAAAAGAAACAATTTTTCGCCATTTTAGCTTTTTGCGTTTGAGAGTGGAAATGCGATGAGGTTCGCGGAATGAGAAATATCAACTCCAGGGAATTTCTATTTTTGTCTTTTTTTCCAATCTTATAAACCATTTTGAGTGGCTACTTCTTGTGCTTTTTCTTTTCCGGACGCCTAGTAGAATAAATCATGGGGGGTTTGACTGAGTTCGATCTGGTTTAACTAAACCGGAATTGAAGCGAGACTAATAAAATGTGTCATGTAACTCAAAACAAAGGTATCAGAATATTTTTTTTTTGGACAGAATTCTTAACACCAGGATATAAGTACCGCACTGTGCAAGAAAACTGGAGAAATAAATAAAGAAAGAATGATCTTTTGTATAGAAAGATTTTGTTTTGTACTTTCCTTCAAAGATCCCTTTCTAAGCCTCATCCGTAAGTTTGAAACCGTCGGGTAGAAAATTATATAAATGGCGCAACCTGAATCCATTTCTAATAGGAATTTCCCTACTAATCGGGGGGGGGGGGGTTAATATCTGTGGAACACGGAGAGATAGAAATTAACGCTGGAACTACCTTTGCTTCTCCAAATATTTAACCCCCACCCCCAACACACACACACACACACAATGGTGAATGCGTCACATTTTCTGCAGCACGTGATGAGTCAGTGCGTATTAATTAACTAGGATAGAGAGACTAAGACTAGGGGACTAAGACTTATCAGCCTGAAAATTAGATTTTGAAAAACGGTTGAGGTCAGTGGTGTTCATAAACAGAATCTTTAGTATTGTAAACCTACGAGTACCTTCTATCAATCTATGTATATAAAACAGTTCCGTAACTGACTCACTGACATACAACGTACAGACCAAACCGCTGGACCTAAAGGGCTGAAATTTTGCATGGCGATTCTTCTTATGGTGCAGGGGTGCACTAAGAGAGATTTTTGAAAAATTCTTCTTAGATTTTTTTTAATTAAATTTTTAAGCTGTTTTAGTAACTTTTTTGAAGCTTGCATTTAAAGTAATAATTTGAGGGTTATAAAATTTATATCACGAGAAAGAGCGTAAAAATTCCTTTAAAATGAAATCTTTTTCGAATCTTTACCTCTATTTTCTGATTTTTGGTGAATTTTTAAAGATTAATTTTTAGAATTTAATTTATTAAATGCCGATCACGTGATTTCTTTTTATGGTACTTTAAATAAATTTATCGTCACGTGCATAACAACTAAATTGACAAAAAAATACGTTTTTTTCTTGCTAATGCGGCAGACGATTGGACATTATTTTGTCTTTAAAAATATCCCTTACGATTTTTTTATAAATATATATATTTTTTTCTACATCAATTGTATATATTGATCGTCGCATTTATTATAAATAAATAAATATATATATATATATATATATATATATATATATATATATATATATATATATATATATATATATATATATATATATATATATATATATATATATATATATATATATATTGGCATTAATTGCATACATTGACCGTTGTATTTAATTTGTATGTACTCCGGAGCGAAGTGCGGGTTTTCATCAAGTCACTATATATTTTCTCTACCTCTCTCCATTACAATTGTATGAAATAATACTTCCGAGATTTTTATTTTTGTCCCTGTGAATTTACAGTATTGAAACAATCAAGAGCTCTCCTCTAGAAATCTTAAAAATTAAAGTGATGTCCCCATGGAAATATCAACTTTGATATTTTAATTGTTGAACTTGCCCGAGGGATTATGCTCATAACGTCGAACTCCAACCGTACACTTTAAAATACGGCATCGTAGAGTCCGTCAAGGGTGTTTCAGCGCAGCCGCAGTAGATATTTCGATACGGTAAAAGTTTGGAATTCAGCGTGTAATTTTGGGTTTGCGAAATAACCCATGTTCAATAGAAGACAGTTCTAGCAACCAGCATCGCAAACAAGTAAGTGCATACGCACTGTTGGATTGAAAAGTAAGAATTAGTTTAATTAAGGATTGGCATCAACAAAATGATTACGTTGACGCTTTCATATCGATCTGGAGTTGACACCAAAAAATAAATTCAACATACCAGTAAACTAACGCAATATTTATAACCTGAGGCGGAGCAGTTATGATACAATTAGTGCGATGAAATAGACTTGGATAACACGTTTAGGACAGCTGGTCATAATTTTTAGGCTCTCGAGGTTACTAGTTTAAAAGTCTACAATAAAACACTAGAGATTTTGCGGAAGACATTTGGTTTTAACTGGAAATCGAGAAATTTGTCAAAAAAATAGGGAAGAAAACATATTGACGTCTAACGGAATACCGTACGTACAACCAGGGTTGCCAAATGTCCCGGATTTCAAGGGACAGTCCCTTATTTGTAAATTTTGTCCCGCGTCTTGGGGAACTTTGATACGGGACGGCAAATGTCCCGTTTTTCGCCGAAATGAGAAATTTATTGTATACGAGTTGGGCACATACAAGGGCCTGTTCACATCCGGATGTATTTAACTCAGTAAACCACAATATATCATACAATTCAATGGACTGTGGGCACGCGCTCATTCGAAAACTTTTTTTATGACTCAAAAGCCGCCCCAAAGATTTCCTATGTACATTGTACAATAATAAAATTACAAATTTTACATACAAGTCCCTAACTTTTTATAAGGGCACTTACTCAGTTGTAGTAAACTAATAAAATAAAACTCAATTTTGTACTATATGCTTAAACCAACTTTAAATTGTTTTTGATTTGCAAATTTTCTATGTAGTTAAGGTATTTAGGTGTATTTAAGTGTATTTAGGTTAAGTAAACATTATTGTTTACTTAACCTAAACTCTATGTAAGTTATAAAACTGAACGAAAAATGCATTGAAAATGGCTATTTGAAAGGTTAAAATTTGAAAAATTTCCGGGGGAGTACCCCCCTTTCCCTAGGGGTATTCCATATTCCCCAGTAGTATAGTTATCAAAATCTGTCCCGTATTTTCGGTATTTTTATTCAACTCGTCCCTTATTTTCGGTGTTTTTATTTGGCAACCCTGCGTACAACCAAATCAATATCCCCACAAGTGTATTTTTCTCTCTTATGAATGGATGCAAAGTGAATGACGCAGAAATACATTTAACACGATTTATGCTGCCCTGAAAAGTAACTAATATACCATGCTTTTATAAAAAATTTTGTTAATAATCAAATACCGTTGAAACTTTTCTGTACTTCTGTTTTCTTAAAAAAAAAGTACCTTAAAAATTACAAGATCCTTTTTATGGAGTTAGTGAATTATTGTGGAACCTCGATTATGACGTTTAATTTATTCGTTAGATTGGCCAAAATTAATTTGTACTTTGAGCGACAGTGCGGGTTAAAAAGACATCTTTTCAAATAAATATGCTTTTAAAATTTCCGGTTTCATACATTTTAGACCTTGGAAAGGTTTACTCAGCTTTTGAAAGATCTGACATTTCATTACCATCACACGGTTAAGATAAACTCTCAAGGAAACACTGTTTTTTGTCAATAACTGTCAAAGACGTTTGCTATTGAATTGTTTCAAACATTTCTGGGTACGGTCTTTAAAAACCTCTAAGAAGCTGTCAACTGACTGGGAATACACTTCTGTTGTAACTTTTTTTAAAGAAAAAAATAGATAAAGAGTAGGAAAAAACTTCCAAGAGTAAACTTCCAAGAGTACCTGCGTTATAAGGTTTGCGGGAACAACAACTGGCCTATTTAATTTTTTCTCAGAGAGAGATAATGGACTGAAAAAATTTCTTTTGATATAAATATGTCTTTTAATTTCCAGGTTTCTTATATTTTCGGCCTTGGGAATATTTACTCAGCTTTTGAAAGATTCGACATTTCATTACCGCCGCACGCTTACGATAAACTAACTCTCAAGCAAACACGCTAATTTTGTGTTTTGTCAACAATTGTCAAAAGCGGTTGCTATTGAATTGTTTTATTGCCCTAAGAGGCTGTCAGCTGATCGGGAACAACAACTGAGTCCTACGTCTTCCAAAACTAACAAAAATAATTAATTTCTGACGTTCACCCACTTTAGAACCACGTGGAAGGAAAAGAAAAAAAAAAGGGGCAACCACGTCTCGATGCAAGGACAGCATGTAAATGCATCTTCATTTCTGGCATTAGTTCATATCAGCTGTCAGCGCGGATCATTTTGGAGAGGTGCCTCGAGTTAGGCATTACAGGAAAAGAATAAATTACGTAATGAATCCGGAGCCCTGGATTTTTACTCGAAATGGACGATGCCTAGATATAAATTGGATCTTTTGTTTGTTTTTTTTGCGTTTCGAACTTTGCAATTAGCAGTAAGTTTAACTGTGAGGACAACAAAGAGAAACGTCTTTAGTTTAACTATCGCTTTCATTATCGTTATTGAAGTCTCATTTACTTTGCATAACTGGGCTTGTGGTAGCCCTGTGGTACAGCGCGCTGGTTTTCGGTGCTGAGGTTGCTCGGATCGAATCACAGCGTCGCGCCACGAAAAATGCCTCTGTTTGTGCTCTTCATAGGGGGTGATGCAGTCCGCCTATCTGGTGTCCCCATGATAAAATAGACAGTACAATGCGGCGTAGTATAGGCGAATGTTTGACGACAAGTGCCTCCGCTTAAGCAAAAAAAGCTTTGCATAACTACACACTTTTTACTAATCAGATATTTATATTAACATCATCACTAAGAAATAATTTTCTCATTAATTAAATTATTAATCATATTAAATTGAAAACTATCGTTTACAACAAAACAACTTCGTAAGAGAGCAAATTTTAAGAAACTACAAACAACGTTACTTTTAACGAGATCTTTCTTCAAGAACAGCCTGAATACACGAGATATACGTACTTGACCACTCACTTTATATTTATATTTAGTGTGACAAAGATTAGGCTCTAATAACTCCACTGATTCAAGTCAGTAGAAAAATTACCAGACCATGTTAGTTCTAACTCCACTCTCAGCCACAAATTTTTCAATAAAACTTTTCTAACAATGAATCCTTAAAATCCGACTCTAAATACTACTTACATGATACTTACTACTGAAGATGCTAAAACAAAATGTATAGCTTCTTAAATACCCAGTAAAGCTCAATCGTCGTCCACTAGAAAAATTTCAAGAAATTTTTTTTTCTTCTGGCTTTTACTTTTTCACCTCATATATTCCTCATCTAAATAGGCTTTCAAAACCTACTTGCTAAATAAAACTATCTATAATCATTTTTTGTGCCACGCACCAAAACGAAAACAAAACTGTACTCGCCTTCAGTTGTGATTAAGTTACAGTTACACGTCTAGTGCGCTTTTCTATGCTCGCAATTCACACAGACATGGTAAATTTTGAGTGGCTCTAGCATGTGTAAATCCAAGAGATCCAGTAAAGTACTAATTAATTTGACCGTTATCCAAAATAAGAAAATCGTTACCTATGATATTTAGTTATAATAATCTATACTTATATATAAAGAGAGAGCGATTTTGTACGTGGAGGGTAATCTTCAGAACCACTGTACCTATTTGAAAAATTCTTTCACTGTTTGAAAGGTACAGTATTCCAGATGGACATAGGCTATATATTATGTATATCTAATCAGTAGAAATAAAGTTAGGGGCTTAATCCTAACAATCTCCATTGTTACCGCTACTGTCCTCTACCGCTTTTTGTGCCGAAGTCTTCAACGATCCTTATCGTGGTGCTATCGCGGTGGGCTTCTGTTCTGGCGCTAGCGGTTCGAACCTAGCCGTTCTCCGGCACGCCTTTTTCTTTTAAAAAATTTATTTTAATTATTAACTAACATAAAATTAATTTAAGGTATTATTTAGGTTATAATTAAGGTAAAAAAAGATTTACAATTTATTGGCAATCAACTGGAAATTTATTGGTATAATATTTTGTTTAACCCGGACAAAGTCGGAACGGGCCGCTAGTATGAAATAAAATGAATTTGTTTCTCAACCTTAAAGTTCAATTTTTAGTTTTGAAACTTACATCTATAAGATGGGACTGGTGTGGTTAATGTAATAAATAGTTAGTTTAATCAGGAACTTTCACGTGGTCGTAAGTATATTAATAAAACTTCTACTTATTTTTGCCATAAATTGTTGGCAATGCACAGAACGATTTTAAGAGGTGGGAAAATCAATTACGCCTACTCAAAACATTTGCTTACTTCGTAATTTTTCACATTAAAACCATGTAAATTTCCCCCTCGGCAAGCGATAAACAGAAAATAATCCATTAACCCTGACGTTTACAATTTCCTTAGCAACAATAAATTTCGTAAAATGCTTGAACTTTTAAAGAAATCTTTGGATTCTTTCCAGAAAATGCTTCAGATGGAAATTGACAGGCGATATTTTACAGTTACCTTTAAATAAAGATAAAACGAGTTATGAAAGTGCCTAATTCTCTCGAAACAGTTTTATTTATGACAAAATATCTTGCAGTACTTTAAATTTCTACATTATTTATTTCAAGGTTTCGAGTTCTACGTGACGTCCCGAAGAGCAAAAAGTAAAAGTAAAATGGATTCAGTGACATATTATTTTTAGAATAGATAAGATAATTTTGGCAACAGTGTAAAGCCGGCAAATGCGAGTGGTTTTCTGTTTGTATAAATAATAAATGAAATTTGATATCTTAGTTCCATTTCTAAATCCTAACTGAAATTTAAGTTTAGCAGATCCTTGGATATAAGTAAAAACTATAGTTGTAAAACAGTACAGAAATCAGTGTTCTTTTAACTTAAAATATGAATACCCAAATGGATTTCCTTCACAAAATAAATTACTCTGGGGTTCAATTTTCATGAAAACTATAGGATCCGGTAAAGAATATCTGACACCCTACAGGAACAGCATTTTTCTGGGGTACCTCAATTTTTCAAATTTCTATGAAGAAAAACAAAACAAAAATATTCCACTTTTCCCGTTATTAGTATTTTCAAGCATATAAATATAAAGTTTTTGCCATTCATATTTACATTTCTGTAATCAGTCACAATTAATCACATTATCACGAAATACATTATCACTTATTGTGTATTAATCAGTTTTAATTAAAAAATCGTTTGCACGGTTTCAAATACATACATTTTAAAAATTACGTACTTATACATTTTTAGACAAATATCGTTACAATGACTTTCAGTGCGCCAAGAAAATATGATCATTGCACACAGGTTTTCACAATCAGAACTGGTAGATGCAAGGATAATTTAAACATATTTCACTAAACATGAATTCATTAAAACATAATATTCCTGTCCCCCCCCCCCCCAAAAAAAAAACCCCGCCATCTTTAAAAAACATTAATGCTTAAAGTTTTTGTTTTCTTTTGTTCGTTTTGTAGTCACTTTTCCTTGCTGTTTTAAGAATTTCTTTAATAACAATTTCAAAATTACGTTTTGAAGTTAAGTCACTGTTATTCAACTGCTAAAAAATTTAACTTAAAAATAACTGTTTTAACGGGATTTACGGATACATTAATAGAATGAATTTGAAGTTCCGTAAAGTATGGCCTGAGACTTGTGGGCCTAAGATCAGCGAGACAAAACGTGTTTCATTCAGAGTAATAAACTTAAACTCACTCAAAAAACACCAAACCGACGAACCAAATGAACTGTGATAAAACTTTTCCAAATAAGACAGCAGACTTTCGAAGAAAATTCCACAAAAACTAAAAATAGGTATTATAATTAATTCCACAGTGTTCCCAGTTGACACACCTCTAATTGAACCACCTTGGTAAAGTTGGAAAATCTAATGACGAAGTCTAGTAAAAGCAATTACATGGTAAAACACTTAGAGGGGTTCAATCATTCAGTTATGGAGGAAACCGTGATGAATCAATAATAAATCTATGGCATAAATCTATAGCTGTACAAATAATTTGTAAAATCATGAGGTTGTGTGGTAATTCAATCAAATTATTTGCTTTTACGTGTACTTCGAAAGAGCAAATATAATACAGTTGGCTCTCTGTTTAACGACTTTCAAGGGACCGTGAAAAATCGTCCTTAAGTAGAGATCGCCCTTAAACAGAATTTGTGAAAAAATAACATTTCCCATACCGTCGGAGGGGCCGGGACTGGGAAATATCGTCGTTAAGTAGAGCGTCGTTAAACAGAGAGCCAACTGTATATACTCCGAAAGAGCAAATATAATGTATATTATGTACACACATATATATATGTACGTGCGTGCGTGCGTTTAAAAGTGCTATACAGAATCACTTAAAAATATCGATGGCTCACGATATTGTAACACCCAACCTCATTTCGCTTAGTATTCAAATCAATATTAAGGGAAAATTTACTACACTTTATAACTATCAGCTAGTTAAAAAGAAATGAAAGCGGAAAAAGCTGAAACATCCATTTATAATTAACCTTAGAAGGTAACCTTTTATTCCGTTGCCTGAGAAGTCGCTAACTTCAAATTGATTTTTAACCAAGGGCAACAAGAGTCGACGCCGGTCCCAAGGAAAAATTTCTCATTCGACATTTTGACCTCACGCCAGACCCTAAGTTTCACGGAGACAAAAAAATTTACATCCGCCTCAAGATTATTTAAAGTGTAGGGACTCACTTAAAAAGTTGGGGTTAGTGTCCGCTAAAAGTAAAGGAGCCTTTAATGACCGTATCTCTAAGATTAAAAGAAAAGAAAAATTCGATAAAATATGACTTAGATTCTACTAGATTCCAGGATAACTGGAGAAATAACATTACATGTAACAACTGAAGTACAATTGACGGTTTGCAAACGACAATTGTGGGGGAATGGACACATCATTATGAGCAAAAGAATTTTTTGTAAGACATAGCTATTCACTAGATATGAGAAAAACAATAGACATATTAAGTAAATATACGTGCACTGTGCAACTTCAAAATTCCCCCAATGACAACCAACAGTTTTTCTTATCGGCTCCCTCACAAACTGATCTGAGTTTACCCCAAGTTCCCAGATGTCAATCAAACCATGCAAAAACGAATGAATTCTCGTTATAAAAAGGCACCATCATATTATTTGGGGTCAGAGTAAACATAAATTCTCCATTAATAGCTTATTTTCCTTATCAAAATTCAATTTTTCTTCACGACATAATATCATAATTGCAAAACATGGGCTTGTGGCAGCCCAGTGGTACAGCGCGCTGGATTTCGGTGCTGAGGGTGCTCGGCTCGAATCCTGGCGTCGCGCCACGAAAAATGCCTCCGTTCGTGTCGCCCCTTCATAGGGGGTAATGCTGTCCGCCTATAGGATGCCCCCACAATAAAATGGGCAGTAAAACTGCAGCGTAGTATAGGCGAATGTTTGACGACAAGTGCCTCCGCATTGGAAAAAAATAAAATAATTGCAAAACGATAACGTCATTAGAAAATGAAACGTTTTTGTTTATTTTGAAAATAAAAACGTACGGCTTTAGATGTCATTAATAAGGTGGAAGCCTTTTCAATTTGCCAACGTCATTCAAGACAATTCCGGACGACAAAACAAGCGAACTAGCAATAACAACGCTCTACAGTTCACTCACACCGATTGTCAAATCAATGGGACTCCATAAATCGCCAATTATAGCAACCTCTACGCGCCAACGTAGCAGGTGAGTAAGCAGTAGCAGACAAGGGAAAATCCTCTCCTCGGTGCATACGCACTGAACAACCTCAGGTCAAGGGCTTCGAGAAACTAGCAGTAGATCAGTCAGTCGGTAATAAGTGTGTAAAGACATTTCTTTTTGTCTTTATATTCAGATGTTTTAGAACTCTCTGCCAAAAGTAAGCATTTCTTTGTCGGGGTGACTTTTATGGCTCCTCATAAACAGAAAAGTTAGCCACAGAACAAGGAAAGGTATAATGAAGGCCAATGAGAAGATATGTTTTGACTGTTTCGGAGAAAGGGTTTCCTTGTTCACGTCCGCCTTTCGTATAAATATACGCCTTTTTTAATGTGAGAGAATGAAGAAACTGGGTTATAAAAATAAAATGGCTGAGGAACATACGCAGTTCTACATAAAACAAAATGTCATTATGAGTAATTATAAAAATAAGCATTTTCTCCTAAAAGGAACATACTTCGTTATTTAATTTTTCCCTAGTAAAAGTTTCTTCCTCATAAAACGTAAACTGGCAGCTTCTTTTGCAAATAACTTTAAAATAAGATATTTATTGAGATATTATGAGAGGTTAAATTTTCATTGAGAGCAATCATTTAGATGTGCTTTATTTGAATTCTGCTTTGATTATAAGAACAACTGAAATATTATGAAGGATACATATAAAGATGCTGGTTTTAAAGGTTTGAAAAAAAAGGAGGAGTTGATCAAGAATTATTTTTTAATCGAGTGTGCATTAAAATGAAATTCATATTGAGACTGCTGCGTAATCACAACTTTCTAGGGATACTAATGAAATCTGAGAACACAGATTCTAAGCCATTTTCAAAAAGAATTTTAATTTAAAAAAAAGTATACGATTAATTTTTTTCCCGTTTTACAATAACTTCAAATTTTTAAGATTAAATTTGCTTTTCCCGAAAAGCTAAAGCGTTCGGCACTTCAAGTTGTAATAGATACTCTCTTAGCTCATCGGTAACATAATTAAAAAAAAATCATGTTCATTAAAATTAAAGACTGCGAATAACTACGACAATAATCAATGTAAAATAATTGTAATAAATAGGCGCCAGTGCTTATTTCACGTTTAAAAAGGTGTATTTCAGTGTTTTCCATATGCCGTGCATATAGACTCATTCTTTATCAAAAACTATTTAATACATTTAATAACAGATCATCACAACTAATCCCAAACCGGCAAAATTAATCTCAGAAGCAGCTAACATGGGTGCAAATCTCTTAATATATAAATACTAGCTGAAAACCCGCACTTCGGTACGGAGTACATTCAAAGTAAATACAACGGTCAATGTATGCAATTAATGCCAAAAATAAATAAATATATATATATATATATATATATATATAACAAATACGACGATCAATGTATACAATTGATGTAAATATATATATATATATATATATATATATTTATAAAAATATCGTAAGGGATATTTTTATAGACAAAATAATGTAGAAGAAAATATTCAAATTAAATCTAATATAAAGAATACTAAAGAATATATTACAGTTAATATAGTACAGTTTGTACAACGTTTCTTTTAATGTATTTTAATATTTTTTTGGATAATGTCCAATCGTCTGCTGCATTATCAAGAAAAAAAATATTTTTTTTGTCTATTTAGTTTTTATGCACGCGACGATGAATTTATTTAAAGTGCCAAAAAAAGAAATCACGTGATCAGCATTTAATAAATTAAATTCTAAAAATTAATCTTTAAAAACTCACCAAAAATCAGAAAAGGGAGCTAAAGATTCGAAAAAGATCTCATTTTAAAGGAAATTTTAGGATCTTTCTCGTGATATAAATTTTATAACCCTCAACTTATTATTTTAAATGCAAACTTTAAAAAAGTTACAAAAAACAGCTTAAAATTTAATTTTAAAAAAATCTAAGAATTTTTCAAAAATCTTTCTTAGTGCACCCCTACACCATAAGAAGAATCGTCATGCAAAATTTCAGCCCTTTAGGGCCAGCGGTTTCGCCTGTGCGTTGTATGTCAGTCAGCGAGTCAGTTACGGAACTGTTTTATGTATATAGACAAGCATCAGCTTATTCGTGAAGACGTATTATAAAATGTTCTACTAAACTCATATATGACTGAGAAATATAACTGTAGCGAACACTTTAAAAAATTGTAATACAATTTTAAAAAACTTCAAAAGCTTAAGACAGAAAATTATTAGAATGCTCTCTATACCTACCCCCGCCACACACAAAGAAAAAAAAATTAAGCATTGTGCCTTATTTTATGTAGATCCGAGTTCAGGTAACGAGAAAGTAACCTACCTTAAACGAGAAAGAAAGAAAATATGACAAAGGTGTTAGCGATTAATCCAGTCCTCACACAGACAGTGATTACAACCACTGACTTCGCCTTTTTTCACACGTTACTTCCTCTCCCTGTATATTTAAAGCATCGTTCAGTTATCTTCCCCTTGATGTTCGAACGATTTACACCGAAACTTGTAGATACGCCGACCACGGCGCGCGATGAACCCTAACAAACTTTCCACTGAGAAGAGATCGAAAGTTTTTTTTAAAAATTAAATTAAATGCAGAACTCAGAAAGAATAGAATTCGACAGAAGTCTTGTGATATATTTTATAGTTTGCAGGCAGGAGTCAAAAGTGCACAAAATTCTCAAATAAAGGCTTTTTTTAAACTTCTCTGGCTTTGACCTTACATCTCTCTACGATTATTACATTACTATATACAAAGGACGCACGTGGGCACGTTAAATCCGTAGGCCTGAAAGCCCCTTCGTACGGTTTGAAGGGAAGGGAGAAGGGTACAACCCCTCTCCCCCCCACCCCCTGTCGTCCAATAGCCGCGAGCTACGACAGGAGCCGCATTTCTTCGCCCTGCAACCTACAGTGGACCTGGGTAGTATTTATCCGGCCAGGGCGCAAAAGTAACAACAATAACACGGTTACAGTACTATCTTTGAGCACCCTAATCTTTGAACATCTGTGGTTTAAGTGTATTTATCTCTGGATGGAATGTTTCACGATTTGTCATTTTTATAAGAATGTACATGACGTTCCTTGCAAGGCATCTCTATGGAATTTTATACAGCGTTCCTTTGCTCTACTTCCATGCCAAACCTCTTCAAAGAGTGTAAAATTTTAAAAGTAAAATTTTTATAAATCCCGAAGACAGATTATTTTTAAACCTTTCCGTTGTACAAAAGTAATAAAAAAAAAAGAAAAAGAAAAAAAATCCAGGTAGTCTCTTCTAACGAAACTACCGCAAGTTATTACGTAGGATTACATATCGTTTGCTTACCTCTTCTTTAATTTTTAGTTTTATTTAATTTTTTTTTTACGTATTTTAGTAGTTTAACTGTTTACTGCTACTGGGTTTGGCGCGCTGCCAAAATTATAACTCGCGACGCAGGACAATTATTTTCTTTCCCGAGGACCGTTATTGAGGAACGTAATCCTACGTTAAAAATGTACGGTGTTAGAGCAATTGGTTCTGCAGTCGAAAAACCAAATATGTAACCAAAAACCAAATAGTAAACGAAAACCAAATATAGTAATAAAACATAGTAATAACCAAAATATATATAGTAATAACCAAATATATATAGTAATAACCAAAAATAGTAATAGAAAAACCAAATAGTAAAATTATTTCTGAACATAATATCAAATTGCTCAAGTACATTCAATTTTCTTAATGATCTACATGTCGAGACACGTTTAACGGTGAAAAAAATAAACACAAACCTGGAAAATTAAGTTAAAGATAGTTCAAGCATCGTGCCAAAAATGCAATCAATGGAATATGAACTCACGACTAAATGGCACCTCCCAGGGTTCAATGACAAGGTTCATTGTCAGCTTTAGAGAGGGTTCAAAATACGACGATCATTTTAGTTTCTCTAAATTATGCTTATTATAAAATATACTGAGTTCCGGATCATCCGCGACAATTAATACACAGGTGTGCAAAGAAAAACAGAAAACACGCATGATCCAAAATCGGCCTGTATACCGTAAAAAATGAAGAATTAAGCGATTTTAAAAGAAACTACATACTAGTGATTCCCACAAGAAAGAAAAAAAAAACAGACGAGGAGAATATATTTTATTTGAATGCGCAAAAATGAGAGAATTTTTTACGGAAAGGGCATTGAATTTTTTTTTTATTGTCCAAGATTATTCAATGTCAGTGTGATTTTAAGAGAGAATTATGAAATTCTATATAATACGTATTTCATGAAGTTGAACGGACTTCAGATAATCAAGAATGGAACTTTAAAACCAAATTTTAGTAATATTATTCTCTGATCGGTTCTCGCAGAAAAATTCTCAGTTAACTGTAAAAATCTATTACTCGATCAAAATGAGGAAGGCGTATTTACAGTTAAATAACAAGACGTGACAGTACCAATGGGAAATATTCTGATTATTGAGGTTTTTAAGCAAGGATTTAATGAATATATTAAAAATACTTTTACTGATTCTAGATTTTTTTTAAACTATAAATCTCCTTAGTTAATGAGTTTAGTTGACATTTTCCCGGACGATTTGTAATTTATTTCTATAAATTTTCTATTGATATACAGGAAAAATTCGCTAAAAGAATAATCAAGTGAACGTCAGATTTATTTTTTTTTATTATTATAAGAGTAAAGGAAAAGTACTTTTTATTAAATTGTTAAATACTTTTATCAAAATTAAATTTAAAGATACAAATTATCATATTAGATTTCAAATTCAAATTTTAATTTACAAGCTAATCTAACCTTTTCTTAGGATATATCTCAATTCCTTTTCGTCTATTTCTCATATTTTACTTTATGTATGAGCTTGCAACGATACTAGATAATTTTCTTACTGGCTTACTTCTTACTGGCTTACTGATGGTTAATTACTTTTTATCCCACATAACGGAATGTAAGACCAAGTGAAAAACGATCTTCATTCGATCTAGATACGATACGTTGTAGCAGTTTCAAATAACAACGCATCGTATCGATTTAAAGAGGTAAAAGGTGGTTTGTAAGAAATATCTAATGGAAACGCGACCAGAAAAAGGTTTTGGGAAAAACAGTCTAGATGGATTAATGGAAATTCTTTGTAAACTAGACGTCACAACGTTGATTCAGGGGGGAAAAAAAGGTGATATCAGACTGGATGTCACAGAAAATATAGGGCAAACTTCTATTCTTCGTGCGACGGTAAATATTTACCTGTTCTCTTCGTTTATCAGCAGTTACGTTAATGCGATGTCGTTTGATTTATTAACACACGTTGAAGGATTACATAAGATTACTTTTCTCGTGAATGATGTCTTTTGTTTTTTAATCAGGGATATGTTCAATGTCACACACACTTTTCAATTGTATTCTAAACGTGATTTTCAAAAGCAAAGAATGACGTCTACGATCGATTTGTAATTCAGATATCACCAATACATCATTTTCAGATTGAAATTCTTTTCTATGTTACATTGTTAATCATCATTTTATGTCAACATGTTAAACTAAAGTCTGCATTTTTTGTTCTTTCTTTTAGGCACAAAGACACACCAAGTCTTATGGGGACAGTGGACCTTTATTTGAGCAAATCTTTTTTATTGTAATATTGATTGTGTGTTATTGTAAAAAGACTTTTAAATATATATATAACATAAAAATAAATATATTAGGACAACATAAATGTTGTTCTAATATATTTAATAATAAAAGAAAAAAAACACTATCTTGTTTAAACTCTTTTTTACGATAATTTTCTGTTTTTTTTCTTTGGATCTCGCAATTACAATTGTAAAATTATGTTGCTATTTTGGAAAAATATGATATATATTTTTTTGTTTTTCATTTACATTTGAATTGTAATTTTATGATTTTTCAGGTAAATTTCAGTTATTTTCTCTGAGATTTGTGTTGACTGGGGTCGACCGCCCTATTCAGCAATTTTTTCAGTTGATGATTATGTAGATTTTTAAATTTAAATTTAGTTGTTTTTTATTTATTTTTTTTTAAAAAATTGATTCTTTTTATGTTTTCAATAAAATTTGTTATTTGATGGGCCGAGGTCTTGTCACATGATATTTAAATTTTTAAATTTTACTTACAATTTTTTTTAACGGGGTTTTTTTACAAATTCGTGTAACGCCCATTTTCCTCACTCAGCTGGGTGAGTCTGCCCTCCAATGCAGGCATTGTAGGTTAGCTTCTTCTCGGACGGGGGGAATATTCTATAACTTAAAAAAACCCTAAATCCCTTTCAAGATTCTAAATTCTTCTAGATTTCCCTGGGCGTCGATTAATTTCGTTTCCGATTTAAAGAACAAAGATAGTCTTGTAGCGTCCCCTCGAAAATTCCAAATTCTCGCGCGTCTTACATAACATATCACATGACCTCTGACATCAGAGTCATGGGTTCAGCCAATGGGTACAGACATTTTGATCACATGGCAAGCCGATCTTGAAGTTTATAAAAGCTCAAGCATACCTCCAAGAGCAAGATTTTGGCGTAGCTCTGTTTCCTAGTAAACCGCCGTCATCGATGTTAAAAAATGAATAAATAAAACATTGTTTAAATGAAGAGATTCGCCTTATTGGTCGCGACTACAAGTTTCTGAACTGTGACATGTCGACTCCGGTCTTCGTTCACATGGGACTGGGTTGGCATGTTACTTACTGGCATGTTTCAAGTTTTTTTTAGATTTTTTTAAATGCTCCATGCTACTTAATTTTTGTCCAAAATTCATGAAATTGGTAAGGAAGAATCCTGATACTGTTTACAAAGAAACTGGGTATGCATTTTACAATTCAACTTCATTAAGGTAGTTAAATTTGATTCATAACTTATTAAAGGGCAAAATTTTGATAAAAATCGGGATGGAATTAAAAAAAAAATCTCAAAATTTAACTATTCAAGGGATTAAATAATTGATACCCAGATTTGTTTGTAATATAGTTTTACGCGATTAAAATGCAAAATCGAGGAACTATCTCAAAAATTAAGTCGCAAGGAACATTTTAAAATTTTGTTTAGAAATTTAAAATTAAAAAAAAATTTTTAAATTATAATAAGATTGGAAATTTCTTTTAAGGTAGTGTATATACTTATGGTGAAATGCATATATGTACAAAATGTCACATCTCTGAGATAAAAAGTAAAAAAAAAATAAAGATTAACATCCAACGTTCCCTTAAAAGAGCAACACGTGCAGAAGCGTTATCGATTTATCGTATTCTGTATGTATGTGCATGTGTGAGTGTGTATACTATAAATATATTTGTAATTAGCTTGTATTAAAATTTTTATTTGCCATTAGAAAAAGGTATATCTACACAGCACTTAAGACATTAGCGTATAAAAACGAACATGAAAATTAAAGAATAACACATAAAAAAAAATTCTTGGTGATTTATAATTCAAGCATCCGTATTGTGTACCACTTCGCTTAGTTTTGCCGACCAAATATGTACCATTCGAACACACGCGTAATTATAATTCGATGTTTTCCCGCTTAACCTTTCTCAGGGATAATGTATAATTGTTTTGCCGCACCCACTATGACAACTTTCAGCCAGCGTTTCTCAACCTGGGGGTCGCGAAAGTTAATAGTTTGAACTAGTCGTTCGTGCAGTTATTCATTACTAGCCGGGCTTCGCCTAGCTACGCTCAAGCCATCCGTGTAACATATTTATGTACTTCGGGCCCCACAAAAGAAAAAAAAGCCTACAAATGTATTAAATTCAAGTGAATTAATTCCTTTCAATTTTCATTCCCGTCGCTGCCGACAGATGGCAGCACCACTGCTCCAGATGATTTGGTTTCTCAGCAGTGAGTGATTTTAGAATGAAAATATCTCTAAAACTATTGAATTAATGAAATAAGTGTACGCAGAAAAAATTATCAGTTTTCGAAGCTCTTTCCAAATATGTAACATTTATATACTTTCATGAAAAAAATACACCGATTTTCCTGTATATTTGTCGGCCATTTTTTTTCGAGGAGTGGCCCGCCCGGATGAGTTACGGTCACGTGATCTCTCGACATCCACTTGTCCCTTTATTAGTATAGATTACTAATATTGAGGGGAGGGGAGGGGAGGGGGGAGATCGCGATGCGTTCATTTAATTTTTCTTACAGTTGGGGGGGGGGGGGGGTCGTGGGGTTAAAAGGTTAAGAACCGCTAACTAAAGGGGAGCCACCACTTTTAAATCTTCAAAAATCGAATTTTACTTTTTTGCATTTTTTAGAATATTTGAACATTTTTGTAATCATTTAAAACAAACCGCGTTAAAATATTCCAGTTTAGAACATTCAAAACTATGACATGAAAAGAAGTAGTTCTGATAAAGATAACCAGTGATAAAATTTTAATGTGCTTTTTCAGTTTTTTAAAATCTGATTGTCCTGGAGTAAAAATTAAACAGGTATAGAATTATACCCAATGTTTTTATATCACAATAATGTAAAAACTATTATTGAAACTTTATAGTGTTGTCGTAACCCTGCACGCAATGTATCAGTATAAATTTGAAAATTTCAGAAAAAGCACTAACTCTTTACTTCATAAAAAAAATTCTAATTTACGTGTGATAAAATTAATTCAGGGAACATAATGCATAAAGTTTAAAGAAAAAATACTGAAAATTTCATGCATAATGAACAATCGCGAAAAAAGTTATAGAAGATCGAAAAAAACAACAGAAATTCTGACTTTTCTTCTTGTATAAAAGTGATGACTTCCCTGATTTAAGCCGTCCTATGGCCAATGTAAGAAACTCGTGCTCGGGAATAATTTTAAAAGCATGAAAAGACGGGCAGGGAGTAAGGCGGTACCTTTTAAGGAACAGCCTACATCTTCCGCTGGACCCTGGCTACTAGACCAATTAGGTTCATTTAAGGATAGAATTTCAATTCTATTCATGCCGCATTCATTAGCGTATATTCGAAGTTCGTCCTAAAAGAACGGCTTCCGCGATTTTCATTTTCTTTAGTTGTGCAGTGCAGCTGCAAGTTGTACGGTGGTTGGCGACGAAAAGGCCCGATTTCGAATCCCGCCAAAGGCATGGATGACTGAGCTGTACCCTTCATAGGTAGTAACGTTATCTCACCCACAGAGTGCTCCCACAATAAAGTAGCCAACATGTCTGGCGATGTATACGACTAAAGTTCTCAGGATAAGTGTCTGCCACACTGAAATCTTAGTTAACTATTAAAGATATTCACTGTAATTTGCGTTTGATGTTAAAAAGCGGAATATTATTAATGAACTGTTTCAATAGGTGGCAAACTTTTGACAAATCTATGAAGATATTTTGCTGTTCAAATTGTTCGAGGCGGTAAAACTCGGCCAGCACTGCTAGATCTTAAACCTGCGCGCGCGCATTTACGATCTCAGCGGTTTAGTGTCAGTGACAATTCCAAATACAGTGGAACCTCCATATATCGAACTTCCCTATATCGAACTCTTAGCAAATCTCCATGTTCATTACATAGAAAAATTGTTTCTATATATCGAAAAAATCTCTATATATCGAATTTTTTTTCAAGACAAATTGGGAGATTTTATTCCACTTTAGAATAAAATCTCCCAATTTTTGGCATTTAAACAATACGTCGTGGACTTCAATTCGTGGAAAATGTCCCTGATGAAGTTTTTAGTGGACTGAAAAAATACGAACATTTCTTTGAAATTTCCGCAAAACTAACTGTTCAGCAAGATATTCGTATTTTTTTTTTAAAGAATGTAACTGTGATCATTGTAACCACTGTCTGCATTACTGTTTTTTTAAAGATATGTAGTAATCAATAAATCTTTCATATTAATTCATTTTTTAGCTATTAACTTTCATTTAATGGGATTCGCATAAAATTTAGAAATGGAGTTTCGTATACGAAAATTAGCTTTAATTGTATTTTTTAGGAGAATTATGATAAGACTAAGTTTAATTCTATATATCGAAATTTCTATATATCGAATTTTTTTCGCGTAATTTGCTACTTCGATATATGGAGGTTCGACTGTATTTACAGTTAACAGGATAGAGTGCCTCAAATAATAGACTTTGGCGCGTTTGGCTTAATCGACTGAGACAAGACCTTGGAGTAAGACCGGATTCAGTAGTTTAGATTATTTAATCACAACGAAAGAACCCTTGATCACGTAAGAGCTTTCGCTGCTTTACAGATGTTTGAATCTCACAAGGACAACTGCGAGGGAGCAACACGGCTGTTTTGTCAATAAATACGCACATTATTAAAAACAGCAAAAAGTACGAGGTACAGATATTTTATGAAAATGTAATGCATCAGTTCATAGCGAACGAAAGAAACCCATACATACATGAAATATACGAAGGCAGAATTAAAATCTCAGGTCTCATAAATAGTTAATGTTATGTTGGCAAGATACTTATAAAGACAAATGACAAAGTTTGATTTACAACTGAAAAATAACTTTGTAATCAATATACTGGAAGAGAGGAGAGGGCGAAATTTAGCCGGAATCAACATAAGCCAATGGTAGCATATCTAGAGTGTTTCAAACGTTCTTGAATTTATCCTGAGTGGATATAATTACTAACATACTTGGTGGTTATCGCGTAGGGATTCGGTTCGAGTCCCGACAAGCGTTCCTAAAAGCTCTCGTGTCTACGTCCGATATGGGCATGTTAAATATCTGAACACTGGAAAGTCCCCCAGAGTGGTTTGCAGGGGTGGGATGAAGGTGACATCTCTCCCAGATGTTGTTTATGAGGTTGTTCTGTCAAAATTGTTGTGGCACTGGGCAAAATGTCGCACTCCGACCCTTGTGATGCCCAAATAGGTGAAAGCTCCTCTTCGTTTAAAAAAAAGGGGGGGGGGGAATCAGACAATTAGTTTCATGGGAAGGCGCGGAGTATCAGTTGACTAATCCGGTCTTCAATCCCTGTTAAGTCGAGGGGGGATCTTCATGTCAGTATTTTGCTACGTACGGATCAGCAAACAGATTTTTTTTAATTATGTTATATGCATTTGAAATTCATTATTTAATTGCAATGAGCTTGTTTTGCCAAAATCATCCTAAATTAATTAAAGAATTATTTTTTTAAAAAACATTTATAATTTTGACGCCATCTACATTAGTATTTAATGCCTATATAACATTAATTTAATGCTTATAAAACATTAACGACAGAAAAAAAATTTTTTTTTAACTACCCGATCTTCATTAAAACATCCGCTTTCGTATGCAGAAAACAAAATTAAAAAATATGCATTTGCTAAGGTGTAATTTGAAGAAAACTCGGAGGAAAAAAAAATACTGCCTTTAGTTTTGGAGCGCATACATCGTTTGTGTATTGTCTAAACCTCCTTCAAATAGTAGTGATTTAATAACATGCAAATAGCATATCACTAATAATTAATAGGTTGGCGAACATTCATGAAATTGAGCCGTTTCTTTTGTTGTTGTCTCTAAAACATTTATTCTTATGTTTCACTCAAAAAACTTTTTTCTTTCCTCCAAGACACAATCCTCCTGCTGAGCACTATTGATATTCAGAAACGATTTCAAACACTCCACTAAACGTCAGCAATAAAATAATTTTCAATTGAAGTTGAAGCTGTTATAAAATAATTTTTTTTCTCTATTCCAAAGAAGATGAATGGCGTTTCAAGGCGAACAACAAATAATTGTACAGCAAACGACATCCACTTTGCACCAGGGGGGAAAAAATGGCGCGGGGGGGGGGGGAGAACCCGTCTGATGTAGCACGTAATTAAAGTATTCTTTTAGTTCTTTTGCATGTTTTAAATGGTATTTCGTTTTAAATGACCTCTTTTCCGGAGAATGTTTCTCGCTATTATGGCACAATTCGAAGAATCGCTTCCATTTAATTTGCAGCATAAACTGTTTTGAAAATTTTCCGCGTGAAGAGTTTATTGCTGGAAGTGTCTGTCAACTATAAATTTTCGTTTAAAATAAATTTGGAAATGCACAAAGAAAATTCCGTCACTCAGGATTCTTCTTAGTACAACATAACGGTATAAATCGAATAAATACTGTTGACGCCAATGGCTATGTTGGCAATCGCCAAACGCGTCTAATAAATTATATCAAAACCATTGTCGACCATACGACACACGAATTAATAACAATTTTATTTACTTAAACGAATTATCTACAATACTAATGTATGAACAAAATCAATACATGAAACATCGACCATACGATGTGCGAGCGTAACAAACTTTTTTATGCAACAAGCGATTTCAAACAAATTCTAATATCTTTTAGCTTACGATGCCAACATAAGAAATAAAAACTATGATACCTATATTTGTATACCTACACGCCAATGGCTATGTTGGCAATCGCCAAACGCGCCTTTGAAATAATACAAATATAGGTATCATAGTTTTTATTTCAAAGGCGCGTTTGGCGATTGCCAACATAGCCATTGGCGTCAACAAATACTTTTAAAAATTTAGAAGACGACTCTAAATTTGCCTGTGTACTATTAAGAAGTGAATTGTGCTATTAAGAAGCCTGTACTATCAAGAAGCGAATATTTGATAACGCCTGGGGAAAAAAAATGTGAAGACATTTGCGGTTTTAAAACCAATTAAATAATACAAATTTAAATTAACTAACAGTTTCTTTTTGAATTTTTATTAATACTACACAAAACATTGTTGTTTAGAAATTGCTATCTAAAAAGAAAACTCCCAAAATTCAAATTTTTCCCTTTTTTTTAAACTGTGGGTAGTTTTTAGTATCAATTTTTTCCCCTTTTTTTGCCCTGAGGCCAGTGTTTCACCAACCGAACTACTCCGGCGATGTAAGGAACTCTCATTTTTTAAATTTTATTCCTCACTTATTCTACTCTATCGTTAGGACCAACAACAAAGGATGTTAGTCTTCACATTATATCTTTCACTCACTTTTTCAACGATACTCAAATTTTTCAGCAAATTTTTATCGAATATTTTGTTAACAACCTATAGTCGTTCATTCCAACGGTCGTAAGTCACAGTAACAACCGTATGCTAGGACTCCTGATTGAGTCCTCGTTTTCGGACCTCCATCCCGATATTTTACCACATGAACTGTACCGACGATGTGAAAACTATCTATTTTCGAATTATCTCCCTCACGGGGTTCCCTAACGTATCAAACCACGCATTACATTTAAACAATCTTCATTCAAAGATGGCATTTAAATAAACTCCTGGTCCACGTCATCTGGTGCTTCATTGCTGTTTTGTTTTTTTACGTTGCCCTTTAGCTTTCTGTCAATCGCCCATTATCACAAAACAGTTAATGGTATCCATGTTTGGTCACATCCCAAGATTGTATGAGGTAGGGGCCTACATCGTTTCACGACTGTGGATGAATCAATTCGTAAGCATATGTGGGCTACGCGTTTGTCAGGAGATTCGCCGAAAGCAAGCTGAGTAGCAATATACTACATACTTTATGAAACAGAAAAAAATCAGTGCTTGTGTACAACTATATCAAAGGTAAATTGTTTTGCCAATAGCGTACTGATATGGCAACACCGGTGCACCTCACAGTAGTCTTTTATGAGAAACCTGACATTCTTTTCATTTAACTATCGCTGTATAAACAGGTGTAATCTACGATTTGATAAGTTACAGAAACTTTTTTTTCCCCTTTACTTTGTCTTCGTCTAAAAAACATTATATATTTATAATCATTTCTAGTTTGCAGTTTCCTCGTTCCCTTTTCCTCTGCATTCTTAGTTTGCTGATAATAAGGCATTTTTCGAACTACAAGGTGAGCCCATAAAGTAACCGGGCAATTTTTTATAAACAAGGAAATTATTACTTACCTTCAAATAAATTTATCTCCTACAAAATAATCGCCAAAGGAGTCTATACGATTTTCCCAACGTTCCTTCCAAGTCATCGAAACACTCTTTGTAGGCGTTTTAACTAACCGTTCGCAAAATACGCGTAACATTTGATTTAATATGCGAGATGTTTTCAAATCTCTGTCCTTTCATGGACATCGTCAGCTTCGGAAAAAAGGAAAAAAAATCAGCTGGCGATAAGTAACAACTCAGCAACTTTCAGACATGTCTTAGAATAAGCAAAGAAATCTGTAGATTAATTTTAACTGAAAATCTGAAAATGAAAAAAGTTCGTGCTCGATTTGTGCCTCGGATTTTGACAGAACAAGAAGAAGAAGACAGAAAAGCCTGCTGTGAAGATCTGCTGACTACTGCGCAACAGGATAACAATTTCTTAAAGTGTATTATAGCAGGAGATGAGACCTGGTGTCTACAATACGACCCAGAAACATAAAGACAAAGTGCACAGGGGAAAGGACCGTCTTCTCCCATACAAAAAAAAAAAAGCACAGATGTCAAAATCACAAAGATGTCAAAATCACTAAGATGTCAAAATCACTAAGATGTCAAAAGACTAAGGTGATGCTGATTGCATTTTTTGATTACAAAGGACTTATTCACCACTAATTTGCTCCTGAAACACAAACAATTAATCAGTATTTTTACAAGGAGGTGCTTTTTCGATTAAGAAACAGGATAAGGCGAGTTAGGAAGGAACTGTTTGATTCTGGGCAATGGTGTCTTTTACACCATAATGCTAGGACCCATACAGCAATTTGTGTACAACAATATCTTGCTAAGCATTCAATTACAGTGATAAATCACCCACCATATTCTCCCGACTTATCGCCAGCTGATTTTTTCCTTTTTCCGAAGCCTAAGATGGCTTGAAATGACAGAGATTTTAAAAACGTCTCGGATATTAAATAAAATGTTACGCGTATTTTGAAACGTTGGAAAAATTGTATAGACTCCTTTGGCGATTATTTTGAACGAGATAAATTTATTTGAAGGTGAGTAATATTTTTCTTATTTATAAAAAATTGTCCGGTTACTTTATGGGCTCACCTTGCATTTCGAATTTTTACCTCCATTATACCGTAAAATGACGAACCCTGGATCAGCGGAACACGGATTTAATACCCTCAGTTTAGCATGTACAGTGGTGGTTACTGTACATTCTTAGTCATCTCATTAAATATTAGTATCGCGTCTTTCGAACAGTTAGCACAAAATAGCACTGTAACTGAATATTTTATCAAATGTCATCCAGATTCTAAAAGTGCTCTTAAAACCTCCCATTATGATGTATAAATTAAAATATATACAGTAACCACCGCTTATAGTGATCACTGGTTATAAGAATCAACCGTTTATAAGAATCAATATCGCGAAAACAAAAACAAATTAATTATTTCCATGTTAAAATTTTCGCTTTAAAGAATCAATCCGCCGGTTTTAAGAATCAGTTTACACTCTTCGCTTTCCTTTCATTTTTCCAAAAAAGCTACTTAAACCCTCAAAAGGCACGAAGTTCTTAGAACGAGGTTCACACTGTCCTATTAGCTTGACCCGGGGGCAACTTTACCCGTCCGAGTAAATCTTCGTCTGAGACTATAAGTATTGAAAGAGGTATAAATAGCCTTCTGAAAACTTCGTTACGTCAAACTACCGTAGAAAACTTTTTCTTGCTCCCTTCCTGTAGTTGAAATGTTAAAACTGTTAAGCAGGTATGTTGTAACTTGTAACAAATATTGTATTTTTTTCTTCTCTTACTATAATCATGTGTATCTACTTATAGGTCTAAAAATTAAGTTTTATTTTTAAAACTATTAAAATTAATTTTAATAAAAAGGATAGTTAATGTAAATTAAAGAGTATTTTATGGTAAATTATCTAATATATGTATATATAGGTGTGTGTGTGTGTCTGTCCAAAAACCAAAATTTCGGTTATAATAATCAACCGCTTATAAGAATCAAAAACAGTAATAACAAACGTGATTCTTATAAGCGGAAATCACTGTATTAGATTTTTAAAAATTCTTTTGATATTTTTCTCTTGTAATTTAAAAAAAAAAGACGAATAAAGGCAGATAAACACGAAGACAATCAATTGCGGACTAAAAAAATATTCATACATACGAAATTCAAGCAGTAAATGTAACTTGTTCTTTAAGAAAATGACATCAGAACGTTTCGTTTCACTTACCTGTAAAAAAGGGAAAATTTGAGTTAGAACAGATTTCAAATAATAATAATAATTAGTTCAAAATAAATAATTAAATACGTAATTAATAAGTTTTTCTTTCTAAAAGCTTGTGACGATACAAACACACTACATTTTTAGCAAGCCCTTGGCGTTTCATTCTCATTATTTCTTATTCTTTTCCTGATTCCTGATTTGTAATTTTCCTGTTTTAGCAGATGCCGTCACAGGGATTGACTATTCATACTCATTTAGAACCATGTATAAAAAGGTAAATCCTTAATAGAAGTTGATTGATCCTAGACGTGCAGATCATCACTTTTTCTACGAAACAAATACTTATTAGCATATCACCATGACAATGAGCCAAGCTCAAGTAATTCAGTTTTTGTCTTCTTCGGCTATAATACTCATTATCGAGAGATAAAATGGTAAGCTTGCAATTATATACCAGGTACCACAAGGTTAAAAAATTCGAAAAAAAACCAGGGCTATCAGAGGGAAATTTTTAAACTTTTGACTTACGCAAGAAATATATCTATCTGGATAGTATTTTTAAAAATTCTTCAAAATCGTAGAAAATTACTTTTTGGCAAGTGTTTACGCCGATGGATTAAACGACGACTGGATGGTAAATTTATGTAAACCAGTAAACGATCCAAGTTTAAAGAATAAAGCACAGTTCTCCCATACGAACTTGATATAAGCAGGAGAATAAAATAAAATACATCCATAAAAAATAAATGAATAAAATCTCCTCTCCATCAACGCTTCATTTTCCTTAATTCAAAAAAGACAAACCGCATGCCATATACGAACAGAATGCAGACGATATTCCATCTACTCAGACTTAAACGTTGCCAGAAATAAAAATAAACAAACAAAAATACGTATTTCGAACTATTGAAATCCACGGAGATAAAATTCATAACCTGGAGACTGATAGAAAAGACAAACTGGGTGGGGTGGGGGGGGGGGTATATAAACGATTATTTATTTAATTGAATTCGTACACGTGAAATAACTAAACTGTTTTCCTGTTTCAGTGTCTCCTTAGCCACTATAGTTTTGTACCTGATTTTAACGACATCTTAAAGAAAGGAAATATTTTGATAAACAATAACCAGAGTTAACTTATGATGAAATTTAACGATATGGATTTAACAATTAAACGAAACACCAAGGGCGTTGAAACAAAACAGTCATAAAACACATTAATACAGTAGGAAGTAAAATGACTATAGTAGGCATTATTGCAGCACAAGAATCTCTTTCTCAGCTCAATACATTGGCGAGTACAATATTATCAAGAATTTAAAAGAGAAAAAAACTTCAAATTTCAAACGTAAAGATAGAAAAAGTCTTTTCAGAAAACTTGGGAGAAAAATATTTGTTCTAGGTCACATGATATAATTTAGCGGACGATTAGAAGGGAATTTCTTGCCGGATGGAATAAGAAAGGAGAAATTGGAGTATCGATCGAGCGAAGAACATCCTTCAGAATTTTATGGCATTTCGGAACAATTTCATCTCATATCTTTCCCAACTACAGCATTTTTTTATTTAATTATTCGGTAATAATTATATTCCTCGAGAATCCTGCGAGTTAATGCTAAGCCATTAAACTCCGAGACAGAGATGATGCGCGTGTAGAAAGACGTCAAAAACAAAGAACGTCAAGAAAAATGTTTCTCATTACATTTACACATATTTTTATTTGTTAATGCAGTCGTTTCGACGTTTCATACATCCAAATCTAAAAATTTATTGTTCTTTTTACGAGTCACGCTCTTAATGATTTTAAACAAACGAACCAGCCAAAAATAATAAAAATGATTTAACGATTACATTTTAATAACAGTTTATTGATTCGAAATACTTTTCCCTCATATAAGGCAGTATTACATTGGCTTATTTAGAATGACCCGACAAATACGTCTGTTACTTTATTTATATAGATATTTACTATTTAGCTTTGTGTATCCATATCGATTAATCTTTAATATATTTTACTCTACTGCAGAGGAAATCTGAAAAAAGGACGATCAACCTCTTTTAACGAAACCTATTTCCTTCTAAACATACAGTGAGAGAACCCATCATAAAAATTTTTAGTTTATATCTTTGAATACATTACTGAGCATAAAGGGGAAGAAACGGGCAAAATAAAATAAATTAATATAATTTTATTACCACAATACTTTTTTCTTCATTAGAAATGGATAGAATATATAATATTATTTCAAAACGAAGGATTATAGAAACCACATAAAGGAACATAAGTGGATCTCTGTCTTATCCTTCTTCTGTCAGTAGAGAATATGTCTTTTAAAGGGTCTGTTCACATAGGAGTCCGGTAGCAAAAACGTAAAAGGAAAGATGGCGCTGAGACGGAAATAAACCAATCAAAGGCGTTAAAAATTTCGTTGCTAATCGTTTGGAGGTTTGTCAATGGTTTAATATATTTCAATACGTTAACGCTTCCGCTACCGGACTCCTATGTAAACAGGCCCTGAATTTCAACTAGTAGAGCCTTATAAAAGTAGAGTTCAGAGTTGCAAGTCCATTTCTTGGCCATTTCGTATTAACTCTGCCATGATACTGCAAAAACATCATATTTTTCAATGCCATAGTGATTGTTGCGAATGGCAGCACCTCACCAGCCAATCGGGAGGAGCGCGAACTGACGTCAGATGTTGATGTTCTTAGTTCTTACTTTTCAGCCATTTGATCGTGTAACTTTCGTCTATGTAGTTGTGTTTTTGTGTGCTTCATTAAATGTTCTTTATGTGTCACAGCCCGTGTTTTATTTAGTAGATTTAATTAATCTGTCGAAATAGGACATCGGGTAGATGTCAGCCCTGCATCAATATTTTGAGTTGTTCTGTTACAGAGCGTAACGCTATACAGTGATAGTGAACCAAGTCCGTAGAATATAAATTTCACGTTATTGAAGTAGTTCACGTTATTGAAAAGATAAACGAATGTCAATGGTTAATACGAGATACAGTTGTTCAACTTAGAGATGAGTGTTCCTAGAAATGGCTTGCATGGACTTGGTTCAGATTAATTCTGAACCCTCCAAATAATAAAACTTTCTTTTTCAATAGATAGATCATCACATGGCAGCGACAAAACAATTGTGGGGACGAGTTTTGAGTCTCACATTCTTAAACTACGATGACAGTGCATTTTTCAAACCCAAAACCAAAAATAAATCAGACTTACAGGCAATGCGTTGTGTAGTATCACCACGCCAATTGCGATAAACTCCTGGTTTTCGGGGAAAATAGACGATTTTATTCTAAAATACGGAAGATTGCTACATGGGGGAGGGCAATTCGAAATGATTACGGCCACCCCCACCCCCGTGTACAAGCCAATGTCAAACTGAAAACCAGCAAAACCTGCAAACTCAGCCGAGGGTTTATTTCCCCTGTTCGGTTTATGAATAGCATAGGCCTGGGCGCAAGACGGACAGTACAGATCTGCCGACCAATTTGGGTAATCCGGGGCCCCCTTGGGGGGGGGGGCAAATCAAAGTTTGTACGTATAGAACACTACAAATTCCGACGAGTCCATCTTACTCCCCACTGAAAAAAAACACTGCCGTTTGGCAGTGCACCAGATTGTGCCCTAGTTGGTCGTTAAGTTTCTATTTAACGGCCATGAAATATGTCCTTCTTATTTGATATACATTGCGGGTAGAATGCTCTAGTGTGATTTAAACATGACAGCTCTCCAAGAGGCGCTGATTGGCCAAAGTGAAAAACGAGTGAAAATATACTAACTAAAAAGTCTATATTCTCAAGGGCATATCCCCTAGTACAGATGTCTCACTTACTAGGTTACTATTTAGAGATTCAAGTCATGCTTTTAGGAAGAAATTGAATATTTTAGACATTACAAACATATTCTAGAGATTTCATTCTAGATTCTCGCCTTAACAACCTAGAAATAAACGTTGCTTCTAACAGAGTTACCAAGCAAATGTTTATTTTCTCAATCAATATAGAAAATACTCTTTCCGATTAATTCTAATTTATTTTTCCAGGTCGGTCTAGGTATTTCAGTGGCACTGAAGCAGAAAATCCATGCATAAGTCACGTTTTCTAAAGTATGCTAAGATACAGAGAGATGTTACTATGAGGAAAAGAAAGTTCCTCTTTGTTACAGAACAGCTAATTGATTAATTTGAAACATAGTTGTGGCTAGACAAGTAAATTTATTATAATTGAATACGCCGACAAAATTAATCAGTTGAATAATTAGCATTAATTTAAAATTATAATAATTTATATTTTTTTCAAAATTTATAATTAATAGTTGGTGTTTATTAATAATTAAAATGTATTTCCTTTTACAAAAAAAAAAACTAGTCTAATTTTATGTATAAACTGTAAAAAATACACCATGTTCTATAGATAGTTAATGCTAAAGAAAACGGAAGAAAACCTCCACAGTTGAGAAAATTTTTTTGTCTGATGCGAAATCGTTAAAATTAACCATTTACTCTTGCAACTGCATTCTTAGACGCTATGGTGTCGTTGCTATCCTGAAAAAATAAAATAAATAAATAAAAAAGGTCGATGAGAAAGAATTTGCAGTTGCAGTTAAAAAGTCGACGGTCGCGGACCTCTTCTGAGAGTCAAGCGAGCCAACTTAATTTGAAGGTCATAAACGTTATGACTGCGGGAGGCTAGGCAACAACAGACGATAGTGGTTATGGGAATAGAGGTGAACGATAACACGTGATACTCCTAACCATTTTATTATTTCCTTCCCTTAATGATATTTTTATGTTGGGTGCCGAGCGAAAAAATCAATAGCTTCCTTTCATCTATTTCTTCTTCTCTCGGACATCTAATGGAATTCTTTTCCAGATTAAATGGAATGGGGCTAAGTTCATTGTGTTGAGGCAATTATCGGGATAATGAGGGATGATTTATGACGAGGAAATAAATAACGTTCAATTAAAAGTACTATAAAGCTGAAGATAAGAGGAGGATAGACCCAACCCTGTCGCCCGAGACACATTTCTGTTGAAATTTCATTTATTTTTCCTCAGTTGCGGAGAGTACATAACACGTGAAAAAAAGGGAATACAGTGGTACCTCGACATACGAGTTTAATTCGTTCCATGACTAGGCTCGTAACTCGAAATACTCGTATCTCGAATCAATTTTCCCCATTGAAATGAATGGAAATGCCTTTAATTCGTTCCGGCCTCCCCCAAACAGTGGCGTAGCAAAGGGGGGGGGGGGCAAGTGGGTCTATCATGCCCCGGGCGCCACTCGCAGAGGGGCGCCAATGTAAGATATATATATTATATTACTATATGTTTTCGAGGTGGATGCCAATATAAGGTCTATGTGTATTTCAGGGGAGGGTCCCAATATAAGGTCTATATATTATATTACTATATGTTTTTCGGGGAGGGCGACAATATAAGGTATATATATTATATCCCTATATTATTTTGTGGGGGGCGCCAATATAAGGTCTATATATTATATTACTATATGTTTTTAGGGGAGGGCACCAACATAAGGTCTATATATTATGGTACTATATGCTTTTCGGGGGGGAGTGCCAATATAAGGTCTATATATTATATTATTATATGTTTATCGGGGGGCGCCAATATAGGGTCTATATATTATATTAATATATGTTTTTCAGGGGGGAGGGGCGCCACAAAGGTATCGTGCCCCGGGCGCCAGTTATGCTCGCTACGCCACTGCCCCCAAAACACCGCAATTTTTTTTTTGTTACCTGTTTTTAAATAAGAAAAAACGTGCTTATAAACGACGAACATTGTGTAAAAGCGCAATACAATAGAATGTACTGCAATAAATTTGTTTTATTAAGTGTAATGTACAGCATTTACCTTGGAGATCAGACTTGAAGATGCTGATGGAAGAGGAGGAGAAAGGCTGAACTGAAAAATTAAATCTTATTCGTTGATTTTTGATCTTTGCGCCCCGCTTTCCTCACTTTCGCTTTTATTACCAGCTACTCTCTTAAAGTGAACGAGTGAGACACGGGAGCTGGGCGATTTTTGCATCGTTCACTGTGGCTGTAATGTCCAGATTCTTCTTTCTGAGAATCCGAAGAACGTTTTCTCAGAATCCAATCTCTCGGTTTAAGACTGGATAGTAGTCTCAGAATAATATTATACAATTGTATAATAATTGTACATAAAGGTTGTAAATATTATATGCTTTTTGTGTTCTCATTTGATGAGCACGTAGCATGGCATTCGCTGCTCAGACTAGCGGTGGGATATCTGAAGCTTGCTCGTAACCCGAATTTTAGCTCGTAACTCGAAGCAAAAAATCTGCCGAGAGAATGCTCGTATCTCGAAAAACTCGTAAGCCGAGACACCACTGTATTTTTAAACGTTTGAGACAGAAACCGTGGAATGGGGTGACGTATGAAAACGCTGAACGTAGTGGCATCTACCACGTGTCGGGGATAGTAAATTCCCCTCGTTTACAAAATTTCACAGAAAACTTGAATCATAAATATAAAAATATTTGCCTCAAACCCGCAACAGCTTATTTCACAGACGATATTAAAGCACAAATCAAGGGTTAAACGTTTATTTCATAAATATATCAGAAGTTCCTACTCATGACTTAAGGCTGCTGTGTACAATCCCTATTGGATTCTCTCACCTCCATGTCAGCCTATGGAGAAAATGTGTCTACCATTTACAGCTACATAAATGCCGATAATCCAATAAAAAGGTTATTTTCGGATAGCTTGAACTTTTCTGCACCTTGCAACAGGATTAATATTCTGAATCTCGATCGCCAAAGGAATTTAGGAGCGTTTAAAAGACACTAGACCAGATTCCCCCCTGAATAATTTAAATTTTAAAATATTATTTGCAATAAAAAAAAAGAAAAATGCCCCAAGATGTCAAATTTCTTTCTCTATTACGGAGTACGATTTTAACGTAGGATTACGAAAGCAAAATTTCAGATGTCCTGCGTTGCGAGTTAGAATTTTGGCAGCGCACCAAACCCAGTCTGTATTGCTTGGGCAAGCAGTAAACAGTTAAACAGAAAAGTACCAAAATGCATCAAAATTTTGACATATATATATATATATATATGTCAAAATATGTCGAAATATGTCATATATATATATATACACACACATACATATATACAGATACATATATGCATACAAAAGAGGTAAGCAACGATAAGTAATCCTACGTTAATAACCCGCGGAAGTTTCGTTAGAAGAGACTAACTGAATTTTTTTAAAAATTTTTCAGTCCAAGTCGGCAATCCTTGGATACATTTTCTCCATAATTTAATATTGAGATGAGCGAATCCAATAAGGTTAATACACAACAGCCTTAAACTTTAGAAGGCACAGCGTGATTATTCTCTTTCTGCAAAGTTTTTCGTCCAGTTCCATTCCTGTGGCCATATTCCCTCCAGTACCAGGTTCCCTGTAAACTTTGCCTTCATCAAAACTCTCAAAGGTAAACGTAGATAAGGTGAAGTAGCTACTTAAAAGGAGTAACGGGGCGCCACACGATTTTTACCTTTTTCGCCTAGCAGTAGAAACCCAGCCAGTTGAAGGGACTGTCTACGTAAAATACGTCGAATATGTTCTAGGCGACTGAATTGAAATAGAAGCGAGCTCATGGTAACAAAATGTGTGCCACGTGTAGGATAGAATATCGGCAGATTATACATGATGTGGTGGCCAAAGATTATGAGGTAATATTAGGTCATTTAGTGATGTGAAGCCTGAGGAACATAATTTTTGTAATTCAGGGGTAGTCCTCATAGGCGTAGCGTCGGGGGGGGGGGGTTCGTGCCCCCCAACTTAACTTGAAATAAATTAAAACGTTATTAGAAGTTCAGTTAAAATCGGAAAATTGTAGAAAATTTTAAGAAAGTCGGGTTTTTTCCCACATTTTCCGCTGTGAAACTGAAGATTCCAACTAGATCTTTAGCCTTAACATAGTTTTCAACAATGATATGTCCATAACAAAAATTCGATGCTATTTTTTTCTCATTTTATTTATATTATCTTTTTCTAACTAATTTTTTTATTCGCTCAAACAAATTCCCATCCCTTCAATATGTTCTACACAAAATTTCATAACTTTCTGAACAATAGTTTCGACTGTAGACAATTTTAAAGTAGGGAAGTTTAATTATGGACACCCTGCAATTCACATTTTAAGAACCGTCCAGCAGTCAATGCGCTGAGGAGGTCCCTAACTAAATTCAATTCGTTCCCCCCCAAAAGTTAGAAACACGCTACGCCTATGATAGTCCTAGAGATAAATTTCGTTCACTTATTCCTTATTTTTACCAGCTAGTCCCGAGGCCATAAATTATAGTTTTTGAATACTGATATTTTGTACTTATTACAGGAGTTTGACAACACAATATAAATTTAGTAAAGTTAAGTACTAGTATTTCATTACAACCTAGTTAACATAACTGATTTTACATAGTTTTACACATATTTTTCTATAATTTAGGAGCAAGCCAATATGGTTTGTATTTCACAAAAAGGCCGATACCTAAAAATAATGTTTTTCTTATTGTTTAAAAGAAAGAGATATAATAAACTACATGAAATAAACCCATTAAAATGTCTGCTGTTTTAATAAAAACTTTATGTCAATACTGATGCAAATACTTAACCATAGTGAATTGGTTTGATAGGCAACACATAAATTATTTTGAATAGTCAAAAATGGTATCGTTTACTCTTTCAGAATATATTTACGTTACTATCAATGTAATAATTTTACATTTTTTAATATATTATAATCAAATGTAATATCATTTAATTAGTTCTTGTTTCGTTACCTTTTAAACTATAGTACTTGAAAACTATAATACGATGTAATAATTTCAGAACAATACCAATAACTGATAATCAAAGTATTCTCTTCCTGTAAAAAAGGTCACTTAATAAAAACAATCAAGATTTAAATCTTGTATTAAATGGGCCGTCAATGATTTATTTATATATAGCCCAGAATTATTCGATAACACAAATTCTATCTTGAATGATTCATATCTATCTTTAGATCGTGTAACTGCAGTTCAACCATGTATAAGAGTGGTCACGTTTGAGGGCATACAGATATAGTCACCAACTGAATTTATTGATGGTACTCACTGATTAAGCGAATCACAGTCGATAATAATATCGCCAAAGGGAAGAGAAAATAGCTTGGCTGTGCTTGAAACCAGAATATAAAGCTATTTATATTGTGTTGCAGTATAATACAAAGCAGTCAGCTGCAGAACACATCATTTTCAGCAAATACATACATGTGAAGACACATCTTTTAACCCTTACGTCGGCTCATCTGTCTTTCCTATTTTTATAAGTTTTTCGCAGTTATAAGTCATCAATGCAAAACTACTGCCACCTCTCATTCTTGAAAAGGGTAAATGAAAAATAGATTATTCAACAAAAATTTCAGAATCCGATTCCTCAATCTGTGATAGCGCGATAGCGACAAAATGTCTGGTCCGTTGTGAAACAGGAGGAATTCTTCCAGCCATGCTAGCTACAACAATAAAGCAAAGATCTTGAAAATAGAATGCATGCAGGCTGACAGATAATTAGTACGGTTCAAGGCTTATCGGTCATACAGACCGGCAAAAATTTAAATCAGTTCAAGGCTCATCGGTCCAAAAGACCGACTATGTTTTACAAAGATTAAATTCACCGACAAAATACGAGCGGGCGAAAATCTCCGATGTGTTGTACTTGAATGTTAGGACCCGACTGATGAACTCTCAAACCTTCAACAGTCTGATCACCCCCACCCCCACTCGACCCTTCAGAACAGGTGCATTAGACATCTCCTAGACCGATGAGCCAACGTAAGGGTTAAAGTTTCGGTGGGAAAATAATTAAATTTTATAACTTCAGCTCTAATGGCGAAAGTCAGTTAACGGGTGCACGCCATATTATGGGCGAAAATTGACATGTTCTGTGAATCTTTATTACCTAGCAAGCTCATTCTAATTCAAATTTTCGTCGGCAAATCAAGCAATAAAAATGTCAGCTAAATTGAATAATGTATTTAGAAAAGGTGCCAAATCATCACCAAGAATCGACAAGTCTTCAATCTGCCCCTAGTTATTGATTATATCTCTGTAAAGCTTCATCACACACAACGTTTCGGATGATCACGATCTATTTACTACACATCTTCTACCAGCGCGATCTCTGAATCAGCCAATTCTGTTTATTCTCAAGGAAGAGAAAGGAGAGAGAGAGAAGCCATTGTTGCGACTAACCATCTACGCCACGACAAAACACTGTCGATGAGGAATGAGAAACCGCCTTGTCTAATCATGTAGAACATGCGACGCACAGAGGTAGTCTTCTGGAAGATGTACGCTTTTCATACGAGCAGTCACGAAAGGAACCGGGGCACATTTCATCCCCGATTTCCTCAAACTCCCTATACCCACTTTCCTCCGTCTGAGACAGAGCAGGAAGAAAGAAAAACGAAACACTGCCTCAAAACTCCCTCGAAAAGTACGCGCAGATTTTGCCCGTACATCATAAAATATTGTAACAGCAATTTCCTGTTTGACACATTTCAAGGTGCCAGTTCTTCGCCGCGGAGTAAAATAAAAAGTGAAATTGAAAGTAGCAGTTTTCTTCCCGGTTAAGTAGAGCGGCTCCTTCTATTCTTTTCCCCTCGCCTGACATCACACAATGGGTGACAATTATCGTTCGGCTGACTGAGGTCGGAAGGGAAAGTGGCAGACGAGAATTTATTTCACCAAGGGGTTGGGAGATTAGCATTTATTGGGATGCTGCTTCCTACTTGTTTAGCGGTTAGCGATTGACATCAGAACAAGAGAAAGCAGTCCGCTCGTAGGTTAGTTGTTGATATCTAAGAAACTTTTTTCCAGAGAATCAATTAGAAATGAAAATTTCATCTAATCTCGCTCTTATTCAAGGTTATTTCTAAAGAGATTATCTTAAAATCTCTTTAGATTAAAAAAAAAAAAAAATGTGAACACCTTGAAAGTAATTTAAAACAATACAGCAGAACTTTTCTCTTGCCGAAAGTTGATACATAAGATATGTGGTTATAGGATTGTACTAAATACTATCATTCAGATAATATATAAAAATGAACGCATCGTTCTTCAAGGAGTGCGATACAAAAATAAAAAATTGCGGATATTTATCCAAGTTGCCAAATTGTAAATTCCAGGATCGGAAATCGTACAAGACAAATAATGAACCTTCATGAAATTCAAGAGATCGTGTCGTATTACAATACAATGCAATTAATAAAATGTTTTTTAAAATAATAACAATAAAAGTCGTCCAGTTTACAATCAAAATCGAAACATCTTAACTATTCGACCGCATCATTCTGTTCAAAATTGGCCACAGAGAGCATCTATCGCAAATTATGGTCTCCATTCTCACCCGATGCCTAAAGAAATGTTCTTCGGTATGCTTAAAAACATATCTTAAATTGGTCTTCTGAAGAAATCATAGACATTGGTCTTTTGAAGAAATCGTATGAATCTTCTAAAGCAGAGGCGGACAACGCGCGGCCTCCATGATATTCTCTTGCGGCCTTCATAAAAGCTAGCACTTGAGTTAATTCATATTTAATTATATAGATTACAACAATTTCCAAATCAATAGAATTAAATAAAGAACGGCATGAATGTATGTACAGTGTCGGCCAAAATAAAGTTGACATTTTGAAATTGTTGTCTAAAGTCGCTACAATTGTATATTTATCCAAATGAGCTTCGTTTACCTTGATTCTATGATACTTTAACTACACTTTATATGTAATTTAATGCTCAGAGTTTTTTAGCAATACTACCAGACATGTTAGATGATTTCTACACAAAAACTATTTTCTTACTATTATTGTTGTGACTGACTCCATGTACGTAAAAACGTATTATTTTTTCTGCAAAAAAAAAAAAAATAATAATAATGATTAATGTTATAACAAGTTTTTATCCTTATGTGAATACAAAAATATTTTATATTGTAACTTTTTATGTCAAATAATAAATAAATAAGGACTTAATTTTTTTTTGTTATTTTTCTATATAATGCACCAAATTGTTAAAACTACATCTAACTATAATAATTTCATAAAAGTCGCATTTATAGGTTCATCAACATATGCGGCCTCCTTTATTACTACCTAATTTACATGTGGCCTCTAATGGTAAAAAGGTTCCCCACCTCTGTTCTAAAGCGTATAGGACGGGGAAATTAAATGTTATATGCCAATACATTATCTCAAATTCGAACATTTAAAAAAAGCATAACTTCAGGAGTTTAAACAGAGGAACGATCAAATTCATGCAGGAGGCGAAAAAGAAGGTTTAAGCCAGTTTTTATCGCAAAATAGCCATAAACTTTCGCCGAAAGTATTGAAAGGCATGTATTTTAGGAAATAAGATGGATACTGCCGAGTAAGCCTAGATATTCAGGATCTCTACAGAATCATCCAAAAATTAACTCATAATGCCATATAAAGGCACTGGGCATTATAAAATAAGGAGTTGTTATGTAGCTCAAAATTTAAAAAAAAGTCAATTATCGTGCCTGCACTGCCTCTAGAAACACATTCAATTTTTAAGATCGGAAATAAATAAAAGCCTGATAACTGAATGAAAATTTTAAAAAATACATTATAAATATATATTTTAAAAAATAAAGAAATGAAAATCAAAGAATCGCCAAGAATACTGCCAGATTAAAAAATCGTAGCTACCCAATTTCCATTGTCACATTTAGCCTCTACGTTGAGAGAGAAATAATAAATGTATAAATCTGCATGAACGGTGTGTGATGGAAGTGGAGTTGAAAGTCCTTTTTTTTTCAAACTATCTAGAACCAGCTCTTTTAAAACCATATAGTTTATTATAAAACAGAGCACAGCACGGACAAGTACAGGAGACGATATAGTATATAACAGTAGGAGAAGAATACTATTTACAGGAACAAATTATTATCATAACCTCAACGCTCTGAAGCAAATACCAGCTACGTTCGGAGTCTGCAATCACCTCCGAACTTTTCTCTCTAAAAATATATAAGACACGACCGGAGTCTGCAATCACCTCCGTCGTTCTCCGTGACAGCTTATCAGATACGTCTGGAGTCTGCAATCACCCCCAGCGTTCTGCCTAGTACCCCTTCCCCTACGATAGGGGGCGTTATTCCTTGTTATAGTGACTCGCCTGTCTCTACAGGGTGGCCGAATAAAACTAAACGTAAAATTAAAATACTTCACTAAGTTTGCAAAATCGTAAACGTACAGCACTAATTGCTATATTTGTTCCTTTTAAGATTTCGAATGTGAAACAGTAATAAAAACAAAATAAATGTAGGGCTATAAATAAAGAAATTATATATATAATAGCCGTTGTCTCTGTATAACAGTTCCGGACTGTACTCATCTTTCAATTGAAGCCCTCAGTAAACAAACAGCCGGTTAGGCTTAATTTCAATTTCAGATATGGATCAGAATTTTTTCTTACCTAAAAACTAATATCTTCTCCATCAAATCACGTTTGTTCATCCTATTTTTCTATAAAACATTCAGAACTAAAAAAAATTGGATGCTTTTAGCTGTATATTTAACAGTTTTTAAAAATCTGTTTACTTTTGCGATGAATTCTGAAAGTAAGCAAACTTGAATGTGAATGAATCAAGTAGTTCAAGTATTTATATCGCGTAGTGAGCTGTAAAAAACTGGATGGCAGTCTACTACTCCAATCGCATGAAAGACTAAATAAATAAAATATAATGAAAGGGTTTGCTTTTACAAGGTGTGGATAAAATGCAATATTGTTAGATAATTCGGGATATTTTTTAACTTTCATATACTTTTTCCATTATGACGTCATTATTAGTATTATGACGTCAAAATGACATGTTGGATGGCAGTCTACTACTCCAATTGCATGAAAAACTAAATAAATAAAAAATAATGAAAGGGTTTGCTTTTACAAGGTGTGGATTAAATGCAATATTGTTAGATAATTCGGGATATTTTTTAACTTTCATATACTTTTTCCATTATGACGTCAAAATGACGGGTTACCTTCTAGTTAATAATAAAGACATCACAGAAAAAATACAGAATGCTTTTTCAACGAAGTTTAGCAATCTGTCCGAAACTGTATTATAATGTCGAACTTTACATATTTTGATAGCCGAAACCAATGTTAGGCAATGACCTATACATCATCAAATCATGCACAGTAAGGATGTCAAACACAAAATCTCAGATTTAAAGATGAAACAGGAAATTTCACTCATTTATTTAAAAATATATTTTAAACTTCAATGCTTAATCATTTTCAATTTTTGAAATGCAGACACAAACGGAAAAGAAGGTACGGAACGGAAACGGAAAAGAACAGCAAAATTAATAGTCTCTCAACAATAAACAAATAAACACTAGGGTTTTTGACCCGGGTTTCCCCGAACCCGAAAACCCGGGTTTTTCAAAGATTTTACGAACCCGAAACCCGGGGAATTTTTAATGTAAATCCGGGGAATTCGTTATCTAATACAGTAGAATACCAATTATATTCCTTAATTTAACAAGTCGGACTCGATACGGCTGTCAAACAAATGAATAAAAAATTCGAGAAAGTGAAATTCGAAAAAGTGAGATGGAGATATATTGGCCATAGCTATATTTCCCTCAAGTTTATGAGTTGGGGATTCCCAGCAGCATGTACGTTAGAGCAATACTTCAGCTACACGACCATGCCTGCTTTCTGTGGTTTGTGTTTGGGTGTGTTTAGTCTATAAATTTTTCAGGTCTTTAACAACAATTCGACCAACTTCGGTGGAAACGGAACGAGCATTTTCTGTAATGGGTCTCTTTACTAATAAACTCAGAAGCCGACTCAATGATGATACGTTGAGTGCCATGATGGTTGTAAGGCAGTTTTATAAAAAAATGAGATATTTGTACCATTTTTATTTATGTAATTCATATATGTATATGTTCATTAGCATTAAATTTATTTACTGTTATTTTTTACATTTGAAATTCTGAAATAAATAAAATGCTTCTAATAATCTATTATTTTAGTTCTTTGCTATTGACCCCTTGGAACCAACCAAGTAAACCCGGGAAAACCCGGGTTTTAAATTAAAAAAAAACCCGTCAAACCCGAAACCCGGGTTTTAAAAAAATTGCTCAAAATCGAAAACTCTAATAAACACTACATAAACACTATCAGAGGTCTCTCAAGGAATTTTTTAAGAACAAAAACAAAAACAAAAAATCATGTGTAATAAGTTTCTTTTTTCATAACGAAAAGTCAAATACTTCGCACATTTCTTAGATCTTCAAAGAGAATTTGGAAAAGGAAAACGCGTTATAGAAAAGTTGTTGAAACCGCCAAATGCGAAGGTCGTTTCTGTAATTTCAGTGCCATTTGAGCTGCCAATCTATTAAAAAAAGATAAAAGAAATTATCGGTACAATAAATCTTCAAACACGTGTGCAAATTTCCTTTCCAAATATTGTTATGCGGCAATTGAGCGGTAATGGCTGGAAACGGATACTGACGGAAAAATCGTCTGATGCTCTTCAAGAACCAAGGTTAAAAATATATGGCCCCGAAAAATGCTTAATAGCTTCTCTGACTTTGTGAAAGAGTGTTTTAGCAACTTAATGAGAACGTGAATACAGATGGCGCTTTCTTTCAACGTAGTTACTTTAATTAACCACATATATGTTGTCAGGGGGAGACCACTCGGTAATTTCCCCGTGTTTGAATTTGGCGCGGCCCTTATTATGTTAAAGGCTTGAGCAATCTTTAAAATTACATGTAAATACAGTCGGTAATAAGATAACACACACACACACACTTGTATATATATATATATATATATATATATATATATATATATATATATATATATATATATAGTATACCTCTCCTTCAGTTGAGAACCCGTGTACATCTGTTCTTGCTCAAGGGCGCTTATTTTAAAATAAATAATTACCATACAGTTCGATTACAGTTACTGCCAATCTCCCTCTAACTTATTTTGTTACTTCACAAAGTAACAAACTCTGTTAAGGATAATTGGGCATCAGTTTCAGTAAGAGCTTTTTTTGTATGCAGCTAGGAAACTAACTCGATTAAGTTTCCATGGTAACATAGTAATTCGCACAGAATGCAAAATGTATATAGATGCAACGGCTAATTATATACTCATATCATGGTGACATGTTTTTTAAAAGATGGTGCAGGAAAAATTATTTCATTGAAGATTATAAATTAATTATCCTCCTCTAGTGAAAGCTGCTTCCATTAAGCTCAGATCTGTTAAGTTCATTGAAAAGAAACGTTATTAACAATTAAAGTTTTGTTTCTCTATTTAGAGTCAACGAAATTTTTTAATTCAAAATCTAAAGCGGTATTGGTTTCTGATATCCCTGCGGAACCGATAGCTCTCTTTGTATATTTTTCCACTTTTTTACAAAGAAAGCGTTTAAAAATAATTTCCTCTTAAAGAAAAATAAATGTTTTATTCATAAAAATTTTATAAGGCAAAGAAAACACACGAAAAATAATTATTTTATTCGGACAAATTTTTGCCTCGAGGAAAATATTTTCAGAATTTTTACTCTGGATGAAAAGTCTTGAAGACAGTTTAAGGGGACAGTGGACTTTCAAAATTGTGAAATTTGTCCCAAAATTCCCGATTTTTTTTATTTTATTGAATTGTGAAACTACGGACGAGTACGAATGTGTTGCAAAAAGAATTTTTAATTTCTGTGATTACTTTCCTGGTTATAGGCATTTGTATTTAATTTAGATATCATGTGGTTACTAATAGCAATAACTTTAAATGTGTTTTTCTCAAAATAAAAATGTTCATGTCATACGAATATTCAAACTGCTCCGCGCGCATTCCTAATTATCGTATTACTTTGAAATTTAAGTTTTATATACTTAACTATATATCAAAAAACCTTATTGAAAAAAAATTATGCTTCGTAGCTCAGAATTTCTAAATTTTGTACTTGAAAAGATGATTTACAGGTATTTTGTGTCATAAAAAGGATGTTTTCACTATTATTTTTTTCTCTCTATATTTTTAATGAATGCTTAAAATAAGCAATAAGTTTCATTATTAGTCCTATAAGGTATCCTGAAAATAAAAATTACCATATTTTATGCAAAAGAAATGCGCACGGAACATTTTTAGTTAGGCCAATTTTTGATATAATTAATAATTCATAATTCATAAATTATTAATATTTCATCTTTAAATTTGAACCACTTTTACATATCTATGGTACTAATCACATAATCAAATTTCAAGCAAATCCATTCAAATAAAAAAAAGTTAGGTTTGAAGGTCCACTGTCCCCTTAAATCAAACAGAACAGCACAAAATTTTATATACATAACTAGACAGGAATTTTAGATATATTCTCTTAAGTATAGTTTTTTTGTTTCTATTGCAGTAAGTATTTTGTTATGAGGACGCTACCCAATTACATCGTAATATTTAGACTGGCTACTTTACTATGAGATCACCATATAGGTGAGCCAAGCCTGTGAGGGGACAGCACAGGTCCCATACCTTAGGCGGGATTCGAACCCAAGCCCAGTTCGTGGACCTCGTGGTGTAACCACTGTACGATATCAGCGACTTTTAAACATAGTAGAATATTAAAAAATAACCATTCCAAGATAGACTAAAAGTCAAGATATAAATCTAAATACGCAGACAGTACAACATATAAATATTGTACCTTGCTTTGTAACCATCGTGAAATCATGCAGTTTGTGATACTTTACTCTAAAAATTCTGCAATATGATGTTTAAGTTTGAAGGATTTATTAACCATGTCTTAATCTAACGCTTCTATTGTACAACAGCATTTTCTAACGGGCATTAGATAAAAATTATTTGTGTTAGCTGTCGCGTGTTAGCTGATAAATCGCGTACATAGTTTTCAATGGGCTTACGCCAGCGCATTAGTTAGCCCCGTAGATCTTTATCCCCATGTTAAGGTACAACATTTTTTTGTATTGCCCTATATGCCCTCTTTGAAATTCAGACAACATGGACGGTAAGCACAGCATGCACTGATCTGCCTTATTCTCTATACAGACGTAATTGGGAGGCTCGTGACCATATGAGAATTCAATTCCTTGCTTATCTTGTTTATGTATTTTCCATTTTGTTCTCCTTCGCATTTTGTATTTTCAACTTTTTTTCTGTATACCTAACCCTGGAAGCACACATTCGCGAAACAGAGATCGAAGTGTAGGGGAAAGCAGTGATTTAATTGTCCCGACACAGGGAGGAGGTTTTATGGCACCCATCGTGCCTTTGATGTTCGTACTCAGACCGCCCCGAAGAGCGGTTTTTAATGGTACATCCACATTCATGCAGACAAGTACCCCCCGACCCCGCTTGACACCATTCGACCCACGTGACCCCCCCCCCGCCCCGCCTTTGATGCTCTGTCGGAGGACCGCTCGATCAGAGGATCGTTGCAGATTCTCTGCCCATAAATCACTGGTTTCCCCCGCAGAATACTGTACAGTGCAGATGAATGTGGACGCCTTATAAGACGAATATTCAAAGCTGTGAATTACTTCCCTCAAGTTTGGGGGGGGGACTAATCGACTCCAAAATGTGTCAAGAGGCGACGAGGAAGAGCTGATTCGCTTGTGTGTAGATGCGCCTTAAGGACTTTGCCCACAGGTTCCTGCATTAGAAGAGAAAAGAAAAAAAAATTCAGGTAGCCTCTTCTAACGAAACTACCACGGGTTATTAACGTAGGATTACTTATCGTTGCTTACCTCTTTTGTATGTATATATATATATATATATATATATATATATATATATATATATATATATATATATATATATATATATATATATATATATATACATATGTATGTCATTAGTTTCCCGTATGTTGGTACTTTTCTGTTTAACTGATCACTGCTTGTCCAGGCGATACAGACTGGGTTTGGCGCGCTGCCAAAATTATAACTCGCGAGGTACGGACGGACGGTTTTAGCATCTGAAATTTTGCTTTCCGGAGGACAGTTATGGATGAACGTAATCCTACGTTAAGAAGGTACGGAAATTTACCTCTCAGAATATTTCGAATCGCAAATACGTGAAAAAAAAACTCAAATATACGAGCGTTATATTTAAATGTCTATCCTTATGTGGGAAAAAAAAACAGAATTCAAAGGTACGCATTTGCGAAAGTCTGAGGAGAAAAATTTACTTAAGATTTGTACGGAGATCTAGAGAATTTTTCATGTCAACCGATGTGCCTCTTTTAACTGTTGAAAAAGAATGTTCAACCCTAGCGTTATTAATTTACCTTTGTAAAAGATAAAATAAAACAAACTACATAAAGAGAAATCGATTGCAATACATGATCAGGAATTAGTCAACTTATTTTGGAACATCAGTTGAATCATGGAATTACAATATTTCACACAGAGGTAGTAACGAGTTCATAATTTTCGAAGTTCCATGAAATTTTGGAGGCGCATTAACCATAATTTCAGGAACGTGAGCTTGTTTACGTCACAATGCTGTATTTCGGGGAATTACCTGGATATGGAATACGCTGCAAGCACATAATGGTGAAAATTAATAACACCCCACACAATAGAACTGATATGATTAGTCGTAGTTATGTAGTGGAACGACTGGTTAAGGGGACTCACGACCCTAAGTCGAGGAAATAAGGCACATTTTTATAATTTTTGACTCTTTGTAACTATTTCAATTTACTCCCAATTTTTCCAAATTTTATGTATATGATAAATTGATATATTTATTTTAATAAACAACTTTTCAACTCTCAAAATAATTTTAAATAATTTTTTTTAAAACTGCTTTAGATATACCTTGTTTTTCAAGTATTTTTATTGTATACTGGCTTGCGCGCAGAACTATGAAATTAATTTTACACTTAAATGTATAATTCCTGTTTTATATTTAAAATAAATAATTCAAAATACAATTGAACATAAAACATTCAACATTAAAATATTTTTCAATTTTTTTTTAAAACGGCACAAAATATACTTAAAATTTCCTTAAATTTTTGCATTAATTTACCCCTGAAAAAAAAATGTGCAGTGATTGCAATAACTCTAGTTCAGACGCAATAAAATAACATGATTATGCAGAGAAAAAAATTTCATGGAATTATGTTTCATAGTTTTTGAGATATCAGTTGCGGAATGATGCAAAATTACATTTTGAGAAAAATGAGTTTACAATTTTTCTTACCATAAACTTGATCAGTAATTAAACATTTAGACTATCAATATCTCCGGAACTAAGCGGAATATTTTCATGCGGTTTGCTTTATTTTGTTCAGAAATGATCAGGCTTTAACATATATTTTTTCAAAAAATCGAATGTTTTAAAGATTTAAGGGTAGTGAGTCCCCAAGCCGGTGTCAGATGTTTTTGCGATATTTTATAAGTTTTAATACGTTTTTGCGTCTTATGGACAATACACTATTGGACTATTAGACATAATTAGACTATTGGACAATACGGCGATAGAGTGGGTTTACATCTAGAAACAAATTTCGAATAATTTTAGAAACAATGAAACCAAACGAAATGGAATTCTTGATGTGGGGAATCCTATTTTCTAATATAGTGGAGCAACTGAGAGATGTCAGAAGTTTGTGGTTATACGGCATTTGGTAAATTTCTGCGTCTAAATTTCATTTAGAAAAATGGCAATAGTGCGATAGGAGGGGTTTGCAGGTAGAAACAACGCAATGCGTTGAATAACTTTACAAACCATGGAACCAGTTAATTTAAACCAGTGATTCTAAATCCGTTTGTTGGTCAAGAACCACTTTTCAACAAGCAAACAAAAAAAGAAAAAAAAAAGAAGAAGAAGAGAGAGAGAGAGAGAAAAATTCGTCAAGGACCCTCTTCCAACCAACCCTTTTAGAGGCGAAAATGAGTCTCAATTTGTGAATAAACAAACTATTTATGATAAACAACTTTAGAAAAAAGTTTCAAATAAACTTAATGATAACTTTAACATAAGGCTGCTATGTACTAACCCCATTAGATTCGCTACCTCAATGTTAACCTATGGAGAAAATTTGTCCACGGATTGCCGACTTGGATTCAAAGATTTCTCTCTATTCTAAAAATAAGTAACAGGCGCCGCCGCCGCTGTCAAAAGCTTGTCACGCTATCTCCTCCGAAAACGCTGGGGGTATGGGGTCGAGACCGATACCAATAGATGCAGAAAAATGCGGGGAAGAAAGTAAGACATGTCTCATCTTTGTCGGACTTTAAGTTTTTTTTTTAAATTTTATGTTTTGTGAAAAAATATTGACTTTTTCATGTTCAGATTACGATAACTCGCCAAAAATTAATCGTAGAATTTTGATCTTTTTACAATCTAACACTACAGACATTTCTCCTTCAAACAAGACCTCATTTGTTTAAAAATAATTTAAAACAGACCAATATTTTCATCAAAATATTAAACCCACTTTTTCGAGAAATATCGTCACATATGTGGATGTAATATCGATGCTCCTCGAGTTTTTATCTTACAAAGAAAATATTTACGTCATCTGGAAGATGAAAGCTTTCTCATTCATATGAACCTCATTTCCAGTCTCTATCTTAAAATTTCGATTTTTTTAATTGAATTTTAAAGCTGAAACAGTGATTCCCCTTCAACAGTAAATGGATGGAAGCTGTTGCATTGCCCGAGAATCACTCCTATGTATCTCGCTATTAGCAACTTATTCCTTCAACTTGCTGTGCCATGATTGGCGCTGTGCTTGAGCACGCTGCTCGTATGCGATAGTCCCCGGTTCGATCCCGGTGGACGATCATTTTTACTAATTATTCTAAATATTTGAATTTTATTCTTTTAATTCTTATTATATTTTTTATTTTACTTATCTGAAGAGGGCTTAATTTTTATTTTACTGCTGAGCACAGATTTTCTGATGTACATATCTTGCTACTGGAGGTAAAGTCGTAAGACCATGGCATTCCAACAAACTCAATATACCTTGACCTTGACCCTAACAGAGGAGCAAGCGTAGCGAGCCTAGGGGCCTAGTTTAAAAAAAATTGTACTCCGTCAATTTTTTACAATTGCCCCTAGTTTTAAAAAAAAATTGTACTCCGTCATAGAGAAAGAAATTTTACATTTGTGTACATTTTTCGTTTTTTTTTTTTAAATGCAATTAGTATTTTAAAGTTTAAATTATTCGGGGAAAATATTTTTATAGTGTGTTTTCCTGTAGCACTTTGCAGAAAAGTTCAGGATATCTGACAATACCAATTTTATTTGATTATCAGCATTTATGTACCTGTAAATAGTTGACAAAAATGTATTTTAAATAAAAAATTTTGGGGGCAGCGCTTAATATATAGAGAGAGCCATTACAAACCCTCAAAATGTCAATCCTAATGGGGGAGGAATTCTCGAACTGTCAACTGGACTCCTCCCACCACAAGAGTCTGCAAGAAGAGGAAAAGGGAAATACGATTTTTTTCTTAGTACATAGCAGCCTTAATACAAAACGTAAAAGTTTACGAAAACTTTAAAATGATTTTTAACTTGTATTTGCTTTACTAGCTGTACAATTCCTGCAACGATGCGAATCTACGACATTGAAAATATACACATATACCTCGCTATACGGCCGCTCTTTATACGGTATTTCGCTATAACGGCCTTTTTTAATTATCGCACTTTTCCGATTTACGGCCCACAATGTTTCGTTATACGGCCACAACAGCGGAAATTGATGATGGCAGCATATTATACCTTAATGATTCTTCAGGTTAGTGTTCGCCATCACATTAAAACAGTCTTTAAACATTTTATTTTATGTATTTTATTATATGTATACATATGTGCATAGCATTTCTTTTGTTTATTGTTTATATGTTTTTTTTTTAAATTTCTGTTTATTATTACATTGTTTTGTACTTTTATTTTTATGTAAGCATTTTTATAGGAAGTAAAAAGAATAAAATGCTTTATGAACTAAAAACTATATTATTTATAAAAAATTGGAACAGATCCAATTAAATTTGTATGGGTTTCTATCAAAATAATTGATTCGTTTTACGGCTTTTCGCTTTACGGCCAACTTTTCCGGAACGTATCTAGGCCGTAAGCGAGGTATTAGGTTTGTGTATTAGGGATTTTTAAACAAAACTGGAATATATATTTTTTTTTAACTCGCAACGTAAAGAAATGAGGCGGTGAAAGGCAAAGTGGTGTAAGTCAGTAAGTCAAGTGGTGTAAGTCAAAAGAGTGTAACTACAAAAACTACAAAAAATTCCATCATAAATTGAACAAATTATAATTCATAACAGTTATTACAATATTGCAAATAATAACTATTTGCAATTCCACTATAAATTGAACATGGAGATTACATTTTTTGCCCTCAAATGAAAAAAGTTGAAAATGTGACTTACACCACTTTGCCTTTCACCGCCTCAAATGAAAGAAAAACAGGAATTTTAAGAATCTGGACAAAAAATTTCAGAACAACAAAGAAATTTTTGTTCCGAATTTTGTAAAATTATTACGTTTGCGATCATTTTGAAACAATGACGCCATTTTTTTTGAAAAATTTTTTTGCTTATTTGTTTTAATCACTGCTAAATACTTGACCACTTCTTCAGTCCTCAAGTCGTTATCACACATTTTCGAGACATTGCATGCCGTTTAATAAAATTTTGCGCCTTCATTTCATCCAGAAAAATGACATTAATGCAATGGGTTGCGTTCCCGGTTGGCGACAAAGTCATGCGACGCGTAACGGCAAAACGAAGGTGAGGTGCGTAACACCATCCCCGCGACTTCCGTGAAGTCATTATGGCATCAGGAAGCACGGAGCGACGGCGGACCGGAAACCGATATGTCACGCGGGATTCTACGATCAGCGAGATAAAAGATAAAAACCGAGAATATCAAAACCCGATCAGCGTGCTACACGCGGCCTTACTATCCGATAGAAACAAGATCTGAATGGAATTAAGGTCGGCATTTCATTCACGAAAGTATACGCGTAACACTTCCCTCTCGGAACATGGGGTTTTATTAATTCTCTGTTCGATGAGACAAAAATGTGTCTCCATGGTGACGCATTTTTAAGATGAAAAATGTTTTTGGAATGGTCTCTTTTTTTTTGGAACGAAGTTCTTTTATGCGGCTTACAGTAGAGTGAACTGGCAGGAATCGTCGCGTAACGAAAAAGCGTTATGCCCCCTTCATAAGAGCTTTGTCTCAAGGACTCTGTGGCTGAATGGTTATCGCATCGGACTACGGAGTATCGGACTATCGCGCTACGGAGAGAGAGGTGCCTGGTTCAAATCCCCGCACAAGCGCTGGCCGTTTCTATTCCCACTCATTCTTGGAATAGCGCAGTGTATATATATATATATATATATATATATATATATATGTATATATATATTGATTATATATATATATATATAATCAATAGAAATCTACATATTAAATCACGTTTACAGTTGAAAAAATAATGTAAGGAACTTCGTTCCTGAGGGGGTCCCCCGACCGCGCAATTTTTTTATTATTCAGTAAAATTCAAGGGAAACGAGTATAAAAATGAAAATAAAATGGAACGGTCTATATTCTATTAAGAGAAGTTTAAAATATAGGTCGTTACACGTTTACTGTGAAGAATGGAAGGAAAAGGAAGATCGTAGCAGGTGGTCATAACAGAATCCCATCCATACGAAAAAAAGGATAATGCATTGTTAGAAAGAATACGAATAATAGAATAAAGAGATTTTATTAAACTTAAATTTATGGAGAATGATAAAAAAAAAGGCCAATATCTCAAGTTCTTAATATCGGACTAAAAAAGAGAAGGAATTATGTGAGGAATGGAATTTAAAAAATTACAGCTCCTCGCATCGTTGGAATAGTCCAGGCGGTTCAACATCCGCCTCGTATTAAGGCTGCTATGTACTAACCCCATTGGATTCGCTCACCTCAATGTTAACCTATGGAGAAAATGTGTCCACGGATTGCCGACTTGGATTCAAAGATTTTTTTTAAAAAAACTGTACTCCGTCATAGAGAAAGAAATTTTACATTCGTGTACATTTTTCGTTTTTTAAAAAAAATGCAATTAATATTTTAAATTTTAAATTATTCGGGGAAAAATCTGGTACAATGTGTTTTAAACGCTCATAAATTGATTCGGTGGACGAAATTTATAAAATGAATCCTGTAGCGCTTTGCAGAAAAGTTCAGGCTATCTGATAATACCAATTTTATTTGATTATCAGCATTTATGTACCTGTAAATAGTTGGCAAAAAAATATTTTAAATAAAAAATTTGGGGGCAGCGCTTAACCCCCCTGTAGAGAGAGAGCCATTACAATCCCTCAAAATGTCAATCCTAAGGGGGGTGGAATTCTCGAACTGTCAACTGGACTCCTCCCACCACAAGAGTCTGCAAGAAGAGGAAAAGGGAAATACGATTTTTTTTTTATTAGTACATAGCAGCCTTAAGAAGACCGTGTCCTGGCAGACAAAAGTTGCAGACGGGTCAAAAGTTGCAAGAAAATTAATGTACCGTTAGGAAGCATACGACAAATATTCACGATAGGGGAAAAAAAATTCTGCATTGTAATAGGGGAAATCGGAAATATACGAGCAGGCCAGAATACGGAGTCATCCGAAGCAAATAGAAAAGGGAAAAATGTAAGGAAGAAATCCGAAAAAATGAGAGGTAGTCACATCACAGGGGGACGAACAGTTGATAGAATGCTTGTCTCGAATATAGGAACCCTGGGTTGGAATCTCGGTCTAGACAGACGATCATTGCAGAAGTGCCGAATCATTGGAAAGAAGATTACCAGTCCGTTGTGGGGCTTTATAAGTATTCATGTGTAAGGGTAAATCAGCACTGTCGCAATAATAAATATATTAATAATTAAACAGTAGACTCCCGAGTTTACAGACAACAAAATAAGTTCGTAAACAGGAAAAAATATTAAAAAAAAAAACAAAGCGATTCGCTATGACTTTTGTTTTCTACGAGCTAAAAAATTTCGCTAATATTGGTAAACGGGTAATGCGTTTAGTCATGACTTGCATTTTTCCAGGGGAAAGCAACTGAAATCTTCTCCCATTTTAAACATTTCGCTGTTCTTTTCGGATTCTCTTCGAAATGTCTTTCGGAGAGTGCGGTTCTACCGTGTCTATGGAGGACAAAGCAATCTTATCTTGAAACGTAAAGATCGTAGACAGATATTCATCGGCAATCCGAACTCTTTTTTCCTTCTTAGTAAGGACATGTACTTCGACTTCCGTAAAAAAAAAATCGTTTTGTCGTCGTCGAGAGATAAACAAAGTCGTATCTTTGTATGTGACGTTGCTTGGCAGTGGCGTAGCAAAGGGGGGGGGGCAAGGGGGTCTATCATGCCCCGGGCGCCACTCGCAGAGGGGCGCCAATGTAAGATCCATATATTATATTACTATATGTTTTCGAGGTGGATGCCAATATAAGGTCTATATATTAAATTACTATATGTTTTTCAGGGGAGGGCCCCAATATAAGGTCTATATATTATATTACTATATGTTTTTCGGGGAGAGCACCAATATAAGGTATATATATTATATTACTATATTATTTTGTGGGGGGCGCCAATATAAGGTCTATATATTATATTACTATATGTTTTTCGGGGAGAGCGCCAATATAAGGTATATATATTATATTACTATATTATTTTGTGGGGGGCGCCAATATAAGGTCTATATATTATATTACTATATGTTTTTAGGGGAGGGCACCAACATAAGGTCTATATATTATGTTACTATATGCTTTTCGGGGGGGAGTGCCAATATAAGGTCTATATATTATGTTATTATATGTTTATCGAGGGCGCCAATATAGGGTCTATATATTATATTACTATATGTTTTTCAGGGGGGGGGGCGCCACAAAGGTATCCTGCCCCGGGCGCCAGTTATGCTCGCTACGCCACTGTTGATTGGAAAAGAAAGCATCTTACAGATAAAACAAAAAGAGAGGACTGTGTGCTAAAGAACACCTGCACTGGAAAGAGAACAATCACGGTTTGATCCCGTATAAGCAGGCACTAGCAACGGGCGAGTCCATCTCTTAATACTCAGCAAACTGCCTGCATGAAAACCCGCCTGCTGCAGTCGATTCATCAATTTTTCAGTTTTCCAGAATGATAACTACATTGTGGCAGATATCAATAATATTGGGACAGAAATATGAAGATGTCGAGGCAGAATGATCACCGTATTTATAAATGTGTTTCGTGTGAGAAATAATCAGACAAATATCTCAAGTATGGTAACGAATGGTGCAGATTATAGAATTTATAGATAATAAGTAGGGATACGTCATTTTCGTATTTACGAAATAGATACTAATAAATGTGAAATTTGCCGATATGGGCGAATAAATGCGAAAATTATTTCTTTACTACTTTTTGGCGAAAACTCGGTGATAAACGGCTTTTTAAGCGAAATTAGATAATAATAGTAATAATTTATTAACACAAATGCTTATCTAAGACATTCCACGGTCCTTTAACTGAGAGATCTCACTCTCGAAATTTGCATATTACTTATTGCTAAAGACTTAAGGCTGCTATGTACTAAGAAAAAAATCGTATTTCCCTTTTTCTCTTGTTGCAGACTCTTGTGGTGAGGGGGAAACTATAGTTTTCCCCTTTAGGTCCAGCGGTTTTGTGCGTTGTCTGCAGTCAGTAAATCAGTCAGCCAGTCAGTTACGGAACTGTTTTATATATATATATATATATATATATATATATATATATATATATATATATATATATATATATATATATATATATATATATAATATATATATATATATATATATATATATATATATATATATATATATATATATATATATATATATATTTATTTATTTGCGAATAAATGCGAAATTTTATTTATTGTGATTTTTTCGGCGAAATTTCGATATTTTTAGGCGAAATTTCGATATTTTTTAAGCGAAATTTACGTACACCTAATAATAAGGTTTCCCTGCGGCCCTATGCCTTTACTTTTAAGTTTGATTTGCTCAGAAATGCGTGTCTCATTACGATTTATTACGTGTCCGATGGGGAACGCGACCTTTTATGCTACAAAATCAATACGCCACGGCACGTTCCTAAACAGCTGATCAGCTGCAAACGACTGCAACGATTTTTACACACTCAACGGTATGCGCGATTCCGCCACGCCAAATCCGGCCACACCGTAGAAAAAGAAATCCGGCGTAGGCGAAATGGAAAACGAATCGATAAGAGGGTCGTTAATTGAGCCCCGTTTCCTCCAATCACTTCTTACCTCTTACGGTTTTTTTTTTCCATCTTAACTCGTTATTCGCTTCGTTACAAGAATGCCCCTTCCCTTTTTTTTGGAGCAGAAATATCATTTTCTATGTTCCCAATTTACTTATAAGATTTCTTGTTTCGTACACTTTCAAATAAGGGCCTGTTGACATAAAATCCGCTAGCGTCAGCGTTAAATAATCAGTTGACGCTGATTGGCTAAATGGGTCAATGATTAGTAAATGATTGGTTTAAAAAATTTTACGCTGACGGATTCTATGTGAACAGGCCCTAAGAGTTCCCTAGATTATTTGAATTCGGCTTTGCGTCTACGTTTCATAACTCATGTGACTTAGGAGCATATAAAATTAAGTTGGCACACATGAAAAAAGTTTTAAACTAGAAAGTTTGAAAATAAAATAGTAAGGAAATGATTATCCTGATTAATACACCCACTCATCTGTGTTTGTGTGTGTTAAAATAGTATCATACGACGCTCAATGAATTTCACAGCTGATTATACATGAAGGTCGAAAAAAAAGGAGGTAGTGCGAGATATAAAGTCGTGGGCAGGTTTTTTCAGCAAGTATCGAACAGAAAATGTGGTGGGTTACAGAAATTTCTCAGAAATTAAGCAAAGGAGATTCCAGCAAATTACTTCAGGCCGCCGTACTTGAAAGTCTATTGACGTATGAAGCTGAATCAGCAGACCATTGCAATGAGCGGAGACATGATGAAGGAATTCATTTTGTAAAACACTGCTTGTCCCTAAGTGCTAAAGCCCATATTACACTGTCAAAGTTCTTTGACAAAGATCTTTTCTAAAAGAAGTTCGATGAGAAATATGACAATGTAATATCTCAACTTTGATAAAAGATAACTTTTATAAAAGGTTTAGGATCCTGAATGTTATAAACAACATTTCGAGCAATAGCATGTTAAAAAAACAAAAATGTGTGGAAAACGCGGCAGAAGAAAAACAAGATATAGATTCGAAATAATTTTATCTGTAATTAAAAACTGCATACTAATGACAACAGAAATACACGAAAAATATTCAAAATGAGTATGTTAAAAGAAAGCAAATCTTTCGAAGCAAAGTCTTAGGGCCTGTTCACATAGGAGTCCGTTGCGATGCGTTAAGGAAAAGATGACGTTGAGACGAAAATAAACCAATCATAGGCGTTAAAAATGTCATTGCTAATCGTTTGGAGGCCTATGATTGGTTTATTTTCGTCTCAACGTCATCTTTTCCTTAACGCAACGCAACGGACTCCTATTAGGGATGCGACATCGATAACAAAACATCGATGTTTCGAAACATCGATATTCAATATTAAAACATCGATGCTAATAAAACATCGCCCAAAAACCATCGATGTTTTTAAATATCGATGTTTTAGAACATCCATTTTTTGTAACTGGTTTAGTAACCTCTAACATTAATGTTACTTCGGTTAGTTGTGGGGGGGGGGGGGTTAATTTTACTCTCTGATTGGGCTGACACAAATGACAAAAACTTGGTTGCTTTGGGCTACATTGATGACTCAAAATTCTCACTGAAAATATCGCCATATTTTGCCTTCAAATGTCCAGATAAATTCGTGGCATTGCCAGAAGTTTTGAGGGACTTAAGGCAAATATTGCACTTCACCAATTTGTCAGAGGTTTTGCAAAAATATTTCCAAACGGTACCTTTGGGAGGCATCTTACTAATAATATTAACATCAACTAATATAAAACCAGAACAAAACAAAAACTTAAATGGCTGCTCTCGTGTATATACCGCTATTTATAAAATAAAACCCCATGGAAGGTTCTAGAGTGTCAGGAACATTCCAAGCGCTCTGATTGATTCATTGGTTGTTAACTGCCATTTGTCTGTTTGTTAAGGAATCGTTCCCCCTTTTGAATTCGTCCTTTTCAGAATTCAGTCTTACATTTAATGAGTGTGAAAATTATGCTACGTAGTAATTTTTTTTTATTATGGTACTTTTTCATTATAAAAAAAACATCGAGACAACGTAAAACATCGAGCACAAAACATCGTTGTTGAAACAACATCGGCTTCAATAAATCGATGTTTCAAACATCGATGTTTTTATGAAAACATCGATGTTTTGAAAACATCGACATCGATGTCGCATCCCTAACTCCTATGTGAACAGGCCCTTAGGATGCTGAAATTTTGCATGGTGATTACTCCAAAGCTCTACGTGTCCACTAAGAAATATTTAAAAAAAATACAAATAACGGCGGTTAAATACAAATTTAAGGCGGTTAAAAGGGGCTTATACCCCCCAGCCTCTAAAAAACACCTCCTGTATCTCTGGAAACCATAGGGCCTAGGAGGCTGAAATTTCGTATGGTGGTTCCCCTTAAGCCCTAGGTTCCCACTAAAAAATCTTTTTGAAAAATACAAATTTTAAGGGGTTAAAAGGGGATTAACCCCCTCCCTCTCTAAAAAACACCCACTGTATCTCTGGAACCATAGGGCCTAGGAGGCTGAAATTTTGCATGGTGGTTCCCCTTAAGCCCTAGGTACACACCAATAAATCTTTTTTTTAGAGCTCGAATTTTAAGGGGTTTAGTCCCCTTAGATAGAAATAACTTTTATAACAGATTTTTGTCAAAGAACTTTGATAGTGTAATAGGAGTATTTTGAGGTTATAGCATTTCTTTTATGTATAACTTTTATCAAAGATGGAAATAACTTTTATAACAGATCTTTGTCAAAGAACTTTGATAGTGTAATAAAGGCCTAAGTATCGTTTCCCATTAGCCTAAGCCCAGATAGCACAAAAAAGACTTATTAATTCCTTCAAACTTTAGCATTCAGAACGGTAATGTTTTCAAGAGTACCTGGTTGTAAGAGTATGTAATGCTAGTTTCGGCACTCCGATCATTGGGTTTCGAATCTCGCGGTAGGTATGTCCATTCCAAGCGGTTGTTAGCAATAATTCCATCTCAGTTTAATCCTCTCGTTTTAATTATAACCGTGAAGCTCCAAGCAACCGTCAGAGCACTTAATGCACCGAGTTCATTGTGAGTTTAAGAAATCAATAGAGCTTTCTAAAACACCCCAGAGTATCCTAGAACTGTCTTAAGCCTTCCTGAAATACCATAAAACACAGCAATCTTTTTGGTTCTAAATCTTATGAGATCAAATCTGTTGACATTCAGCGATTCTCCTGAGATTTTTCAGGTGGAAAAAATGCCCCGACTCTTTGATTAAAAAAATACCCATTTTTTTTAAGTGTTTCAATTTTAACGGAAAAATTTGTCACTAAAAATTATTTCAGCTACACGTAAATATCAAAATTTAGTTTTATTACGCAAAATACCTATAAATCATCTTTTCGAGTACAAAAGTGAGAAATTCTGAGCTACGAAGCAAAATTTTTTAAAATAAGATTTATCTGATACACAGTTAAGTATATAAAAATTAAATTTCAAAGCAATACGACAATTATAAATGCGCCTGGAGCAATTTGAATATTCGTATGACATGAAAATTTTTATTTCGAGAAAAACACATTACATTTAAAGTTATTGCTATTAGTAACCACATAATATCTAAATTAAACACAAATGCCTATAACTAGGAAAGTAATCAGAGAAATTAAAAATTCTTTTTGCAACACATTCCTACTCGCCCGTAGTTTCACAAGTCAATAAAATAAAAAAAAAAAATCGAATTTTTGGACAAATTTCTCAATTTTGAAAGTCCACTGTCCCCTTAAATCAATAGATATCCAAACAGAAGTTGAAACCAGCTCGATCACACGATTTATTTTCTTCACGCATTTCAAGTTACTATCCAGCGTTATGTTAATATTATTTCTCGGGGCTTCCATTCGAAGCTATTTTGGACACATCACCAGGGTTGCCAAATGTACCGAATTTTAAGGGACAGTCCCTTATTTGTAAATTTTGTCCCGCGTCCCGGGGAACTTTGATACGGGACGGCAAAAGTCCCGTTCTTCGCCGAAATGAGAAATTTATTGTACACGAGTTGGGCGCATGCAAGGGCCTGTTCACATCCGGATGCATTTAACACAGTAAAGCACAATATATCATACAATTCAATGGACTGGGGGAACACGCTCATTCGAAAACTTTTTTATGACTCAAAAGTCGCCCCAAAGATTTCCTGCGCACATTATATTATGTACATTATACAATAATAAAATAACAAATTTTACATACACGTCCCTAACACTTTATAAGGGCACTTACTTAGTTGTAGTAAACTAATAAAATAAAAATCAGTTTTGTACTATATGCCTAAACCAACTTTAAATTGTTTTTGATTTGCAAATTTTCTATGTAATTACATTATTGTTTGCTTAGCCTAAACTCTATGTAAGTTGCAAAACTGAACGAAAAATGCATTGAAAATGGCTATTTGAAAGGTTAAAATTTGAAAAATTTCCGGGGGAGTACCCCTAGACCCCCTTTCCCTGGGGGTATTCCATATTCTCTAGTTATCAAAACCCGTCCCTTATTTTCGGTGTTTTTATTCAACCCGTCCCTTATTTTCGGTGTTTTTATTCAACCCGTCTCTTATTTTCGGTGTTTTTATTCAACCCGTCCCTTATTTTCGGTGTTTTTATTCAACTCGTCCCTTATTTAAGGTGTTTTTTTTCAACCCGTCCCTTATTTTCGGTTTTTTTATTTGGCAACCCTGCACATCACGTCCCGTGCAGCGTGCGAAATAAATCCGGTACGCATCATGTATGAAGGAAACTAGCGAGCTGTGGAAATGGCCGGCAAATGAGCTGGAGACCAGTCGGTACAACACCGTTCTTTTGCAAATCATTCGCAGCAGGAACGTAGTTATGAAATGATTAAGCTGTTTATGAAGAGGAAGTTTGGCATTAGTTTCGGAAAGAAAAATCGTTTTGTTCCTCCTGACACTGGTTAAAAATTTCCTGTTGGCCTACGAGTACAGCAAGGTGTGAATGGCATTTATGCTTCCTTAACTTCAATTTAAGCGTAGGAATGTTAAAGAAGACTAGTTTTGGTGTCATTTTATTATGACATCACCGTTAAATGCATACACCGACTGAATTTGGCGATGGGCCGATATTTCGAGCTGTCATGAATTTATAAGTGACATAAAAAAGTAACAAAGTTAATGAGCTACCAAAATCACGATCTCAAAGTTGCCCCCCCCCCCCCCCAACACAAGTTTTAAAATAAATAAATATTTTCAGAACTACATGTTAACACTTTTGGTAACCTAAGTTTATTACTAATTTTTTGGAGTTCCAAGTTCATCCGACGACAGAACAGTTTTCTTTTAATTGCCCATTAAAACACATCCCTTGATTGCTTCATAAACTTTTCATATGAACAACCGATTACAACAAGAATTAAAGTTCGTGGTAGATAGATAATAATTCATGAATATTGTTCCGCTTTCCTGTGTTCGATAGGATTGAATAAACTCTCTCCAGGAAGTGCACACAAAATAAAATTTATTATTCTGTAAATTCTTCAGGCGAATACACAAATTCAACAGAAAACACGCAACAACTGTTTTCTATACAGCAGAAAACTCTAAAAACACAAGTCAGGATAACAGAGTCTTCAATACAATATACGCCTAACGCACTTTCAATACATTCAGTTCTCAGCCGAAAAGAACACTTGAGTTCCAATGCCAATATCAGGTATATTTATAGACTTCCAAAGCGCCCCCTACCGGTCGACCAGCTAGAAATCTCCAGAAGCTTTCAGAAAGATCTAGAAGGTTGGCGACCATTTGGCGCCATAGCGTCAAATTTGGTCACCAAAACCATCGCAAATTTGGCGATAACTCTCAGATTTGGCGAGATTACCACAGACTAGTAAAATTCGTAACAATATCTTAATTTTAACTGAACAATAATTTGTATACTAAACGACGAGGGGCTTGTCCTAGTAATAATCATCTAGTGGTAGTGCTGAGTAAAAGAAAACAATGACAGGCATGATATAAATAAGTTGCTTGCTTTTAAAAATTTTTTAAATGCTTTACTGCATGCAGCGAACGCGATATATACAATGGGTGTAAAATAGCATTCACAAATAGTAAATTTTCCATATATTTGCAAGGATTTGAAATGCATGGCAAAACAGGTTTTACAATCTTCAAAAAACTATTTGTTAAAGAAATAATTGTAAAACGATACTTTACTAATGACAGAAAAAAACATAACGAAAAGTATTTGCCCACATGGTTTTCAATTGCTTACACAAATTATTAGTATTTAGTAGGTGATCCACTGGCATTAGTAATAACCTTGAAGTCTTTTCTTCATTGAATAAAGTAGATTTTGAGTTGTTTAATTAGCTAATTTGGCCCATTCACTTCCGATTACTGACTCTAGCTTGAAACACTGATTACTGACTCTAGCTGACTCTAGTCTGTGCAGAAACTTATTATTTCACATTTTGAAGGTTAAATTTATCGCGACATCAGAGAAGAAGTAGGAAAATGTCATTTCACTGTTAAATATATATAATTAAAAGGTAAGATGCCCATAGAACTAACTCCCCATTCAGGTGGCACAAAAAAAGTTATCTGACAGAGATCACCGAGGCATTGTTGCACAAGTGCGACAAATTCCGTGTAGGAAAACGTAACCATATGATTCATGCATTGCTGAATAATCAGGTACACATGTTTGTACTTCCAACGCTCGGAAATGTTTTTCTTATGCTAATTATCACGGTACAGTACTGACGAAAATGCCATAAATTTCTGATGGTAACAACAGCGCTTGTTCATTGCTCGAAACGCAAATAAAAAAAATCCTATTGATTTTGAGGAAAGCGTATTATTTATTTATGGTAAAAAATTCAACCTTCTTGGGCTCAGATGGGCCGTAATGTAACTTGGCCTAATACGGAGTTGAAACCAAAGAACAATTCACCTACAGTTAAATATGGTAGAGGTCGTGTTATGCTGTGGGGGTGCATGGTATATTCTGGAGTTGGTAACCTTATACTCCATTAAAACCATTTCAGGGGCGCCGTTCGCACAATGCGAACGCCTAAATCTAGTCTTCTTTTCACTTGCATTCAATGTATTCCAGTTTAATAACCAGAAAAATGGCTATTGCTTTCATCAGTTTAAAGAAGTAAGAACATTTTGCAGCCTTTAATTGGAAAAATATTCGAGATTTTGTAGGTTAAAAAAATCGGGGAAAAAATCTGCACCGTGAAAACGGTGGAGGTTGATGCCTCTGAAAGGGTTAAAGGAAATATGAATGCAAGGCAATAAATAAAGGGGCATAATTTACGGCCTAGTACCCCAAAGCAGGGAACTGAAGACACTTATTTCCTACAGGAAAATGATTCAAAACACACTGTTCAAATTACTCGAGAATGGCTAATATATAATGTTAGAAGATGAATTATACGACTCCAGCCACCTGATATTAATGCTATTAGAAATTTATGGCACATTCTGGACTTAAAAAGAATGAAAGCATATCATTACTAACACAACTACGCTAGAATCAGTGATCGGAAGAGAATAGGCCAAAATAGAAAATAAAATAACTCCTCAAAATCTAGTTTATTCAAAGTCAAAAAGACTCAAAGCTATTACTGAAGCCAAGGGATTACATACTAAAATACTAATAATTCGTGTAAGCAACTGAAAACCAAAACCGTAAGTGTACAAATGCTTTTTATTCTCCAAAAATGTGGTTATTTCTTCCTCTGTTTGAGTCAAACATTATTTCACAGTTTTTTTTTTCAACAACTAGAATTTCGAAGATTGAAAAACCTACCATAAATTTTATTCTCCTTGGAGATATATCGAAAATTCACTGTGTGCAAATAATTTTTGCACCCACTGTATATTTGGAATTCTATGAACTGCAAATATTCCTCATAATTGCCAAATAATTCTGCTTTATTTATAAAATATATATTTTGTAGTTTTCAAGAGTAACTTTTGAAATGAAATTAAACAGAAAACTCTCTTTTATTCATATATAATAAGACTTTCTTTACAGCTTTCTCATAAAAAATGAGGCATCTTAAAGGTACCCTAAAATGATTTTGAAAATTGGGCCTTTTCCACTTTTTGAGGCCAATAAAATGAATAATCTTCATTAATCATTTGCATTAGAAATGATTCTAGCAATGAGCTATATCTGCAAATTGTGTCACGCACCCCCTCGAAGGGATGGGTTTTCGAGGGGGCACCACTACTACGCATAGGCCCTTATTTTTCATTAGGCCCGGTAGGCCTGGGCCTAGGGGCCCCCGAATGTTGGAGGGCCCCCTCCCAAATTTTTATTTTACAAGAAAAAAAAAAGAAAAATTCCCAATTCAATTTTTTTTAAATTTTACCTCTTTTAATAGCAATTTTATTATATATCCTTTCAAATTTGATTGATTGGTTCATCATATGTATGTTATAGTGTATATAAGGGATAAATAAGTTTTCCTGGTTGCATTGTATTGGTGTTTTAATGATCAAGTTAATATGCTGTATTGCTTTTTGTTATTTGATAATGCTCTAGGCTTCAAAGCTTCAAATTGCCAATTCTTGGTAAAACGGTACTTTCACAAAGATTCATGATTTTTTTTTTTGGTGTGTCAATTTTGGAAATTTTACGCCCACATCAGTGTTAGGGGGCCCCCATCCCGAGTTGTGCCTATAGTCCAGAATTTTCTAAATGAGGCCCTGACTATGCCCCTGAGTAAAATGTCCTACGAAACAGACCCATGTATTTATAGAAACCAAGAACTATTTTAAAATCTGTTTAGAAATAATTTATAAATTTAGAGGGGAAAAAAACTTTAATTAGCAATACCGTCGTTAATAACTTCATAAAATTCCACAGAAAAAAAAGGTATTCTTTGCTTTTAACTTTGTGATATACGCATAAATTCAATTAAATCAAGATTAAGAAAATTTTTGGCGGGCTGTGAAAATATGTAAGAAAGTTTTAAATAAAATTATTTTAAGAAACATTTTTTACACATTCCCACAGAGGTATTTCGAAATTTTTCACTGCAAATCAAACTTTGCAATGCATGATTTTTCAAATTAGAATCAACATACATTTAGTGAATTCATAAGTAAACTCGATTCTAAATAAACCACGCAATTGTCTTCACTCAGCCGCAAAACACAGAATTGATGCACAATAAGTTAAAAGCAATTGCAAAATTTAACCATGGATATAAACAGAGAGACCTAGTAGCAAAGAAGATTTAATTTTTATATTTGATCTCATCAACTTCACCAGTTACGAAGTTTGATATTTATCTCAACTAAGTAATAGTTTTAACTGAACTATGAATGGGCAATTTGATGACATGAAATCTCCCGATACGTTAAAGTCAAGGGCTTTTCGTGCGCTTTTGTACTACAAAGATTAAGGATATGCGTAATTCGCTCTTTAATAGCTTACATGCACTTTTCCTAAAAACGAGATATTGAGGAACTAACTTATTTTATGTTTCATTATCCGACAGAGACTCTTTCATGCACGAACGAGAATGTCCGATAAAGAGGCTCTAATGAATGCAACATACGTACGATGTAAAAAATATCAGGAAAATAAAATCAAGACAGTTAATTGGTTCAGTTACGACTGTTCTCGGAGAAGTTCATTAAAATATGTTCCTCTTTGTTACTGCCTAAATGAAATACCCTGGTTTGCCTAGAGCGAATTTTTTGACCAGGATTTTCATTCATTATTTGATACATTTTAAGGAATCTACATTTAAACTTTTGACGATGGTCAATGTGTTTAAGAGACAGAAAGGTTGACTGCTTGGTTTTGATGTGCTACCGTCCTCTTTTGCTATTTCCCCATTTGACCACCAGGGTTAGAATTATTTAATTGGTTACAATAATCACGTGGTTTATACCCAGGGGCTTTCCAAGTGTTCACAATTTAGTGTGCAATAATACAGACTGGGGCAAGATTGGATTTCGGCGGGACGTTAGTGGATAATTGGTTGTAAACAGGGCTTATTTATTACATACTAAGTTAACAGGGGGGGCAGCGGTTTAACGGTTTCTCCCCCTTATATGATTATGTTATTGAATTCTGATCATTGATCACAGGGATGCAGGATATTTAGTGCCAGGGAAAAACGTCGGCAGGTGCTTTAAGGGTTAGTATAATATATCAAATACGTCATTCCTAAGTTACATTCTAGAAAAGGAGTTGTGCTTAGGTAGAAAAGGGAATTTGGTATTCGCGTAAGGGAAATGTTGTTGTTGTCGCTTATGCCCCTTGACCGACAGTAATATCAGATCAAGTCCCGAAGGCTATGGGCGATGAAGGTGCGGCTCCTGTTATGAATTAGCCCCACAAGGGTCGGAGTCCGACTTGGCTAAATGACCGGTCCCGTAATTTTGAACCGAGTCAAGTGACGAGACCGGAACACTTGACCCCGCACCTCCAGAGGTAAATTTGAGAAATTAGTTGACATTGTAGCCACGCCCTATTTTACGTGCCCCGCGACCATTAGTGAACACGGCGGTACATTTGCACTGACGAGCATCGAACCAGGGACGATCAGATCACTGGCCCGCTGCTCTTGCCAACTGGGCTACCGCGCCCATGCGTAAGGGAAATTGTTTATGTTATATATATATATATATATATATATATATATATATATATATATATATATATATATATATATATATATATATATATATATATATATATATATATATATATATATATATATATATATATGGGGGGGATGGCACGACCTTAAAACGGGATTTTGGTTATTAAAATATAGGATTAACAATTTAAAAGTCTGGGAGTTCAAATAAGCGGCATAAGGTATTGCAGTGAAAATAGAATAAATGGGTTCGACTTGATTCAATCTCCGAAGAACCGAGGAGAATTTTAGGTGGAGAATTTTAGGACTTATAGCCTTGCAGTTTGGCGCTAAAAAAATGCTTAGTTTAGCAAAAGAACATGTACGATATGACATCACGCATACGTAATGAGCGTCACTAAGCGTTGGTTTTAAAGTTAAAACAAAGAAAATCGGCAGAGTCATGGATAACTATGGAATGGAAAGGACGTGTGATGTTAGGCGAACAGATTTAAATTGGGTGGGATATTGGGAATTAGTTTGATGGAGCTGAGTAATTAATTGGAAGTTAATAAATGAGTTTGGGAGCATCAATTGGACATTTTTATGGCTTGGTATCAACATAACACGGTTTGATGGAAATATTTAGAGGATAAGCGTCACCACCGGTTCACCGACTGCATCATGATACAAAAGAGGTTCGGATTTATATTAAATAGTATGAGAGTAGAAGTCAAGTCCAACACACACACACATATATATATATATATGTGTGTGTGTGTGTGTGCAGTGAAACTCTCTAGCCAGCCACCTCTCAAAACGGCCACTTTTTATCGGAACCATCACTGGCCGCTTTAGAGCAATTTCACTGTATATGGATGGCAGCCTTATGTCTCGCAAAAGAAACTTGTTATTCAAACATCGAAGCCGAAGTGGAAAACAGATAAATAAATAAAAATGTCACGGAAGTGCCGGTGGAGACGATTCACTCACAGCTGACAATGATCTGGTAACATGCCAGGGAGATACCGAGTCGACATAAGTAGAAAATTGTGAACCGTTTGTCGATCAGCCCTGGCAGCGAGTATATCGTTGTTTAGGTCAGAGTTCTTCAACCCTAGGGACGTAATATGCCTTGCTTGAATTTTCTTTTCATTTTTTTTTTTTTTGGCAAGCATCAGGATGAGGTTGGGAATTAAAAAGGGCTGATATACATTCCGAGAGCAGATTTAGTGTATTAACGATCGCAACGGCCAAGCAACTGGTAGTAGAACATATAAGGGTACTTTACACACTCAATCAACATTTTACAAGCTCATACAATGCGTATGGGAATGTTAATTATGACAAAATACATTTGATGAATTCTGATTACCTCGAGATTTTATATTCATACTTTGTAGTTCGTCTCTATGTTCATGTTCCAAAAATAAAAACCAATATTATTACGAAATAGACGTTTTAAATAAATCTAAATTTAAATAAGTTATTATTTAAAATGTCTTTGAATAAGTTTTTAAATAATATCTTAATGAAAGGCGAATGTACGGACGTAGAATTTATTTGTCTGGCGTCTTTATGAAATTAAATTCAGATAAAATATTTTAGCATTTATGACTGTATATTCAACATTTCTTAGCTATGTTCCGATACCTGTTACAGTAGAGAAATTTGGCGCGGAACGCGGCGACTTTAAAATATGGCTGTAAAGGATATGCAAACGCGTTTCTGTTAAAATGTAAAGTAGTAAGCCTAAATTTTTTTATGTGTATTGTAAATTTTTTTTCTTTACCAACCATGACTTGGTTCCGTACCCATGCGTGATAACTTCTCAAAACAAGATCAGAAATTATACTATTTCATGAATTTTTTATTGTGATCTTTTCTGAGCACCGAATACAAAGGTAAAACAACAATCATTAGCACGTGGCAAGGTTAACCTCTTAGAAAAAAAGCAGTATTTTTTGAGGCATTATTTACAGAGGAGAAATTAAAGCTTGGAAATTTTTTTCGGGTTCGCAGAGAATTACTTCATGAGTGTGTTTGAAGACAAATTACGGCGCAGATCTGACGTTAAACAGGTCCAAAAAAAGCGTGGAAATCGTGACTAAACCTCTTTTTAATCTCTCTCGATTCCGTCGTTATAACCGCTTCTAGCTTGTAGTTAAACAGGTGACTGTACGTAAACAAAGTCACGCGACCACAATGCATCTTTCCGTTATGTACTTAGTGACGGCACCAGGAAATAAATAATCGTCACAGTCTATATGCGCCACGAGGGTCAAACGATTCAAATCCGCCATTAACCGAAGTAATAAAAGAGCTTGTGATTCACGATCAATTCACGGGAACGAGGACTTCTTCTATGAATCAATTCGTCACTGTGTTGTCAACAGAGAAGACATAGAATGGTAGGCAAATCCAATAAAACCCCCCAAAATGCCTCTTCCTCTCGTAATTTGTATTATCCACCAGATAAATCGGATTCGAAATCAGTGATTAAGCGGGATGCCATACATTTGAAGTTAGACTGAACTTTGATAAGTAGTGACAATTTACAATTTATTATTTACCAGAACCATTGCGTGTTCGTCCTTTTGGAGAAAATAGCACGTTTTGGCCTCATGGCTTTCACACAAAGGCGGGATAAATTAAGTGTGGCTGTACGCAAAAGTTATTTCACGGTCAACTAGTAGACGGTAGCATATGAGACTGAAAACAATTACGATAGGCTCATAAGAAGAGAATAGAGGAAAAATATTCATATTTCCGAGGATGATAAACTTCTATAGGTTTCTATTATAAAGATATTAATTACCATGTTTTAATTAACTTGCTTTCTTGTTTGTGTGTGTGTTTGTCTGGTACAAATCTTGCAATCGATTTTTAACTAACTTCCCGACTAGCTAGACATTTGAAACTTTTAGAATAGCCCAGAACACGATGACAATGCATTATTTCAATACTTTTAGCCATCTTTATTCCATATTTTAAAATCCATTACGTAAAAATATGAGTAGCGTCTGGAGGCAAAAGTAACTGCGCTATAGGCGCCATCTATTAACGTAATAGTGAACCAAGCATATTACATTTTCATTACAATGGGATAATTTTTATTTACGCCCACATGCTATTTGCGATATTTTCTCTGCGAAATTCATTGATTTTTTTCCTTCAAATTATAGATTATAATTTATAATTTTGAAATCCATAATTAACTAATTTAAAAACATGGTACATAAAAAGTTTTTTTATCTTGTAATTATTTTAGTGATATTAAAAACTCAGGCGGTAAAAAAAGAAAAAGGATAATTTTTTTTGTTTGTGATACACGAAGTGTAAAATTTAAGGACATCTAAGGACCATATTATGGTTTTTTTTTCAAAATTAAGCGAGGTATATTAGCAGACATTTGAGGTCTTCAGTCCCAATGTGTTATAAGCTAGGTCAGTGGTCCGGCACCACATATAAAAAAGTTGGGAAATAAATAGGGATTTTGAAAGCAATCTTCATTGAATTAGATGGGCCGATTATATCCGATGACTTTCAAGTGTTGAATTCAAATTTCTTAAAAGTTTAACATAATTATTTTATTATTAGAATATGATACGTTAGAATGTGAGTACGTTAATCCTGTATCTCTTCTGCCTGAGGGATATTATATACCCCGTTATCCCCGGATGGTTTCCCCCCTCAAGTCGGTGGGAGGGGGGGGGGAAATCCGCTCATGGTTCGATTTCTGGCTTAGAGGTCCGCAGACTTTTACGGGTTGGGAACCACTGAGCTAGTGATGCGACATCGATAACAAAACATCGATGTTTTGAAACATCGATATTCAATATTAAAACATCGATGCTAATAAAACATCGCCCAAAAACCATCGATGTTTTTAAACATCGATGTTTTAGAACATCCATGTTTTAAAACTGGTTTAGTAATCTCTAACATTAATGTTACTTCCGTTAGTCGTGGGGGGAGGGGGTGATTTAATTTTACTCTCTGATTGGGCAGGCACAAATTACAAAAACTTGGTTGCTTTGGGCTACATTGATGACTCAAAATTCTCGTTGTAAATACCGGCATGTTTTGCCTTCAAATGTCCAGATAAATTCGTGGTATTGCCAGAAGTTTTGAGGGACTTAAGGCAAATATTGCATTTCGCCAATTTCTCAGAGGTTTTGTAAAAATATTTCCAAACGGTACTTTTGGGAGGCATCTTACTAATAATATTAACGTCAACTTATATAAAACCAGCACAAAACAAAGACTTAAATGGATGCACTCGTGTATATAATATTTGTAAAATAAAACCCCATGGATGGTTCTGGAGTGTCAGGAATATTCCAAGCCCTCTGATTGGTTCATTGTTTCTTAATTGCCATTTGTCTGTTTGCTAAGGAATCATTCCCTCTTTTGTATTCGCCCTTTTCAGAATTCAGACTTACATTTACTGAGTGTGAAAATTATGCTACGTGGTAAATTTTTTTAATTACGGTACTTTTTCTTTAAAAAAAAACATCGAGACAACGTAAAACATCGAGCACAAAACAACGATGTTAAAAAAACATCGATGTTTAAAACATCGATGTTTTGAAAACATCGACATCGATGTCCCATCCCTACACTGAGCTAAGTGAAAATTTCCTCTCATCATTTTTTGAATCACAAATTAGTAAATTCGTATCATTGTATTTTGTCATCTGCTCCAGGAAACTGGACTTTAATAGCAATGTGTTCTTATTTCAATTAGGTTTTTGGAAAAAAAAACTAATGTTTTTTGTGATACTCAGGAGATAAGTTCCCCATTCTTTACTAGACCTATTTACAATACCACCTGAATCACTTCAGGCTTTTCAAAAGAACTTTCATAGATTATCTCAAGCAGAAAATACTTAATAAATTAGATGTATATATAGTCCCGTTTATCAGTACAGTAAAAAACTCTACCGATAACATAACGAAATTTGTCAGTATATCTTCTATGCACTGATCTGCGATCGTAACATTTTCGCAATGTTGACATTTATAGGGAGATAAATTCCCCCCAATTCAAAATTATCTTAAATCTTGCTATTAACTTTCATAAAAATTTGCCAAATGATCTTATTAACAATCTTGCCGATTACGGCCCTGCTAACCCAGTTAACAAGAAACGGTCCTGTGCCATTCTTGCCCGCAACTTTTAATTGCTTGTCCTGTCTGTTCCCTGTCATTTAAGGGGATGGTGGACTTTCAAATTACTGAAAATCGAACAAAAATGGAATTTTTTTGGGGGGTGTATTAATATTTTAAAAATATGTAAATATTGGAATAAAAGGCATTTAAAATATGTAAGGAAAAGTAAAATGAAATCTTGGTGGCTTTAGAAAAGTAAATATTAAAGGTAGGAGAAAAAAATATTTTTTAAACGGCTATTTATAAAAATAAGCAATTTCCAGATTTGCAAGTCTTTGAAATGCTCCTTGAGTCCTCTTATACAATAAAATAAAATTATGTATCCATTTCAGGTTTCGACATCATTAATATTATTAAAGTTTAACTTAAGTGTGGAAAAGTACAATTTCACGAAAATTCAGAGTACAAGCATACAAATGTTTTCTAAAAATTAACTGTTCAACGAAAGCACAAAATAATACATAACTCTGTTCAAAATGAATTTATAAGCAATATAAATGCAAAATTAAGGGGGAAAGTTAAAAATTGGATCGCAAGGAGCATTTTAAAAAACGTAATAAAAATTTCAATTTTTAAATTATAAAAAATAAAATTTTAAATATTTATAAAATTTTATAATGTATTTGATATAGTTTTACATTAATGAATATTTATGCAAAATTTCACATCTCTGAGGCAAAAATTTCAAAAATTACTCAAATTTTTCTTTGTTGACCTAAATAGGAATTTACTTAAAAAATTTTTTTTTATATATTACTTGTTTTTTTGTTTCTCACACTTTCTATTTTCCTTCCTACTTTCGTTTTTTTTTACTGAACACTGAATTTTTATGCATTGCTATATCATCATATAGTGGAGGGCCCAGCCCATGTACTGTAGTACCCACTACTCTTCCTGAAGGTGGTCGTAACACACTGGTAAGTACGGCGCAATGAGGGCGTATTTATCTATTCTTGTCTAGTCTGATCCACAACACGTAGTGCGCTGACTTGTGTCGAAACAAACGCAAATACACAGAAACGTCGTTCCCATTCTTCTTTCACATGAAAGTTACCTAAAACAATTCGGGAAAGCACTTGAAGACACGGCTGATTCACTTGCCAAGAAGTCATTGTGTCATGCGGGATCCGTTTTCGAAGAAAGGCTTGATTAAACAGCATTCGGCTCGTTGTTCACTGCGCACTCGTCGCATCTCGCGTGACCAAAGTTTGGACGGGACCAAGAGATCGAGAGAGAACGCTTTCGCCGATCGTGTTTTTCCACCCGAGCACTGTCATGATCGACTCCTTTAATGCATTTTTTGTCGTTGCCAGTATTTTTCGCCGATTTTCGCTCGAAGACGTGTAGTGTATGATGATTTTAAGGCGTTGAGGAGGATAGAAAGAAAAACTGCTGAAAGAAAGCGAATTTTGCTTCAAAAGAGATTTAATGTATCGAAACAAATGAATAGTGCCGCCCACATAGTATAGTGGTTAGAGTACAGAGCTGCCGCGCAGTGGGCTTGTGTTCAAATCCCGAATAAGGCTTTGGTCGTTTCCATGTTGTCCCCCTCATAGGTAGCAATGCTTGTTCACCTATGTTGTGCTCCCATAATAAAGTAGCCATTAAAACTTCGCGGATCTTCATGAAAAAATGTCAAGAAGTACCTACCATCAGAGACAAGTGCCTGCCTCATTTTGAAAAAAAAATAAAAAATTAAAAAGTCAATGAATGGTAAAGAAAACAAACATTGTCAGTTTTTGCCGATTTTCACTCGAAGAGGACGTATGATAATTTTTGGTGCTGTAGGAGAAAGAAAAGTTGCTGAAAGAAAGCACATTTTTTTTCTGAAGAAATTTAATACATTAAAGAAAATGGCATATGAAACAAACATTGCCAGTTTTTGCCGATTTTCGCTCGAAGACGCGTGGTGTATGATAATTTTTGGCGCTGTAGGAAGAGAAAGAAAAATTGCTGAAAGAAAGCAAATTTTTCTTCTGAAGAAATTTAATACATTAAAGAAAATGGCATATGAAACAAACATTGCCAGCTTTTGCCGATTTTCGCTCGAAGACGTGTGGTGTATGATAATTTTTGGCGCTGTAGGAGAGAGAAAGAAAAATTGCTCAAAGAAAGCAAATTTTTCTTCAGAAGAAATTTAATACATTACAGAAAATGGCACACGAAACAAACATCGCCAGTTTTTGCCGATTTTCGCTCGCAAACACGTAGTGTGGAATAATTTCAGACGCTGTGAAAGAAAGAATAAAAAAAAATTTCTGAAAGAAAGCAAATTTTGCTTCTAAAGAAATTTAACACAAAGACAATGGTATGGAGAAAAAAAAAGAAAACTAAGGATTTCCACAACCGCAGCACTTCTGAGGAAAAGAATAGAAATTCTAAAGAATTTCAAAAAGAGAAGAAAAATGTTCCGACGTAAACATCAATGTTGACATTATACAGTGGTACTGAAATAATTTGTTTAAAATATCCCCATAAATACACCGGAAATACGCAAACAAGCCAAGAAATTAGCTGCTACACTAGATTTTAACTATTTCAAAACCAGCAATGGGTTTCTTGTGAGTATACCGAGATAGGCACGGAATCACGTTTTGTGGGGCTCGCGGGGCAGAGAGAAATCGCCGCCGATGATCAACGTGAATGAATGAGAAACAGGGAAGGAAAACTCTTTCTAAAAAATATTTCTCCATTTACAAAGGTAATGAAGCAAGATACATTTTTCTAGTATTTATCTTCACGGCGAAAAATGAAATTATAGGCAGACACGAACAACAGAGGTACGCAGAAATTAAAACCACCTGTTATCATGGGAAATTCTGTGAGGCAATATGCAGTATATCCAGTATTTGCAGTCTAGTTTCAAAACAAATTAAACAGCCTGAAAGGGAAAAATTTTATAGAATAATTGCACAAGAAATGATGAAATAAGGAGAAACTAGCTAAAGTATCTGGTTTTTTTTGAGTAAAAATAATTCAATGCATGTAATAATTTAATTCCTTACTCCACATTTAATTTTCTTATATTTTGGCAGTAGCGAGTATGCACACACACACACACACACATACATATATATATATATATATATATATATATATATATATATATATATATATATATGTATATATATACATACATATATATATATATATATATATACATATACATATATATATACATATATATACATACATATATATACATACATATATATATATATATATATATATATATATATATATATATATATATATGTACATATACATATATATATATACATATATATATACATACATATATATACATACATACATACATATATATATATATATATATATATATATGTATATATATATATATATATATATATATATATATATATATATATATATATATATATATATATATATATATATATATATATATATATATATATATATATACTAGCATTATTACCCGGCGTTGCCCGGGTAGATATATAGATATAAAATTTTTCATGCATTCCATCAAAAACATACTGGGCTGCAAACCCCGCTCTTCATGTTCATCTGGCCAGTTGTGTTTATTTGGGCTCCACAGGTGGTCGCGCACCTCTTAGAGGCACAAAAATCATTAAAAAATTAATTTAAAAAAAACTAATTGAGTCCCAAATTTCGTTTTTCCTGATTTAAGTTTCTCGGGTCCTAAACATTAACTGTGCCGAATTTGGTCCCGGTGGGTTAAACAGTCTATGATTCTATAGCGGACAAATAAACAGACGAGCTCTTTTATATATATATAGATATATATATATATATATATATATATATATCTGTGACTTATTAAAAGAAGTGCATAAGTCAGTTTTTTCCAAGATGGCTTTGTTTGCTTATGTCTCTTTAAAAAATATTATTTTCAATGTAAGATGGAACTAAAATTGTTTTCTAAACCATTGTACAGACTTGGGTACTTCTTATAAAATATTTGAAAATATTTTTTTAAAGAGACATAAGCAAACAAAGTCATCTTGGAGAAAACTGACTTGGACACTTCTTGTACCAAGCCACAAATAGATATATATATACATACATATATATATATATATATATATATATATATATATATATAATAAATACGACGATAAATGTATACAATTGATGTAAAAAAATATATATTTATTAAAAAATTCGTAAAGGATATTTTTATAGACAAAATAATGTAGAAGAAAATATTCAAATTAAATATAATAGGACATACTAAATAATATAGTATAGTTAATATAGTACAGTTGGAGGAACATATCTTTTACTGCATTTTAATATTTTTTTGGACAATGTCCAATCGTCTGCCGCATTACCAAGAACAAAATTTTCTTTTTGTCTATTTCGTTGCTATACACCTGACGAAAAATGTATTTAAAGTACCAGAAAAAGAAATCACGTGATCAGCATTTAATAAATTAAATTCTAAAAATTAATCTTTAAAAATTAACCAAAAATCAGGAAATGGAGGTAAAGATTCGAAAAACATTTCATTTTAAAGGAAGTTTTAGGATCTTTTCTCGTGATATAAATTTTATAACCCTCATGTTATTATTTTATATGCAAACTTTAAAAAATTTACTAAAACAGCTTAAAAATTTAAGTTTAAAAAATCTAAGAAGAATTTTTCAAAAATCTTTCTTAATGCACCCCTACACTATAAGAAGAATCGCCATGCAAAATTTCAGCCCTTAAGGTCCATCGGTTTGGTCTGTGCGTTGTATGTCAGTCAGTCAGTCAATCAGTCAGTCAGTGAGTTACAGAACTCTTATATATATATATATATATATATATATATATATATGTGTGTACCATCACGGCGGCGAGGGCGTGGGAGGAAAGAGCAAGTTTGATTGCCGGCCGTGCGTCACAGCATTTCAATTTCGACATAATCAACATATTTCTGTCCCGCGTAAGTTGTGGCGTAATCGGTACCTCAAAGATCTTTGTATAAAATTGGCTCCTCCAGCCCCAGACACGCAGGAACACACCGCAACACTCGACAAAATTTTCAACAAAATCAACTGCTACATCATAATGGGGCAATGACAATCCACAAAATCGCACATGTACACTGAGGCGCGCCTATTTATAACCTAATAGACGTATTGTCATGTGATGCTAAAACTCTTGCAGCAATTGGCTAGAACAGCGGTTCCCGACCGGGGGGGTCGCAGAAGGGTTACAGGTGGGTCACGACTCGATCCTAAAACTATCAGAAACCATCGAATAAACCATCAGAAAAAATAAGAAAAATCCAAACTTACTTAAAAACAGCAATTTTACATATTGATAGATTGTGATAACAATTTTCTTAACTGTAGTTATATCAAAGCTGTATGATTTTTTCTTTGCCTAAAAAATTAAAATGGTCTTTGTGTACTTTTATAATTGTAGTTTTTATCTTCACCTAGGAACACTTGTTAGTGAATATGAAACCACTTGTCGCATCTATTGCATACATATATCTATTGTTAAATAAATAACTGTTTTGCTACAAAGTGCTTATATTTTGTCAACCATTTTCAAATCAGAACACAAATTGTTTATCAATAATCAATCTGTATCTTCAAAAATGCATATATATATATATATATTTGCAATATTTGATGGTAAATTATATATACATAAGGAAGGGATACGATACAAATAAGGTTTTTTACTCCACCATGGACCGATGGACCATGGAGTTATTCCGATAAGGAAAGGTGGGTCGCCAGCTAAAAAAGGTTGAGAACCACTGGGCTAGAATCCTGGAATCTGGGCTTTGAAGGACTGGAAAACAATAGGGATTGTATAAGAGGTAACAGGGGTTGTAAAAAAGATGCCTGATTTAAGTCAATTCCTTTGTTCTTGAAATCAAACTATGCAATTACTTTTTAACGCGTTACGCCCAAGCACTTCAGAATGAAATTTGGAATTTTGCAAAGGTTTTGGTTTTTAGATCTTATATATATATATATATATATATATATATATATATATATATAATGAGTAAAATTACAACTCATCGAACTTTCAAATTAACTACTGAAGTCATTAAATGATCAGGAATGTTAAATATATTCGAAGGGGAACTTTTAAAACTAATAATTTCACGAACAATGGTTTAATGTACATTTAGTACACAATAGAACAGTTAATTTCGAGCACTATTAGTTAAGAGCCCACCCAGGAAACAAAACAAACCACGGCTTGAATGATTTGCGATGCCCTGTCCTAAGAAATATTGAGCAAGAGAAGAAAAGGAGAAATCTAGACAATCAAAAGTATCCAAAAAGTAAACCCGCCAAGCGTTTACACTTTTTTCTTCATTCATGGCGCGAATATCCGAGACAACTAACGATTAACTCATTATTAACCACGCTCTACCGTGTGCTTGAAAGTCACTAACAAATGGTAGTTGGCCATGGGTGAGGAATCCGTGCTTTTATTACTGCACACCTTGATGGTGGAGACTGTTCAAGGACAGTCTGGAATTATTCCGGTGATAATTTTTACATGTTACGTGAAGTGAACAAGGAAAAAAAATGGAGTTCCCTTCCTAATAGGTGTGTCTAGAGTTTCCTTTATCCGGTTAAATATATATATATATATATATATATATATATATATATGGAGTAAGAGAGTGGAGATGTTTTCAAGGTTCAAATACAGCGAAACTTCTCTAAGCGGCCTTATTTTATTCAGAACAGATTAAAGACTTCATAGAGCCAATGTTATGAAAGGAAACCCCTTTTCCACGACCACCCCTCAAAATGGTCACTTTTTTTCGGAACCATGACTGGCCGACATAGAGAATTTTCACAGTAAACCCTTGGCAGTGACGTAGCAAGATATCGTTTCCGAGAGGGGTGAAGGAAAGGAATCACATGTTCACATGTTCGTTTTTTGCTTAATATAGTTGTAATGATAAATAAGATTTTTTTGAGGGGGGGGGGGGCTGGAGAAGGGATTAGTTCCCGGAGCTCCTTATACATCTCAGTGTCGGCAACACGAGGCGTGAGCAAATTCTTAGAGTCCTGCACCCTATTCTTAAAGCTAGCGTCAATGCTCACACGCCAAAATTGATAACTTTTTCCTTTCCAATGCGCCAAGCACTAGACTCTTGAAGACATTAACCCAAGGGTTTCCGGCCCCCAAAGCAAGTATTAGTGCGGCCCAGAAAGTTGTAAGATTAAAACTAGAACAGCGGCATTTTCGGTATACCTAGTACCACGGAGCGGATTAGCGTGACCTTAGATGGCAAAACATAAAAATTAACAAAAATTTGATATGCTGTCAGGAAATTTTCAAATGGAATGCACAGAGTTTCAATCTGACATCCAACTTAAAGAGAAATTCAATGAAGTCTCTTTGTTGTACTTTTATAAATCATACCTTCCCAGAGACAAATATCCCTCACTGCATAGTCATGCGTCATTCAAGTCATCATTGTTGGAAGCCCGTAAATACATCTGTGAACAACTATTTTCAAGAGTGAAGCACACTAAGAGTCAAATTAAAGAACCAAAATATCGGAGGAGCATCTTGAGAACTCCCTGAGAATTTCTACCACTTCAATTGACCCAGATATTGATGCATTAGTATGACTCCTATACTTTTCTTTAGAATTATAAATAACATTTATAATGAAATATGGGTATAAGCACTACAGTCGTTATAAGCACTAAAGTCGTTTTGACACCAATTTGGCGCATTTTTAAAAATCGCCGCAACGAGAGAAAAGTAACGCCATATAATCACACCAATAATTGTCAAATTACAATATTAAAATATACAAATCGTGAGATTCAAGGATCACGAGATGATATGAGGACGATTATTATCGTGGCCATGGAGATAAACAGACTTCATAGAATGCCGTAATTAAATACGCCTACTTTAGTTTGTAAAGAATTTAGAATCCGTGAGGAAATCGGACCGTATTTTTACGTAATGGATTTTAAAATATGGGATTTGTCTAAAAATGAGCAGGCAACGTTTGAGTAACATCCGGAGTTATTTTGAGTTACTTCATTCGCCAATACGATGTGTTGTATCTGTGCGTCGCCAAGATTAAAAATGCGCCAAGCGTAGTGCTTATAGCGGAAAAGTACCGAAATATGTTAACTTTATTATACTTTACTATACTTTTTTTACTTATTAACCATTTTTAATGTTAGGTACATTTTAGTGTGGCCCAAAACAATTTGTCTTCTTTCAATATGGCCCAAGGAAGCTAAACGGTTGGACACCCCTGCATTAACCCATAGATACCGCGAAATCGTGTTGGCTACTTTACTCTGGGAGCGCCATTTAGGTGAGCCAACATTGCTCCCCATGAAGAAACAACACGGGAATGCCCAAGCCTTACTCGGGATTTGAACCCAAGCCCACTGTGTGGAAGCTACACGACGTTAACCACCATACTATTTGGTCGGCCAAAAGTTGAGAAAAATTGCTGAGAACATTGTACAGTGCAAGCTTATTGCTCAGTATAAATGGTTTGCCATATTTTAAGTTTTAGACGAAAATGGTAATAATGGTAAATGATAACAATAGGAACTTGGTAGATGGTTAAAGTTTATTTACAATAGTTTTTTAAGCATTTTAAAAATAACAGTCGCAAAAAAATCCCAATAGTAGAGTTTTTAAAATAAAAATTTTAAATTGTGTCTTATTTTATTTAGCATAAAATTATAAATTCTTTAAAAAAAAAATAAAGTCTTACCTAAAGTAAAACTACATATAAAAGGAAAATAAGTCCCATTCTTTAAAGTATGGAAACCAAATAAATAAATTACAGCAAAATGGCAACGTTGCGCAAATGTAGCGCTTAGCTATGACGTCAGAATCAAATACTTCTTCCAATCTAAAAATTGCTCCTGGACTGTAGCCAGCGTTGCGGTAGGAACTTTAATTCTTTCGGTGGCACATAATACATCTGATCCAACGAAAGCTTTAAAAAATGCATAGGTTTCCGCGGTATTTGGTTTCTATAAAAAAACACAGACACTTTCCGCGGCTTTTTGTAGCGAACGGTTTAAATAAGAAATTGAAAGCAGGAATTCATATTGAGGGAGGATGATATAGGCTTATAGGTTGTCGTTTTTAAAAATAATTTTTTGTGACAGAATTTGTAAAAAAAATATAAATTAATGCAGTATTAGGTGTCTTTAAAAAGTTGAATATCGTGCTGAATGCCAGTTAAAGTCAGCTAGATAATGCTTAAAAAAATTCGGGGTATCATGAATAAACATGTTAAAATAAAGGATATATATAAAACATTTTTTTTTAAATTTCACTTTTAGCTAATATCAAAAATCAAATTCCATCAAGCTATTCCAATTCTGCATCGAAATTATTTATGTTGAAATATTTCGGCGCACTGGTTTATTTTGAAGAGTTCTTCACTCCATTCAAATTTATTCACCCAGAGAACTCGGAATAATTAATTTTTTCTATTACTCGTATGAGAAGTCACTTCTGTGCTCAAGAAAATACACTTCTGTAGCCCACATATTTAACAGATTTGAAAAAAATTAAAAACTCCCTTTTTTTTTGGGGGGGGGGGGCTAGTCGCCAGAGGAAGAAAAAAATGTTCACTTCACTTAAATTTTTAAACATTTATAGAAACTTAATTTAGTTATAACATTTTGTTGAGGGCAATTAAGACTGAAATAGTGAAAAACCTCACTATTAAAAGCGTCTTAAGAAACATTAATAATAATAATTATTTACTTTAATACAATACTGAATTTTATGTGTTTTTATACTAAAGATAATGGCTGAAAATATTGAATAGAGACGAAAATTAGACTGACAGATGGCTGAGATGAAATTATCTTTTGTCGTGGTAGTCGGAACAATTATGAATATGGTATAAACAAAATTAAAAATACCCATGACCCGAATTAAATAAAATTTACCTTACTGTTTTTTTCTATTCAATGCAATTAAACTAGCAAACAGCAGGTAACGATCGTCTTATATATATATATATATATATATATAAGACAAAGTTGAAAGAGAAAAACCAGTATGAGCCTACATGCAGCCAGGAACTAAAAACATGAAAAGATAAGAATAAAAGAGGTTTTTAACAGCATCTCTTCATCAGCGGTGTCGATACTGTCTAAAAACCAATGAATTGTTTCTGATAAGTATGATCTAAACAATAAACATACTTAGACACCGTACAATCCATGAGAAACTGTAGAATTGAATAATTAGTTACTTAACCATAGAACACCAAGCCTGGCGCCTGACAGAGTGGAAGTTAACAATAGGTAACCGCAAGATGACTGACGTCACAAAACTTGCAACCAAGGAGCTAATGGAAACACAGAAGCTGACCTACTAAGGAGACTGTGTTTTAGGACATTTAAACCTAAATTAAATTAGTTTTTATTATTATTACTAAGAGTGATGAATATATATATATATATATATTTATACAGTGGAATCTCGATCGATCGTTCCCCGAACGATCGTTTTCCCGTATGTATCGTTTATTTCACCCATTCCCGAATAAATTCCATAGTAAACAAGCAAAAAAGACCGCATGGATCGTTCCTCGATCCATCGTTTTCCCGCAATATTCGTTCAGAATATCGCAGCTTTACATTAATTTATCGGATCGATCGTTTTTTCATAATAACTGAACCTGAAATATAAATGTCTGGATTGAGCTAGAATGACGCTCTAATTAAACAATGAGTAGAACATTCGAGATGCACGGTCTCTTATTTTTATTTTCTCTTGTTTAGCCTGGTTTCGCTTTATTGTACCACTCCCATTATTTGTTCGTCGTTGGTGTTCCTTAATTCTTTAGCCCCGGGAGTACCCTATTTTCGGCAATTCATTCCAAATTCCCTGACTATTCAACATTTCTGTTCTCATCAGTAATGGCTCACAGTCAGCTTTTTTGTTGGTCTTGGGATGGAGGAGCCCTGGTGTTTGGTCTAGTGTGTGAGAAGTTTCTGATTACTGCAGTACTCCACTGGCCGATGTACTCGGAGTTGTATGCCGTGTTTCACACGGAGGCAGAACTTCCCGGTGGTCTTATGTCGGTCCCCATCCAGTGCAATGGAATGGTTCTAGTTACAAACGATTCACGGCTGCCGCTTCTTTATACTCTCACAAAATAACCGATACCGAAAAGAATGCAATTTGCAACACAACAAAAATATTGTTTACTTGTGGAGTGAAAACTGCCAAAAAACAAACGACGATTAAGTAATTTTATTTGAATTAAAATTCCTGTGTATCTACGTGTATTTCTTTTTTATTATTATTATCTTGGATTTCAGTACAACTTTGTAATTTTATCTTCAGTTACACTACGGGTATGCATGCATTTATGTATGTGAGTAAATATATATTTTAGGGATATCAAACTTTAAGGTATGTTAATACTTTTTTGTATGTTCCCGCATCTATCGTTTTCCCGGATCCATCGTTTAGTTCAGTCGATCTCTTCGAAAACGATAGATCGAGATCCCACTGTATATATATATATATATATATATATATATATATATATATATATATATATATATATGCCCAGATTTCCGCATGGGCAAGTGGGGCGCTTGCCCAGGGCCCCCAAAATTATGGGGCCCCCTAATTTAGTATTAAGTTGTACATAGTTTTGAGGATTTGGTTTTTGTTAATACAGTAAAGGGGGACAGTGGCGGATACAGAAAAAAATCCTGGGTGGTGCACAGTGCACCCACTATATTGAAAGCATGCTTAAATCCATAAGCGTTTCTGGTTTAATTTAATTTAATTTTTTTAGGGGGGGGGGAGTTATTACAACTTCAGACTGTGATCTATTTTGAATTTCAAAAGAAAATTTCATGAATTTATTAACATTAAAGAGTAAATTAATTAATTAACACTCATTATTATTATTATTAATTTTTTTTCTTCAAATTTTTGACTTGTTGGTCGAAAATTTATTGAATTTCCGGTCCTGATTTATGGGAGGCCTGGGTGAGTGTCCTACATGTTCATGTGGAAATCTGGTCCTGAGGGGGAGACGTGCCCCCTTCTGGATGTCCTTGAAGGGGGCCCCCAAAGTCTGCTTTGCCCAGGGCCCTATTGCGTCAAAGTCGGGCCCTGTATATATATATATATATATATATATATATATATATATATATATATATTCATTCTTGTGCACGTATTCTTAGGATGCATGCTATCCCACCCCGTAAGGAAAAGGTTGAAGCCGATTCCGAACGGCTACAAACGTCCATGCCGATTGGGAGACTCAAACCCACAGACTCTAGGTACCGAATACCAGCTCATTAACCATTCGGCATCTTTCGACCCACAAGAGTCCGATTTAGCCACGGGCCACCACAATTTTCAACGAGCATCTCGAGGGTTGACATTAGTGGGTATTGTACCTTCTCCCACCGTCACTGACCTGATAGAAGGACTTTCCGGTCAAAGGATTTAACGTCCGGCCTAAACACGAAGGTGGCGTTCGTCTTCGAACTGAGTACCCGCACTGTGAAGCCCGATGCACTACCGCTAGCCTAGAGCGAGCACAAAACGCGGCTTCCGATATTAATGTAACTAAACTCGCCATGACAATGAATGTGGACGCTAATCGTGCGCACAAATTCACCACGGAAACGGAAGCTGATAAAAATAAAGACCTCGAATGTCCACCACTTTGATTGCAATTATAATCGGCGAGGATAGAATGAGTCAGCAGCGGCTCTGGAACAATTAGTTCTCTAGAGAACAATTTCGATGCGATTTCAGTCACCAATCAGCAGTGAAAAAAACATCCCTAACTTTACTCGTAAAGCAGAACATTTGCAATCAGTTTCTGACAAGCTTTTATTGTACTCCGTCAGACCGGAATTCAAGAGTTGATTGCTTTCTCAATAAAGCGAAAATTTCGTTAACTAGCTTCGATTGTCCAGAAGCTATTTTTTCGGTGCTATTTTTTAACATCCTCCAAATGTTCTTTGTTGTAGCTTAAAACAATCTTTGATCTTTACACCCTAAAACATACATAATTACCTAGTAGTACATAGGCAGCCTATGAACAGATCATTGTTTTGATTGAGCCAATTTCATAACACGCAACAAAAATGCTTCAACCTACACGACACAGGTGTCACATGTGCTGAACCTGTGGCGTAGCAAAGGGGGGGAAAGGGGGTATATCATGCCCGGGATCAATGTAAGATCCATATATTATTATTACTATATGTTTTCGAGGTGGATGCCAATATAAGGTCTATATATTATATTACTATATGTTTTTCAGGGGAGGGCCCCAATATAAGGTCTATGTATTATATTACTATGTGTTTTTCGGGGAGGGCGCCAATATAAGGTATATATATTATATTACTATATTATTTTGTGGGGGGCGCCAATATAAGGTCTATATATTATATTACTATATGTTTTTAGGGGAGGGCACCAACATAAGGTCTATATATTATGTTACTATATACTTTTCGGGGGGGAGTGCCAATATAAGGTCTATATATTATGTTATTATATGTTTGTCGAGGGCACCAATATAGGGTCTATATATTATATTACTATATGTTTTTCAGGGGGGGGGGCGCCACAAAGGTATCGTGCCCCGGGCGCCAGTTATGCTAGCTACGCCACTGTGCTGAACTTTCAGCACGAACAAAAGTTGTGTGTTCGCATCGTTGCACAATGACACGAACACACAACTTTTCTCTCAGTCCAAGAAAATATTCAACACAAACGCAGGTCCATTATGATAACAAAGACTGGGAACAAGTTTCGGACCAATCACGCCTCTCTTAGTTTTTATTGTGGACATTAAGAAACTGTATGTTCCTGCTACGCGTTTTCAACAAGTTTCGTTTAAGCAACAAAAACGTCGGTCTTTAAGGGGACAGTAGACTTTCAAAATTGTGAAATCTGTCCAAAAATTCGATTTTTTTTAATTTACTGAATTGTGAAACTACGGACGAGTAGGAATGTGTTGCAAAAATAATTTTTAATTTCTGTGATTACTTTCCTAGTTATAGGCATTTGTATTTAATTTAGATATTATGTGGTTACTAACAGCAATAAATTTAAATGTGTTTTTCTCAAAATAAAAATTTTCATGTCATACGGATATTAAAACTGCTCCAGGCGCAGTTCTAATTATCGTATTGCTTTGAAATTTAAGTTTTATATACTTAACTGTATATCAAATAAATCTTATTGAAAAAAATTATGCTTCGTAGTTCAGAATTTCTAAATTTTGTACTTGAAAAGATGAATTATAGGTATTTTGCGTAATAAAAAGGGTGTTTTGACTATTATTATTTTTTTCTCTTTATATTTTTCATGAATGCTTAAAATAAGCAATAAGTTTCATTGTTAGTTCTATAAGGTATCCTGCAAATAAAAATTACCATATTATATGAAAAAGAAATGCGCATGGAACATTTTTAATTAGGCCAATTTTTGATATAATTAATAATTCGTAATCCATTAATTATTAATATTTCATGTTTAAATTTTAACCATTTTTACATATCTATGGTACTAATCACATATTCAAATTTCAAGCAAATCCATTCGAAACAAAAAAAGTTAGGTTTGAAGGACCACTGTCCCCTTAAGAAATACAGGATATCCCATCACCATCTGAGTTACCACTGAGTTAATCATTTTTTTTTCTTTTTTCTATTGGCTAGGACAGTGGTCGGCAAACTCATTAGTCAACAGAGCCAAATGTCAACAGTACAAAGATTGAAATTTCTCTTGAGAGCCACATTTTTTTAAACTCAAACTATATAGGTAGCTGCATTGTTATTAATTTAATTAGGATACTCCAAAGGTGGCCTTTGCTAAAAACGTCCTCAATCTGAATGAGGTACGTTCGCTGAGGTCGACCCCTTCCAACTCTTCCATTCACACTCGTTTTGTATGCTTATTTCGTCTATCTCCATTCGTTCATCATCTCTGTATGTCTAAACCATCTCAACATACCTTTCTCAATCCTCGACACTACATTTTCTTTCACTCCACAGCGCTTCCTAAAATTAACTTAATAAACTGTATTTGAAGTTTTATGTCTTAGTTAAACTATAGGTATGTCGAATAAAACTTGATATCATACTTAATATCGATATTATTTATTGATAAAATTAAATTGTAAAGTATCCATAAAAATAAATCATAACAATAACAGACAAACACCTATATGAACAATGGCTTCGCATCTCCTAGTTCAGGGATGGCGAACCTTTTTCTAACGGGTATCAAAAAATGTTTTGAAACTGTAGAACTTAAAACCGCGTGTCACAAAAAAAAAAGTTTTTTTCTTTCTTTGGAAGACCTTCGGAAATTAAAAAAAATTATACGATATATATTTAAAACAAAAAACAAATTTAACTTTTTATTATGATTTGTTTAAAACCATCAGTATCAGGAAGAAATTAAGTACAAAAATTATCGAACTTAATGTGACACTTGTTGTTGTCTTTCGGACGATAATTTATTTATACGTAGTTCGATATTTGTAACTTTTAATCGTTCGCACTCAATGAACAAGTTGATGCCGAGGCGATTTCTATTTATACTTTTAATAAAATTCATTATCGAAAACAACTGTTCGCAAACGTAGGTTGATCCAAACATTGTCAAAGGATCTCTTGTTAAGTTTTTCATCGACATTAGCGAATTAGGCAACGAGTTCCATTCAGTTAAAATAATATTTTCAGTGCTTGTTGTTGAAATATATTCGTCACAATTTTCCAGATCTTGTAATCTTTTTTTCTAAGTTTACGTTTATTTCTGCAAATTTATTCCTCCGTAGAACACTGTTGTGAAATTCAACCATTTCCGTTTCTAAGTTATCAATTTGAAGCCAATCGAAAGAGGATAATTTAAGTTTCCTCCATTTCTAGAAATTGGGAGAATCTTTCGTCAAATAGTATTTCTTTTGAAAAAATTTATTTCAAACAATTATTTTTTTAAAATTATTTCTAGTACAAATTAGATTATAGATCTCTCAGTTCGACGAATGAAAATCAAAATTTGAAAAGTTAAATGGGTGTTAAAACAATGTGATCGTCTCGCGTGTCGTTTAAAATTGCTTCGCGTGTCACTGCTTCTAGATGAATTTTGTTGCTCTCAAAATAGCAACAAACCCGTTTCTTACGACGGTCATACTTTTCGCCCCATCTGTTGAAATTGAGGCAATTTTATCGAGTAGAATATGATGTTTTTCAATGCACTTAATTACAGCATTTGCTATATCCTCTCCACGTGTTTGACCTTTGAGTGACAATAATTCTAAACGTTCTTCTTTAGGACCCGCAGATGAAATAAATAGTACAAAAAGTGAAACTAGCGCTGTATCATTTATGTCACAAGACTCATCAACTACTATTGATAAAGCTGAAACTAATTTAAGATCTTCCACTTGCTGGTTGGTTATATTCGAAGACCATTTTGACTAGTCTAGTGTTTTTCTACGGGGACACGCTCTCGGAAGCAATACATTGTAAAACACGATGCAAAGATACGACTTGACGATAAGTCTTGACATTTAATCTTTCTAGAAATGTTTTCTCATTAAGTCGCTTCAGAGCACTCGCCTAAAGATAAAGACACATAAACACCATCTAAGTATGTGATAATTACAAGATTAAAAAGAACTTTTTATGTACCATGTTTTTAAATTTTCTGTTGAATCATATAAACTTGACAATTCTATGTATTAATAAATACTTTTTAAAAATTTTGATGAATTATCCCATCAACTTGAAAGAAAATAAAGTTAATGGGAAGTTAACTTGCGTTTAACTTTTCGTTCCCGTCCCGGCCGAAAGATGGCTGCACCAGTCTACAAAACAAAATTAACTGAAAAAGAATTCAATTCTGCGTAAAGATGGCTAAACGTATTAAAATAATGTATTGTCATTGTGTTCTGATCTATTCTAAAAGTTTCAAATGTCTAGCTAGTCGGGAAGTTAGATAAAAATCAATTGCAAGATTTGTACCGGGCAAACATACACACACAAACAAAGAAGAAAGCGAGTTAATAAAAGTATGGTAATAATAAAAATAGAAATAAGAAAACCAGTCATCACGAAGTTTCAATCTCACTGTACGTGCGCGCTCGCACGTGGTATTTTGTAGAAGAGCCACACTCAAGGAACCAAAGAGCCACATATGGCTCGCGAGCCATGGTTTGCCGACCACTGGGCTAGGAGCCTAGGCCCTAGGCTCTTCTCCGGGGTGAGCCTGAAGCGTGAGACCACTTCGCCGCATGCATCCAGGGTGCACCACAGGCGGTGGGTCCACACTGCACCCGTTTCTAAGTCAATCATTATTCAATACATTCAAGCTCATGAAAGATTAACTTGAGATAATTTAATCAAATATTTCAGTACATTTTTTTTTTCGACTTCAATCAGTAGATTTATTAATCCCTATATAAAGTAAGTATCCGGGCTTCGCCCAGCTTATCGAATCACTTGACACTCGAATCACAGTTCACTTGAATTTAAATTTTTTTAAAACTTTTAATTGCCAAAAAATCCCCCAAAAATCAGTACATATTCAAATGATCTATTTATGATTTAAAAGTTTGAATTAAAATTATGAAAAATAGAAAAATAATTAAAAATTAGACATACAATGAAACATTACTTTTCAGTGATTCATTTTTTAGTGAGAATCACCCTGTGTTTACATAGTAAAACATGGCAGTTACGTTTTGTATCGGTGGAGTATGCATTTAGAATTGAAATATCTCTAAAACTATTAAAGTAACAGAATAGGTGTACGCAGAAAATGTTATCAGTTTTTAAAGCTCTTTCCAAATATGTAAAATTTATGTACTTTCTTTTAAAAAAAAATACATCGATTTTAACTTTTAAAACATGGCGGTTACGTTTTGTATCGGTGGAGTATGCATTTAGAATTGAAATATCTCTAAAACTATTAAAGTAACAGAATAGGTGTACGCAGAAAATATTATCAGTTTTTAAAGCTCTTTCTAAATATGTAAAATTTATGTATTTTCTTTTTAAAAAAATACATCGATTTTAATTTTTAAAACATGGTTACGTTTTGTATCGGTGGAGTATGCATTTAGAATTGAAATATCTCTAAAACTATTAAAGTAACAGAATAAGTGTACGCAGAAAAAATTATCAGCTTTTAAAGCTCTTTCTAAATATGTAAAATTTATGTACTTTCTATAAAAAAAAATACATCGATTTTAATTTTTAAAACATGGCGGTTACGTTTTGTATCGGTGGAGTATGCATTTAGAATTGAAATATGTCTAAAACTATTAAAGTAACAGAATAAGTGTACGCAGAAAATATTATCAGTTTTTAAAGCTCTTTCCAAATATGTAACATTTATGTACTTTCATGGAAAAAGAATACATCGATTTCGACATTTTCAAACATGGGCAAATTTCATAACGAATGCCATAACCGAACGGTCTAGCCGGAATTGTTCCCCGACCGACAAAGTTTTTCTTTTATTTATATAGTATATGGGAAATTTTCTTCTCAGTATTTTTCTAATCACAGATTAGCAAATGTACATTTTTGGATTCTATTATCCGCATTTCAAAATAGATCTTTCGATGCGATATGTGAGATTTTTTAAAATCTTTTTTATTTAATAATTTAGGAAAACAATTTTGCGGGGATACACATCGATAATTTAAGGTCTTGTAAAAAAAATTTCTACTTAAATTTTTATACCTTTCAAAAACTATGTCCTCCTCATTTACAAGTCTACCATCGAATGCAGAAAACAGAATAAAAAATTTGGCATTTACTAATCTATGGTTAGAAAAATATTGAGAGAAAAAATCCCCATAATTTAGCGATCGAAGGTCTGCACGGTCAACTGATGTGCCGCCATCATGGTAAGTACACTATGAAATATAATTTTAAATATTTATAACTCGGAAACTGATCGCCCGATTTCAATACAGGAAACTTAATTCTGTTTCTCCTTATACTGATCGTGACGTGTTCTTAAAATTATGACCCGCTTGGGAGATTTTTTGGTGAACTTAATTACATACTCATATATGTAATAGTAGTATAGTGTCACATAAATATATCGATAGATATTATTGTAAAGTATTTCTCTGAAAATAATCCTCAAATGATATATACATTATACCTGAAACTACACATGCATCAATGAAGGATGTGGAACGAACGACATATGATCATCACCATAACAACCGAAAAAATTGGAAAAATAAAAAGTTTAGGAAAAAGAAATGAATGCATAGTAAGATTAACTTACTGTTGCCGAAAATGAGTAGCATATTTCATTCACTTACCTAAAATAAAGAAATTAGGATTAGTAACATACACAAGCTAAATATATTTTTTAAATGATAATAGCAGTTATAAAAATTTTAAACTCACACTAAAAGGAAATTTGAATTTTATGCTGTCCAGCCTTGTCTGTTATATAACAGTTTCATCGGACAACTGCGTTTTTACTAATTTTTACTCACACAGACACACGTGCGCATACATTGTTACCGCGTTTCGAGAAAGTGGCCGTCCAAGAGATGTTTCTTCCATACTATTGTCTGTATGGAGTGTTTAATCGGTACTGAACAATATATGTCGGTTTAGAGGGGTAGCCGGCTAGAGAAATTTCAATATATATATATATTTGTAACTGTAAACTAAGAAATGAAAGTAAACAAAAACAAGAAGATCGGAAATAAACGGTTTAATGATAGCATCGCTTTGTGAAACAATGCAAGTTTTCAGTTTAACCTACTTCATATTCTTCTTCTTTATTAGGAAAATCTTGATCAGGAAAGTGCTACGATCAGCACCATACTAAACAAGTATTGTATTAAGATCCTATTCTTCATTTTTTTGTATTAGTAAACATTTTTCAAAAATTCATTGTTTTTCAAATTTAATATATATATATATATATATATATATATATATATATATATATATATATATATATATATATATATATATATATATATATATATATATATATAATGTCGTGAACCCTCTCCTTCTCTCACCGGTTCACCTAGGTTCTATTTCTATGATGGCATGGGGACAAATGAGGTAGTGCAAAAACGAGTCATCACTCTACAACACGAACATAAATTTATTTACAGGTTTGTACAGTTTCACACTTAACATAAAAATTACAGACAACTCTGTTCTGCTTACAGAACTAATTATTTCACTGGAGGCGAGACGAGCCTGCTTTATCTCGCCAGACCTCCTAACACTCTCAGAGACGCACTCTGTGTCCCTGTTCTAATCTCAGAATAATTACCTAACCAGAGGTGAGACGAGCCTGCTATATCTCACTAGACCTCCGCTCCCTACTAAGAGACGCGACCCTTCTGTCCCTTTCTTACTCACAGCCCGACGATCCCCAGCACCCCTTTCGCCCACGCAGCCAATCCTCTGATTGGTAGAGGGGGGGGGGGGGGAATCACGGGGTACAACATTTTCGCTTTTACAAGCGCTCTTAGTCAAACATTATACTACAATCTCTCTCTCTCCCTATATATATATATATATATATATATATATATAGTGAAACTTCCCTCTAAATTGCCATATTTTATTAAGAACTGATTAGACAATCCACAGAGCAAATATTATGGAGAAATCCCTTTTCCACGGACACCTTTTTTTTTCGAAACCATGACAGGCCGCCACAGAGATGTGTATATATTTTATATATATATAATATGTGTGTTCGTGTAGAGAAGAGACATTCTCAACTGGTATCCACATTAGACGAGTCCACGATATTTGCTAGCAGCCTTCAGCGTGTTATTTTTTTATTGAATTATGAATTAATGCAGAATAACGCGAAACTTTCAAAAGCGCAAAGAGCAATAATGCTTGCCGCTGTCTAGTATCCGTGGCTGAAGATGTAGTACTTTTCCACGCGTGGAAGAGAACATGCATGGGTGCAACGCCAGCAGTATGTTACGTGCCCCGTCTGAGATGCGCGTTCCATTAGGATCGCCGTTAATGAATGAATGGGCCAGGCTACAGACAGTAGAACGCTTTACAGGTGCGTATTCATGACTAATTCTTTAAACTGGTTTTCAAGTATATATATAGAATACGAGTTCTAATTCCGATTGCTATCCCTTCTTCAGGCGCTCCGATACGCGTGGTCTAGTTCCAGCTGATTTCGATTTTCAGGAAGTTATTAATGAAGTGCGCTTGATGTTTAGTCTCAAGGGCTTTCCGATAACCTAACCGCGACAGGAGTTAAATCGGATATGCCACGGGCGCCTTGGATCCGACGGATTTATCCAACCTATGATGTGTCATTCGTTAAGAGAGGTAATATAATACAAGCTGATAATTTGTAGGGCGTTACGAAATCGCGAATAACGACAAGACATCATTACAATCGAACAACGTAAACTAAACCAGTGATTTCCGAACGGTGTGCCGTGGGATGCCGCAACGTATGCCACTCTAAATAAACATTACGTTGATATCAAACATTTGTGCCTTAACCTTTTCCTTAAGGGGTGGGATAGCATGTATCCCAAGAATACAACCGAAGAATGAATGAGTGTGTATATATATATATATATATATATATATATATATATATATATATATATATATATATATATATATATAAAATATATATATATGTATATATATATATATATATATATATATATATATATATATATATATATATATGTATGTATGTATGTATGTGTGTATATATATATATATATATATATATATATATATAACCCCCTTAATGGCCGTCCTTACAAAGGGGGTATGAAATTTTCAGCTCTAAAAAGGCAATAAGAGAAATAGTAAGCTAAGGGTTAAGAATCAGTCGCAAACAAAACTGTTCTATGTGATGTCCATTGTAGTCCTCTAGTATGATACTACACTGAATCCCATGGCTATTTTTGAAACTGCATTAATATATTCTATTTTGGTGTTTGTTTCTTATACTTTTCAATAAATAAATAAAATCAGCAATGGAGTCAGTATTTATTTGAACTTAAATTTGACGTTATCCTGATATAAATTTAGCTTTTATTTAATATTTAAATAAATGGAAAATTAAAATTCTAACAAAGGTGCCCGAGTTTCTAATCTCATTCCTAAGGATGCCTCAGGGGTAAAAAGGTTGGAAATTCCCGAACTAAACTAAAAACATTCGCACAAAAGAATCTAAAATAATATTAGTCCTATAGGGCTAATATTATTTATGGGGCTATCGTACAAAAGAATCTAAAATAATATTAGTCCTACAGGGCTAATATTATTTATGGGGCTATTATTACAGGGATCCCCCTATACAGATATAGTTGCGAAAATAAATATCACTCATAGATTTTATCTTTATCCCAGCAACATGCCTATACAAATCGCTCGCCATATAGGAAAGGAAATTGTTTAAATAGCCACAAACAGTATCTCAAAATGAGCAATCCAGTGTCGCTCGCTAGTGGGCAATGAATTATGAATTTACCTAATATGTCAGCTGGTATTTAAAAGTCGGGGAAATGACGCCACTCAGTTTTCTGCGCTTTTCCGAAAAATATCCTTTTTGATGAGACCAACCGATCTGAGCAAAAATTTGCTCAATAATATTTAGTCACTAAAATCGTGAATAAGAAGTCGCGGCGTGTTTTGCCTTTTCTCGTGTATTAAATTCAGTGTATGTTTACTTCCAGATCGCAAAAAATTTAGCTCCATTGAACTTGAAACACCATTCTTTTACATAGAAAATATAGTTGCATTCCTTTCTTGACAAATTATGATAAATGATCATTGTTAAAATTTTCTGTGGTACGTACGGTAAAGCACGTTTGCCCATCTAATAGAACATTTCAGGCCGCCTAGTGGTAGTTTTATCTCACGAGCGTGAGGACTGTTATGAAGTGTTTCCGTTACAGTTCATGATATAGGTACAAAACAATCCCAACTCAAATGGATTTCACGATGACGTTTTCCTCTAATTGCACGTCGTCAGAGAGATTTTATCGTATTCTAATCTCATCTCTCATCTTGAGAGTAACTGCCCTTGGATACACCTAATCCTGAGGTTAAATCATGAACAGGATTTTTTTTTATGATGAATAAATTCATTTTTTAGTGGTAAATAAACTTCAATTGAACCAATCCCCAACTTTTAATTAACAATGCTATTGTTAATGCTCATTGTTTCTAAGATTTAAAATTATGTGGAATGTTCTGGGGCGTTATGGCAGGTGTTGATATGTCATTTTTTTTCCCGTTTTCGGCAAATTAAAAAAGAAACTTTTGTTGTGAAATATAAAATCTCTCAATTCAGTTTTTAAATCGAAATATTCTTTAGTTAATACTCATATTCAGCCTCAAGCATATGGCTGGTCTTTAATGAAAATATTTTTTTTTCAATTAGGGACAAAAATTTTGGGGTGGGTTGAGAAAAAAAAGAAAACATCAACTTTTGCCAAATTACAAATAATTTATTATTTTTTCATAATTGGGCTACCAGTTTTTGGCCACTTTTTAGTGTGCCATATCAACTTAAAACATAAAACTGAATTTGTCGGACATGTCAACATCTGCCATAACTCCACAGATTTATATTTTTAAATGCTTATAAGAATACGTGTCTTCATAAAAATGAACTATGCAATTTTTGGAATACTTCCAGGTACCCCCCCCCCCCCCCCCCTCAAAGAATTTGCCATATGACAGTTGACTTGTGGGAGGAAGTTTTCACTGTAAAAGATGACACCCAGGGTCCTTGGAATGATTAAAATTGTCACTCATCAAAAATTAGAAGTCAATAATTCATTTTCGCACTTTATAGACGTCAAATATTTCACGTTGATGGAAAGAAAAAAAATCATTGAGAGTTGTTTGATTAATAGCTCACGTTTCCACTTTGAGCGCTGCGGCGATGACTGACAACGGAAAAAAAAAAACTTAATCCACTAACCCCCAGAGTAAATATATTTTGGATTACTACGTCAATCAAGTAAAAAAAACACATAAAATACCCAAAAGAGTCGTGTTTTAATATGTTTTAAGTTAACGCAAACACTTACTTGCACATATGTATGTACTTAAACCCCACACAAAAACGTGTGTAATTTACTAGCTGAAAACCCGCACTTCGCTACGGAGTACATTCAAATTAAATACAACGGTCAATGTATGCAATAATTGCCAAAAGAAAATAAATATATATATATATATATATATATATTTATAATAAATACGATCAATATAAACAATTGATGTAGAAAAAAAATATATATTTATAAAAAAATCGTAAGGGATATTTTTATAGACAAAATAATGTCCAATCGTGTGCCGCATTCGCAAGGAAAAAAATATTTTTTTGTCTATTTATTTGTTGTGCACGTGACGATACATTTATTTAAAGTACCAGAAAAGAAATCACGTGATCAGCATTTAATAAATTAAATTCTAAATATTTATCTTTAAAAATTCACCATAAATCAGAAAATGGAGGTAAAGATTCGAAAAAGATCTCATTTTAAAGGAATTTTTATAATCTTTCTCCCGATATAAATTTTATAACCCTCAAATTATTATTTTAAATGCAAACTTAAAAAAAGTTACTGAAACAGCTTAAAAATTTAATTTAAAAAAATCTAAGAAGAATTTTTCAAAAATCTCTCTTAGTGCACCCCTACACTATGAGAAGAATCGCCATGCAAAATTTCTGCCCTTTAGGTCCAGCGGTTTGGTCTGTGCGTTGTATGTCAGTCAGTGAGTCAGTTACGGAACTGTTTTATATATATAGATTATGAATAGTAATGGACTATTCGGAGATGACGTAACTGGTCACACGATGCTGTTAAAAACACATAGATGCTCGAATTAGACAATACGGAATGGATTATTTGAGGATGATGTCTCACGTCACATGATGTCAAAAGGACACGAATACTTGCAAAAGAAATCACGGACATATTACTGCTTTAATAATTCATTTTCAGCGAAACTCAGTTTTGCAGATTACGCACGCTCTTCATGCTAAGAGAATTTTCGGCACACACCACCACGAAATCTCAAATTAACATGGAGTTTCTTTATATTTACCAACTAGCAGAAAACCCGCGCTTCGCTACGGAGCACATTCAAATTAAATACAACGGTCAATGTATGCAATTAATGCCAAAAAAATAAATATATATATTTATAATAAATGCGACGATCAATGTGTACAATTGATGTAAAATATATATATATATATATATAGATTAAAAATCGTAAGGAATATTTTTTGGGATAATATCCAATCGTTTGCCACATTAGAAAGAAAAAAAATTTTTTTTTGTCTATTTAGTTGTTATGCACGTGACGATAAATTTATTTAAAGTACCAGAAGAAGAAATCACGTGATCAGCATTTAATAAATTAAATTCTAAAATTTAATCTTTAAAAATTCACCAAAAATCAGAAAATCGAGGTAAAGGTTGGAAAAAGATTTCATTTTAAATGAATTTTTAGGATATTTCTCGTGATATAAATTTTATAACCCTCAAAATATTATTTTAAATGCAAACTTAAAAAAGAAGTTACAAAAACAACTTAAATATTTAATTTAAAAAAAACTAAGAAGAATTTTTCAAAAGAAGAATCGCCGTGCAAAATTTCAGACCTTTAGGTCCAGCGGTTTGGTCTGTGCGTTGTATGTCAGTGAGTCAGTCAGTGAGTCAGTTACGGAACTGTTTTATATATATAGATTTGAAATTTTAGTCTTGTAGTACACACGATGGGGAATCTCAAAAACTGCCATCCTTTTTCACACAGAAAATAGTTCATTAAAGTTTGACAGAATTTAATGTACATTTAAAAGTAATGTACCATACACCATATCACACATGCAGTAAAAAGAGCTACCAAGGAATTATTAGACTCCGGAAACTATAGTTTTCCAATAAGTGACCATAAAAACTGGTGAATGATTTCATGAACATGAGTCGTTTGCAAGTGTCACTCAGACGCTGAGTTACACTTGCAAACGACTGTTAAATTTGTTAACACAGGCAAAGAATTTTAACGAAAAAACTGTTTTCGAAGTTTGTATTAAACCTAATTGCCATGCAATGTTAACTAGTTGAATTACAAATGGACACAATGTTTAAAAAATTCACTGTTTAGTATATACTTTAAAAGATAACGTGAAATTTTTTCCCTTACTTGCAGTGAAACAAACAATCACCCAACTACAAGACAATCTAAAACTGGTAGCCTTAGAAGCTGTTGAATGACTGCATACACTGTTGCCACTTAACAGCTGATTTTTACATGAAAACGAATGAAATTATTTATATTGGCACGCGATTACGATTTAAAATAGTTTGTAAAATGCAAAATAAAACAAAGGAATGTCACGAACGATAAGAGGAAAACAGCACAATAAAAATTTCTACAATAATTATCTTGCAGAGAATTATATTTAAAAACTAGTTGAAAACCCGTACTTCGCTACGGAGTACATTCAAATGAAATACAACGGTCAATGTATGCAATTAATGT
>OU015496.1:190399050-190461882 GCA_907164885.2 Dolomedes plantarius
ATTATAAAAATTCACTACAATATAACCGTTTAATATAATAATGTAACTTTTGTATCTTTGGATAGGTCAGTTTTAGTAGTTTTTTTTTTTTTTTTTTTTGTGTGCAATAAATGACGCGAGTGTTCCTTCAAGAGGGACTCAGGGGAATATTTGAAAGGAGGACTTCATTTTCGGCCGGAATGGCGTCGATTCTTGAGAAAGCCCAAAAAGCGTTACCCCTAACATTTACTTAGATTTATTGCAACTTTTTCAGAAAGATGTCGCACCCCCACACTGGGGATCTTTAGTGCGTGATTTCCTAGACGAAACATGTACTGTGTGCACTGTAACAGAAGACATGTTAAATAACACTTGGCGGGAACTGGAATACCGCTTCGACATTCTCCGAGCTACCAAGGGGGCACACGTTAAAATTTACTGAGGTAAATGGTCTTATAAAAAAAAATTTATAACAGTACTCACAATATATCCAAACAAACATAGGTCTAATTATAATAGTTTGAGCACGATAAATATTTATAATCAGGGCAAGACTTTTGGTTCACCCTATATAAATTAGGCTCGATATTGTGTAATTGTATATGACAAGTTACTAGGAAACTTTCTAATAGAATGCAAAGAAATGTTTTATAAAAAAAAAAAACTCCTTTCAGAGACTAAAGAGTTTTCAATAAGATTTCAAGAATTTCTTCAAAAATTATACTTTCTGGTTGAAAGTACTCTTTAGAAATTTGTTTTAAGTTTGCATTTTAAATAATAATTTGAGGATTATAAAATTTATATCACGAGAAAGATTATAAAAATTCCTTTAAAATGAAATCTTTTTCGAACTTTTACCTCGATTTTCTGATTTTTGGTGAATTTTTAAAGATTAATTTATAGAATTTAATTTATTAAATGCTGATCACGTGATTTCTTTTTCTGGTACTTTCAATAAATTTATCGTCACGTGCATAACAACTAAATAGACAAAATATATATATATATATATATATATTTACATCAATTGTATACATTGATCGTCGCATTTATTATAAATATATATATATATTTTGGCATTAATTGCATACATTGACCGTTGTATTTAATTTGAATGCACTGCGTAGCGAAGAGCGGGTTTTCCGCTAGTTTTAACATACATGCTTTCTCGGCAAAACACTCAATCTATATATCTACTACAACGACTATCAAATAATCCGCCGGTAAATTAATTTTTTTTCACATTTTCCAACTACAGGAAATAACTATAAATGAAATTTTTGCTGAGCTCAGTTATTTACATTTGTTATACATCTAAATTTGCAGTACAAGTGCACCAGGTATCGGGAAATTGGCGTAAATTTAATTAAATAAATTAAGAAAGACAAACTTGCTACCGAGAAATGTAAATAAGGCATTCTATTGTACTCATTCCTCCTGTCTGTGTAAATAAACACACGGGGAAGAAAGCGATGACTGGTTTGCTACCTACACATTGTCTTGGAACGAAGAGGGCAAGGAAAAAAAAATTCCACGAGACGTCGCGTCACGTTGCCAACAACAATTAATTTTAAGGCCGAAATTTCGCTCTGTCAGTCACTCGTACACTATTACAGTGCTAACCGATTCAACGCTGGCGCAACGAATAAATAATAAAAAAAGGTAGAAACTGTTGTATTATTATTTACAATATCGTTTCCAAAAGAAGGCTGAAGAAGTAGAAAAAAGGATGACAGCAGACTTCACTGGCAGCAAAAAAAAAAACAAATCAAGAATAAAATTTCACTGCCGCGATAATGACACGCTTTTTTTTACTTTTATCTGTTTAATTTTTTTCTTTTGACAGTAGAGACCTTGATATCTTGTCGCGCACCTGAGGCCAGGCCGTGACTCTCGTGAGAGTCACAGAGAACGGTTTTTTAGAGGAATCCGCGAGTGTGTCACGGAGTCAAGGACTCGGTGGAAACGAAAGACTGAGGACGTTTTGCTCAACGGCTCGAAAAAACGTGAGGTATGGTCGATTCTCGTGAGCAAGGTGGCTGCGCGGTGATGTACATAAACATCAAATATTCGAGGTTTTTTTAACAAACAAGAGAACCAGTGCTGCGGCATGATGGAGTAAAAGACGGCCAGCATTAAAACATTCATGCGATGCGTCCATTTTACTGAAATCATCGAATTTTTACTCCAACAGAATTAAAACCCAATCCTTCACTTTTCGAATTCTGCTTGAATTGTGTTTCTGTCTTAATTAAAAGCAGAGAGTTCTTTATTTTAGAACTGGACAGCACTGTGCTCATTCCACACGAAATTTTACATTTGATGGCATGAGTAATCCCCCCCCCCGCTCCGGAAAATTAAATGCTGCTTCAGCTGGCATGGACATGAACGTCAAAAACTCTAAATGCCACTTGAGTTGCCATGAACATGCAAGTTCGTTATTCTACATGCCACTTGTGATAGCATTAACACTTACGACGTAATTTTGCATGCCACAGGTGCTGGCATGGACATCAATGCCCATGCCATCTTCTTATCAGCAACTCGAAATGCCACTCATGCTTCTCTACAACAAGCAAATCTGCAATCAGCAATGCCTCCTGCGTTGGCATGTGTATTCATTTCGACGACCTTTCCGCCTCTTGCACTGATACGAGCATGCACTGCGAAAACTAGGAATGCCATTTCTACATATATCAACAACCATGTGAGCAACTCGGCATGCCGACTGCATTGACATGAATCTCCATGCCACAGCAGGAGCTCAAGGGCCAAATCTGAGCTGGGGATAAGATAATTGCCGACCCTCAAAATAAAGAAAAGGGTTTTAGTTTTTCAAGGACTGCAAGGAATATCACGTGGGAATAATAAAAAAAAGAGTAGGAACCATCTCTTAGAAAACTTGAGGAATGTCGTTCGCTGGATGGCAGCGTGCTGGAGTGTGACGCAGATAACTGCGATTAGCGTTTGTCACTTCGTTCTATCCAAGGCAAAGTGTAAAGCGTTGTCATTTGGGACAAAAAAAGATCGCAGGAAATGTTCGTAAATATTCTCCAAAAACAGAGTTTGCCACAAAAACAAATGTATTTTGTAAAAGATCTCGCGATACCTACCCCTCTACCATCCCTGAGAAAATTGGAAAAAGGATATTAGATCAGTATAGTGACTAGTTGATTGAAGGTCGTTGCGGTAACGGTTCCTTATAACGCGAGTCTACTAAATTTGGTTCTTTTAGTGAAATCAAGTTTCGTGAAAAGTAGGGATGTTCCAACTCAAAAAATTAATTCAACATATATATGTACACGCTTTACAAAGTTTTTTAGTCATACGTAACTATCAAATGAATCTATTTCAAGAGAAAAATAAATTTTAAGAAACCTCTCCTAAAATTTTCAGACAGTTAAGTGTAACTAGAGAGCCTTAAAATACATTTGTTTTTGCATCCTTGGGCATTTCTTAGCGGTAATATCGTCTTTCGAGATAACATTATTTCGGGTGTGGTAATTTCGATTTGTCGGGCACAATTTTTGGCTGTCACACATTAAAAAAAAAAAAAAAAAGAGAGAGAGAGAGAACCGCAAACACTTTTCCCGGGAATTAAAAGGTCGAAAGTTTTATCTGCTTCGTCTCTGTGCGGCAATTGCTGCCAATTTAAAAGAGCAAAATGATTGAATGAAATTTCGCACAATTGTATCAGCTCCTCGTTCACAGAAATCGGGAGCTCTCGTTTCCTTAACAAATTACAGTCTATTTCGAGATGAGTTTGGTCGATTGGAATTTTTTGTGAGCAGTCGAATCGAGTTGCCATTTTATGGGTGCTGAATAGAAGAACAAAGAACATTCGTTCTACAAATGAAATGGCTAAAATATCGCGAAGCATTTTGCGCTGTTTCTGTTCATTGTTCGAGAGACATGGACTCGTAAATTTGCATAAATAAACTACTACAATAAATAGTTCACGTATACGTTCAGCTTCGGTGATTTTTTTATTTTTTTATTTTTAGTTGTGTAATCAGATTTACATTGTATATAGTACTAGAGAACTGGTCATCTGTTAAGCCGAAATTTATGCATTGCGAAGAATTCAGGATAATTTTAGCAATGTATTGAAATGAAGGTTTATTTAGAAAATAGAAAGAAATATTCCTATTCATTCGTACAATTCGTAATTCGAAAATCGGAATCAATAATTCCGCATTAAATACTCCTCGTTTCAGTAACTAGCCTAAACTAAAAAAATGGCAGTTTTTATTTTAAAAAGAAAATTTCATTCAATTTGTCATACCTAAAAATTTCTCTTACTTTCTCCATCCCTCCCCCCCCCCTCGGCTTAGATGCGCAATACCCAGATCCCTTTTTCTAAAAATAAAATACTTTCTCCGTAAATAATTACTCTTTTAACAGATGGCGGGTAGCAATGAAATTCGAAATAAAATCACCTTTTATTTGAACTTAATGATAAATAAATTTGCTAAGAAATGTATTAAATTGGATGTAATTACGATTTACAACCGTTCATGTTTTTTCTTCTATTTTTAGAGGCATTTTCGTACCATCTCTTTATCGTAGAAGAACATTCAATCTTTTCCATTTCTAAAAGATGACGAATGACGTATTAAGCAGTTCTTGTTTGTTTATATTTTTGTCTTGGCAACAAGTAGTCCCCTGGGTTCCTTTTTTTTTGTTATTTACATTGCGTTAATCGTGCGAAAATATATACTTCGTAAACAATGCATTAATTTTCTTCCTTGACTGATTCTCTGGTCAACGTCGGAAATTTTTATATTACGAGTATTTTAGATTGTGGCTTATAAACAACGTATACATCAAATTTTACACGTATTTGGCACTTCGTCCGTTGAAACTAAGTTTGGAATGTATGGGAAATATCTGATTTAAACATCGAGTTATTTACCACTTCTTTACAGGAAATAAATTTTAAAAGTCTAATAGAACGTTTATAAAATAAAACCATAATACAGCAATAGCCTGATGTAAGAACGCATTCTAGTTTTCTCTCCCGATATCCTATGGGTTACCTTCCCTTATTTAAAAATACCCTTGGCACATTTCGCAGAAAGATACTGCAATTGTGACACAGTAGCTACATAAGGCTTACGAAATGCGCTCGTTACTTAATATAACGAGAAAGTATCAACCAACATCCCATATTTTCTGAAAGAGAAGCAGTGTGTCGTCAGATCGCGGTTTTATAGCGAGAACATAGGCTCTTGGCGAAGCTTATTAGCTACCGTTTTCTAATCGAGCCGGTTTACCTTGGGATGTCCCCTATTGGCGACACATTTATGCACTTGGAAGTCTTCCCTTGAGCCACTAGTTGTCTAATGAGCACTGAATCAGGCACTACTAATGTGCAATAAATGGTAAATTATGCATTCAACCACATGCGAGAGGACTGGGGTAACATAAATTCTCTAAGGTCACATTCGAACAAGAGTTACCTCTTTATAATAATGTTGTCTTATGTTACGGTAGAGCAGTTAGCTCGCCCAATATCTCTTAGCTTTATTTACTTATTTATATACTTCGTAAAGTCTTTCCAAACATTTTTCGATAGTTAACCTGCTCTTCCCCAAACATAGACGCCTGCATCATCGATACGATGTTTGTACAAATGCAGTATACAAACTAATGTTCTGGATGGAACAAAATAACTTAGTTTGAGGAATTCTATTAAGGTAACGGAATTCACAAAAATTAAAATAAAGGACTTTATTTAATAAACATAGAAAATAAATACATGTGTGTGTGTGACATGCCTTATTGGGTGAACTGGAGTTTCCTAATCAGATATAAAGAATACGTTTCCGATGAAAAAAAAATCAGATCATTTCAATAATACGAAGGGGCGAAAAACATAAAAAAATGGCGCTAGATCTTTTTCGCCTGCACAAGCAAGATTATTATTTCGATGAAGCTTTGGAAACCTACGGAACAAGAAATATTACCCCCAAATCTTCCATTGCTCACAGAAAAAGCAGCAGTTGAAGAAGCTGATAAGGTGACAAATTACTTAACATTAAAGAGAACTATTTGTTTTATTAGACATAAGTAATTCGCCTCTAATTGTTCGTATTTCAAGACGCGAATTGGGAAAGGGAAATTCCCCTTTTCATTATGTAATCTTGGCGCGCCTGTGGGTTCTGCGGTCGAGGAGGAAACATTTACATTTATCCTTGAAAGATGTCTGGTTTGGGCTCTGCGCATGTGCAGGGAGAGTTGGAATCGCGGAGATGCCCGCGAATTTTTGTCAGAACGCGGGATTTAATCGTTGCTAGTGGACGCGTGTCAGCTGGATCCACAATTTGAAAATGGCGAGCGCTGAAACGATCAGATTTAGAGAGGTGGTTTATATGACATTGAACTGAATAAACTCTATTTAATTTAGACGATGCTGAGTACTTTTTGAGTTTATGCCATCCCTCGATGCCATGGAATGTAAAACAAGAAGACTGAAAACGATATTTTATAGCAGGCAAAGCCAACGCCTGTCATATATATATATATATATATATATATATATATATATATATATATATATATATATATATATATATATATATATATATTAAAAACTTTCGCATTTATTAAAAAAATCCCAATAATTTTACTTACTTGGTTCGGTAAGTATCAAAATTCTTAGTTAAAAGCCAACATTGTGGTAGTCTCCACATTCCCTTCCTTAAGTCTTTAGCAATATGCAATAAGCAAATTTCGAGAATGAGATCTCTCAGATAAAGACCGTGGATGGTCTTAGATAAGCAATTGTGTTAATAAATTATTACTATTATTATCTAATTTCGCTTAAAAAGCGGTTTATCACCAAGATTTGGCCGAAAAGTAGTAAAAATTAATTTTTGCATTTATTCGCTCATATCGCCAAATTTCGCATTTATTCGCATCTGTTTCGTAAATACGAAAATTACGTATCCCTAGACATAAGGGATAATATATTAACTGCGGAGACAAGAAAGGGTGCAGCTATCTAGTAGGAACAATTAACTAAAGATATTCTACTACGATTTAGAGTTAGTGCTAAAAATAGTTTTCGGGAACTTTGAGAACGACACATTAGAATAACTAAGACGTTACATGCATTTATAACATACATTAATAATAGGTAAAAAAAATTGAACTTATTAATATCCCTAATTAGCAAGCAATAGTTTTCAAACTACTTTTTAACTGTAACGATTCGCAAATATTTGTTAATTGAAGATTATTTGAATATTTCGATTTTTTTTTTCTAAATTGCAACGAGTTTTAAGTATACATAAATAAGGTTTTTTGACAATATTTGCCATCACACCTGTTAAATATTTCATGGTCATCAATCTCCATTTGTAAGCAAATATTTTTCCCCTTATTAAGATTAAAAAGCAACTTCCAGGGGGTTGGGATAGTTACAGGCCAAACCATATTGTTCTAGGGACGTTTTCTTCTAGTTTTTCTGTCACTGATGCAAAGGCCAAACAGGACTCTTTCACCATGCGACGTTTGTTCATGCACAGACAGCCGTTTGTTAAAATCTATTGTTCATGCTCAGCAACAGGATCTATTTGTTATGAGGTTGCTAAAGGGAAAAGTCATGTGATTGTGCGACCGCAAAACGACCGCAATTCTGACAATTTTTTTTTTAAAAACATCTGCTCATATTGTTCTTCCTTTTCGAGAAAAATTAATATAGAATTTTTAATAATTCTCATTAGTTTGAATTTCATCTTAATAATATTTTAGCGGTTAAGGCGTAACCCTATTGGAGTCGCTCCCCTAAATATTAAACTATGGAAAAATATGTCTAAGGATTATCGACTTGAATGATTGAAAATTTTTTTTAAAACATTGTACTCCGGAATAGGGAAAGAAATTTTATACCTTGGAGCATATTTCTTTTTTTTTTAAATGCAAATAGTATTTTTATCATGTTTTTATTAATTTGCTTTCTTGCGTGTTTGTGTGTGTGTTTGTCAAGTACAAATTTTGCAATCGATTTTTAACTAACTTCCCGACTAGCTAGACATTTGAAACTTTTAGAATAGCCCAGAACACGATGGCAATGCATTTTTTGATACTTTTAGCCATATTTAAGCAGAATTTAATTAACTTTCAGTTATTTTAAGTTAATTTTGTTTTGTAGACTGGTGCAGCCATCTATCGGCCGGAACGGGAACGAAAAGTTAAACGCAAGTTAACTTCCAATTAACTTCATTTTCTTTGAAGTTGATGGGATAATTCATCAAAAAAATTTTTTTTAAAGTATTTATTAATACATCGAATTGTCAAGTTTATACGATTCAACAGAAAATTTAAAACCATGGTATATAAAAAGTTTTTTTTATCTTGTAATTAATTAAATATAAATTATTCGGAGGAAAAATCTGGTTTGATGTGTTTTAAACGCTCCTCAATGCCTTTGGTGGAAGAAATTTGTAAAATGAATCCTGTTGCAAGGTGCAGAAAAGTTGAGGCTGTCTGAAAATACCATTTCTTTTGTATTATCAGCATTTATGTAGCTGCAAATAGCAGACACATTTGCTACATTGGTTAACATTGAGGTGATCGAATCCAATAAGGTTAGTACATAGCAGCCTTAACTCAAAACTGTCACCGTATAATCCTTTTATTAGGTGATCAATAGCTGATTTTCAGGGAGGATGACGTCAACTAACCAAATTATTAGAAAACTATTACAGAGCTTTTCGTATGTTATGTAAAAATGATGCAAAATCCCTGAAGTCATTTCACTGAATTTGTTTCCATTTTATATTCGAATTTAAAGCCAGTCGAAAGAAAATAATATCGACCACTGCGACGTCAGAATGACGAATAATTCGTTAAATAAAACAGTACTACAATAAATACTACAATTGCTTTTTGAAAGTCTCCTCACTTGATTTACTACCATACACCCTGGGACAACGGTAAGAGATAATTAAGATAACAGATTTAGCCCTCTGATGTCTCAGTAACACAATAGCAGATACAAATCATAACACTATTGCTTGCCCGTTCAGTGAAAAATGGCTTAATTTCAATGGAAGCTATTGACATCGATTAACTTATAACGAGATAATCGAGCAAAAATTGATTGACTTTATTTCGTTTTAAGAATTCAAGCACCCGCACCGTAGTTACAAAAATATGTTTCACCAACCTAACATCCACTCATAAAATAGAGACATATACAAGTCTTTAAATCTTTCACATTTTAAGCATTTTAGAACAGCACACAAATCTAGATTTGCGACAAACAATCATCTCACCTCGTCATTTATTACGCGGCAGAACTTAACGACCAAGCAAAGCCATTACGTAGCCATGAACACAAAACCAAAAATCCCTTCGCTAATCTTCTCGAATAATAAATAATCTTCAACCTGGTAACCCGACGTATTATTCCTCCTAATGAAATCGACTTGCAGTGTTCAAGGATCATTTCGCAGCGTAATTAAGCTCCAAGTTATGATATTCATTCACAACTCTCTCTTTTTTTTAAAAATTCAGGTCTCGCACAACGTTTGTCTCTAGCTTCTTTCACGTTCTTGACACTCATTCGGGAAAGGGTAAAGGATATCAGTAATTGCAAATCAATATCACAAATCGACTGGAATTGCTTAAAGACACCGGTTACATTAGATAGAGGGGACTTAAACAAGAACTCAAAAAAAAAAAAGAGTGAAAATTACGCCCGGAAGGAATCTGTAAACTGCTCATGACCCGACAAAGACTTGGGTCCTATTCAGATGAAAAGATGTTAAGGTGATCTATCGCTCGCAAACCGAATGCCAGACTTTCCAGGTTTCGGGTTAGATGAACCAATGATTGTTGTTATAGTTTCCAAAGCGGCGGGCAATTTGTTTATTACGACATTACACCTATATGGTGTACATTACACCATATAGGTGTAATGTCGTAAAACACCATACGGGTGATATACACCAGGGGTGGCCAACTTTTGTGTACATAAGATCTACTTTTTATCTTAAAAATGTGTCGCGATCGACTTATCATAGGCGTAGTCTAAGCGGGGAGGGGGAGGTGTGAAATACATACTATGTTTATACACTGTGTTTCATTACGAGGTGCACTCTCGCGAGCTATGGGTATATGAGCAAAATACGTATATGTTCAAACATACGTATCTATCTACGGGATAAACAACATACATAACGGGCCAAAAAAGTCACGTCCAGGAGAATTAAAACAACATGAGTAATTATTGACAATATTACTTCAAATTAGCTGCAGATAAAGACAGATTTAGAATTAATTACGTTAACATTAATGGGGAGACTGAGTTTGCATGTCCCTAACCAAGGAATCATAATTAGGCGTATATCAATGGCAATTTCCTTATGCTTGGAAAGTACGGGTGCCATGGTATACTTCCGATTTCAGACTGAATTACAGTCCCGGTCTAGTGCAGTGTAAACAGAACCCTCACTGCCGCCCTATAGGGACCTAAATTAGTGCTCTATTTATCACGTAGTCTAATCGGTTTCTAAGTTAAACCATTGCGAGAGATCGACCAAAATTGGCTTCGGGATCGACCGATCGATCGCGATCGACTTGTTGGCCACCCCTGATGCTGCGTTTGCATTCATGCACTCTGCTCTGCTGTGCATTGGGGAATCCAGTGATTGATGTTCACTCTGTACTCTGTATATGAGTGGATCGCCTCCTCTTTCGGTCCTGATACAGAGCATCAAAGAACCCGGGGTCCCGGGGGTCAAATGGTGACAATGGGGGGCGGGGGACACTAGATCAAGAAACACGAGGGACCTTGGGGGCTTACCGTGACTAATGTGATGACAGGAGTCGGGGGTCTGCATGCAGAGAACTCTGCACGAATGTATATGCACCACGATATACACCATATAGGTGAGCCAACATAACTCCCTAATTGCAAACATGTTCTCGGACAAGCGGGAATCGAACCCACAACCTGGCTGTGAAGGCACTCAGATAGTGCCCGTGGGCCAAACCACTGGGCAACCCAGCCGGCTAATGAAGCAATTATTGTTCCGCAACCAAATATAAAGAAGGAGGGAATAAACTCTGCCACCTCTGTTAATTCTGATTTCTGAAATGTGTCATAATCACAGTTTTTTTTTCCGGTGGAAAAGACCGCGAACGAGACCATAATCGATCCACGACTGGTATCTGAATATGCAAGCAATGTATGTTTATTGACGCCACCGTGCTTTTCGACCGTGGTATAAAGCGTAGATGGAAATAACCTACAACAATGATTATATTAACATAAAGCATAAACAGGGTCAAAATGTTTGATCTGTTGAAAAGAAAAGTGTCATTTTCGTGTTAAAAAAAAAAAAAATTCCAAACACAGAGCCTTTTTTTTTTTTTTTTTTTTTTTTTTTTTTTTTTTTTTTTTTTTTTTTTTGTCGTGACTCGATCGGACATTCCCGTTTTCGATGGCGTGCGTGGAAAAATAAATCTTCGTTATCTCTTCGATACAAATTTTGCTAAGAACACTGAATATTCTGATCCATGAACGAGACGTTACCAAAACCAACGCTGCATGCATTTTCCTTGAAATCCGTACGGTTGATTCGCTAGGGAGAATACTTCGACGAAATATCCTTTGTCTTTCAGGATAAGAGCAAAATGTAAATAAACAACGAAGGATAAATGTAACAAATCTATGACAGGCTGAATAATTCCTATTTATCTGGATTTGCTGTTTTAAACTGCTGAGAATACAACAAAGATTAAAGGTAACAAATCTATGACAAACTCAATAACTGCTATTTATTTGAATGACTTGTTTCGGTTGACAAATTTCGGTTGAATAAAGACTACAGGTCATCGAATGAAAGGTATTTTATGTTATATTTCATGAATTAAGTTCATCATGCACCCTAGACTGTCATTGGTAAAATTCGACATCGGTAATTGTCATTGGTAATTGTCATTGGTAATTGTCATTGGTAAAATTCGACATAAAATGGATTTCTAATTTCAGGAGAATATCTGCGCAGCCGCAATAGATATTTTGATGCCGTAAAAATCCACTGCGGCTGAACCTATACAATGTGTCGCTTACAAAATTACAAACGTATTGTTTACAAAACATGTATAGAAACGAAGTTTAAGTGACATAATCATTACAGCGGTTACTTTTACTAGCTTAAGGCGGTGCTTTCGTTAATACTGCAGATCTTCAATGCCAGTATTAAACATGGCGGAAACTAAAGACATGCGCTTGTTGTTCAAAAATTATTTTATTAAAATTTCCTTTTTCAAAAAATAGTTATAAATTTATAGCTATAAACAACAGCAATTAAATGTCCTGTAAATAAATTAACAACGGATTTTAGAAAAAAAGGAAAATGGACGCGCTTTTCATAAGGGGACTCACTACCCTTAAATCTTTAAAACATTCGATTTTTTGAAAAAAATATATGTCAAAGCCTGATCATTTCTGAACAAAATAAAGCAAACCGCACGAAAATATTCAGCTTAGTTCCGGAGATATTGATATTCCAAATATTTGATTACAGATCAAGTTTATGGTAAGAAAAATTTTAAACTCATTTTTCTCAAAACGTAATTTTCCATCACTCCGCAACCGATATCTCAAAAACTATGAAACATAATTCCGCGAAATTTTTATCACTGCATAATCGTATTATTTTATTGCGTCTGAAGTAGATGGTAATTGAAGGCAAAAATTTAAGGAAATTTTAAGTATATATTGAGCAGTTTTTAAAAAAAAACTGAAAAAATATTTTAATGTCGAATGTTTTATGTTCACTTGTATTTTGAATTATTTATTTTAAATATAAAACAGGAATTATACATTTAAGCGTAAAATTAATTTCATAGTTCTGCGCGCGAGCCAGTATATAATAAAAATACTTAAAAAACAAGGTATATCTAAAGAATTAAAAAAAAATTATTTAAAATTATTTTGAGAGTTGAAAATTTGTTTATTAAAAAGAAATATAGCAATTTATCATGTACATAAAATTTGGAAAAATTGGGAGTCAATTGAAATAGTTACAAAGAGTCAAAAAGTATGAAAATATGCCTTAGTTCCTCGACTTAAGGGCCGTGAGTCCCCTTAAGAATCTATATTCATATTAAGAAAAGAAAATTAATAAATATGCATTAGCTAATTTGGTATTTAAAAAATGCTAACAGGAAAATATCGTGTGGCCTAGTATGAAGATTTGCGCAGTCAACTAACAGACCGCCATAAACGACTAACTCCCAGTGGCTGGAACCATTAATCGTTAACATCCACGCAGAAAAAAAAGATACGATTATTCTCTTTTTCGTACCATCTGCCTAATTTTTTATAAGAATATTACTTTAAAACTGTTGCAAAACTAATTAAGCTGAAAAGCCGGCCTTAAAAAAAATTCTATCAGAAACAGGTGCGGCGTTGCATAAATTTACGAAATCGCACACCACAACTAAGAACTATCCACACGGCTGCGGTAACCGGATTCATTTATACGCTTTAATTTAGAGCAGCATTTCCTGGATGGCAATGAAAGTGCTTGAGCGCAACTAGCTATACGCGGCAAACAAGGCGAAATTGGTCTCGGGTTAATCCAGATGCTGGCTGGAACACATGTCGCACGCAGATGAGGGAAAATTAAAAGTTTGTATTTCAATAAGGCTGCTATGTACTAAGAAAAAAAATCGTATTTCCCTTTTCCTCTTCTTGCAGACTCTTGTGGTGGAGGAGTCCAGTTGACAGTTCGAGAATTCCCCTCCCCCTTAGGATTGACATTTTGAGGGATTATTAATGGCTCTCTCTCTACAGGGGGGTTAAGCGCTGCCCCCAAATTTTTTATTTAAAATATATTTTTGTCCACTATTTACACGCACATAAATGCCGATAATCAAATAAAATTGGTATTGTCAGATAGCCTGAACTTTTCTGCAAAGCGCTACAGGATTCATTTTATAAATTTCGTCCACCGAAGGAATTTATGAGCGTTTAAAACACACTATACCAGATTTTCCCCCTAATAATTTAAATTTTAAAATATTAATTGCATTTGAAAAATGTACACAAATGTAAAATTTCTTTCTCTATGACGGAGTACAAATTAGAAAAAAAAAATCTTTGAATCCAAGTCGGCAATCCTTGGACACATTTTCTCCATAGGTTAACATTGAGGTGAGCGAATCCAATGGGGTTAGTACATAGCAACCTTAACAGCAGAAAGTTCGCAAAGAAGGTAGTTCTTCCAGAGATATGTAATTTTCACGATACTTTCTGGTGAAAATACAATGTACTGCTTCGAATTGCAAAATGATCCATTCTTCGTCTCACATTCCGAAAGTTTACCATACATTATGTTTACGGTGGTCTTTAGGTTAAATGTTAAGAGAAGAAATTATTCTATCAGACACCCTCATGCCTACACGTTTTCCCATTTCATATGGAAGTAACCCCTTAAATAACAAGACCGTTGACAAAGGACAGGCCAACAGTTCGAAATTGAATCGCAGAACTCAAATGTTCGCTAGATATTGAAAAATCTGTTGGCTGCGAGTTCATCTGGTTTTAAAAGGTACTAAAGTGTCTGTATAACCAACTTCCATTTGGGTGTTTCATTCAGTACACTTACTCGGCTGGACTGCACCAGTAAAGCAAATGCTTTTCATTATTTTTGTTGTTGTTGCTTTTGTTTCTAATGCACCCTGGACGGAATTTATTCCAGACCCGGTCCATACGGGCTGAGGGGTGCGTCTCCGGATTATAATGGCCCCACAAGTGTCTGAGTCCGATTTAGCCAGGTGCCACCGCAATTTTGACCGAACACCTCCAGGGGCAGCATCTGGGGGGGGGGGGGTCGTACCCTCTCCCACCCTCTCTGACCTGTCTTATGGATTTAACGTGCCCATATCTGGCCTAGACACAGAGGTATTTCATGTCGGGATTCAACCCAAGAACTCTCAGAACCGAAAGCCGACACGCTTCCACTTGGCTACCTCGAGCCCTACATTATTTTTATACATAACTATCAAGATGAGTCGCTATACGTTCGATTTTTATAGACTCGTGTTTATTAAATGCATGTTCGGAACCAACAACGCTCGGCAAACAGAGCTTAGGATAATTTTATACCATGATCGATTCATTATTCAATTAACCAACTGAGTGAGACCAAAGCATTTTGACAAGTCGTAGACGAGTTGGAAAGGACGGCTTTGTCTACCAAGGTAACTCAATGCATTTGTTAGGGTCCATACAATTATGGCTCTATAACGGTGCAACTTTTACAGTTTGAAAGCGGTCACTATATGGGTTGTTTTAACAAAGGATTACGTTCCTCCAGAACGGTCCTGCGGAAAGGAAAATTGGAGACGCTAAAAACTGGCCGTCCGCCCGTCCTCGCGAGTTATAATTTTGGAAGCGCACCAAACCCAGTTTATCGCTTGGACAAGTTAAACAGAAAAGTACCAAGATGTGTCAAAATTTTGACATACATATATGTATATATATACATATACATATATATATATATATATATATATATATATATATATATATATATATATATATATATATATATATATATATATATATACAGGGTGTCCATAATTAAAGTCCCACTTTCAAAAGGCTGCAAAAAAAGAACCACTCGTCAGAATGACTTCAAATTTGAACTGAATATACTGGAAGAAGGGGAACACGATTTGGCATAATAAGAAAAAAGGTTCCAAAATGTTACAGCGCCATCTATTGATACATTTTGGAACTTTTTTTACTATGCCAAATCGTTTCCCCCTTCTTCCAGTATATTCAGTTCAAATTTGAAGTCATTCTGACCAGTGGTTCTTTTTTTGCAGCCTTTTGAAAGTGGGACTTTAATTATGGACACCCTGTATATATATATATATATATATATATATATATATATATATATATATATTAATATTATTGGAGTTTCAGTAGCTTGAATTTGTTCATGCTTGAATTTGTTCATATATATATATATTATATATATATATATTTTTATATATATATTTATATATATATATATATATATATATATATATATATATATTTATATATATATATGTATATATATATATATATATATATATATATATATATATATATATATGTATATATATATATATATATATATATATATATATGTATATATATATATATATATATATATATATATATATATATATATATATATATATATATATATATATATGTATGTATATATATATATATATATATATATATATATATATATATATATATATATATATATATATATATATATGTACATATGTATATACATACATATATGCATACAAAAGAGGTAAGCAACGATAAGTAATCCTACGTTAATAACCCGCGGTAGTATCGTTAGAAGAGACTATCTGAAATTTTTTTGACAAAGGAACACGTCTTACTATATACATAAGCTTAATTACCACTACAATGAGGAAAAAACAGCTGACAGAAGACTGACATAATATAGAGTACAGTTTCGTATTTAAAAATTATCCATAGAAAAAAAAATCACAACTAATGCTTGCTGCCCGGCCAAAAGAACTCTTAATTAACAGTCCGAAGCGAGACGCGAATTCAAATTTTACTGAGGATTTCATGAAGATGCGAGGTTTTGCTTAATAAAATAAAGAGCTTAAATTACAGGCTTAATGAGGGAAAAACGCAACGCAAAGTTGCTCTCGCCGTGACAAAATTCCTTGAATTGTTACAGAAGGGGCGCACGCATGTCCTGCTAATCCCTTTCTCCACCGTCACTTCCTCTCCACTTCGCTTCTCCTAAGAGCGTCGAAACTGAGGCAGGAAGTCGGATTAGCATAGAGATGGACAGAGGCGTACGGAAGATTAGCTGCATGCAGAGCCGAGTGCACGCATCAGAATAAAGACAAGCTGACGTAACAGCCGAGCCCGCGATTGTTATAACCGATGAAACTAGGCTTTAAAAGTTTTGTCCGACCTGGAAAAAATCTATCCTTTAAAGCGCTAGGTTTTGCCTGTTATGCCCACTTGCCAAAAATTAATTAAGGTAAAGATTTAAATCCGAATAATTAGCATTAGTTAGTAAAAGAAACCGTTTCAGGAATTACCATTATTTTCATGGCCCTAGCAACAATCTAACACTGTGTTACGGTAAATAAAAAGCATTCTTAGCGAGAGGTGAGTCTTGACAGTAGGTTAAAACCAGTGGCGTAGAGAGCATAACTGGCGCCCGGGGCACGATACCTTTGTGGCGCCCCCCCCCCTGAAAAACATGTAGTAATATAATATATAGACCCTATATTGGCGCCCTCGATAAACATATAATAACATAATATATAGACCTTATATTGGTACTCCCCCCGAAAAGCATATAGTAACATAATATATAGACCTTATGTTGGTGCCCTACCCTAAAAACATATAGTAATTTAATATATAGACCTTATATTGGCGCCCCCCACAAAATAATATAGTAATATAATATATATACCTTACATTGGCGCCCTCCCCGAAACACATATAGTAATATAATATACAGACCTTATATTGGGGCCCTCCCCTGAAAAACATTTAGTAATATAATATATAGACCTTATATTGGCATCCACCTCGAAAACATATAGTAATATAATATATGGATCTTACATTGGCGCCCCTCTGCGAGTGGCGCCCGGGGCATGATAGACCCCCTTGCCCCCCCCTTTGCTACGCCACTGGTTAAAACAAGATATATTAATATAATATACACATTTTTTAGCAATTTTTTTTTAAAAAGTGTATCATAAAACAATAATTCGCAAAATATAAACCGATCCGGCCGATGAGACATACAGCCTGTTTTAACCTATATCATTAAAATTATTTTAAGACTTAATAATTATAGCAGGGTGTTTAAAAATGAATCACCCGATTTCAAATGAGTATATTATGAAAAATATTGAACATAGAAACTTAAAATGCAATTTATATTACATGGCAGATCATAAATATTTTTACAAACCAAATTAATGGTGCTCAATATTCCCACATCTGAATGCACGATATGTATCTATACGGTAGGCAAATTCGTCCCAAACTTTTGCGAGCATGCCTGCATACACTGCTTCAACGGCTGTTATGCGTACGCAGACAACCCGTGTCTTGGAATTGTTTATACACCATCGCTTAAGGGGGTACACTACCCTTGACTACACTGAAATGACCGTAAACATGAACAAATTCAAGCTACTGAAACTCCAATAATATTAATATATATATATATATATATATATATATATATATATATATATATATATATATATATATATATATACACAGGGTGTACATAATTAAAGTCCCACTTTCAAAAGGCTGCAAAAAAAGAAGCACTGGTCAGAATGACTTCAAATTTGAACCGAATATACTGGAAGAAGGGGGGAAACGATTTGGCATAATAAAAAAAAGTTCCAAAATGTTATACATTTTGTAACTTTTTTTTATTATGCCAAATCGTTTCCCCCCTTCTTCCAGTATATTCAGTTCAAATTTGAAGTCATTCTGACCAGTGCTTCTTTTTTTGCAGTCTTTTGAAAGTAGGACTTTAATTATGGACACCCTGTATATAATTTTTTTGCTTTATATCAAAATTACGATTCTTCAGTTATATTTTATACAAAAATAGAACTTGTAAACCGTAATAATTTTTAGATTTTATTTTTAAATGTACACATTACTAAAGGGAAAAAAAAATCATTCGATGTTTCGCGCATCATAAAATTAAGAAATATGCATACAGAAACTATTTTTTGGTTAAATTAAACCAAAAAAATATACAAAAATATAGTTTAAATTGAAAAATTTACATAAAATTAAAAAAAAAATTAATTTAGCAATTTTTTAAAAACATTTTCAAGTGTAAAAATTGTTTTTACAAATTCATTTTTATTTTTTGGTTTTGGTATGTAAAGAAAATACAAATCTGATAAAAATTTTGTGTGTCTAGCACATTTAGTTTGGGAGTAACAGTGCGCGTAATCCAAAAATTTGCATATTTGAGAAAACTGAAGTAGGAACATACATGGCCATGGCAACAGAGTGAGCTTTACATAAACTCTCATAACTCGAGAAAAAATGCGAATTTTTTTAATATAGTTCAGAAATGTCCCAAAAATCAGAATATAGCAAAAACCAAAAATCGATTTTTTGAAGTTCTAAAGGTGGTGTGCTTTCTTAGTCAAACTGTCATCGTTAAGTGTTTCGTGTGCAATTATTAGTATTATAATTATGCTGTATGCTGTATATTATAGAGAAAATGTGAGGGGGGGGGTCTATGAAGAAAACCAACCTTTTAAAAGAGGTCGATGTAGGATAAAGGTTGGGAACTCCTGCTCTATAGCAACACGTCACACAGCTCACCCTCCATATCATCCATACGCTTATACGACTGCTGTCTGTAACTTGGTTAATCACGCGGAATCATCGTCTCCTATGCATTAATGGCTAATCAAGAATAGCTGACGAATTGGGTCGGGTGGACTTTAATTTAACACACTACTGCTGGGATAGCCGAATGAGAGTATTTGCTAATAGGACATAGATGAACGAACGAAGCCGTCAATTTCCTTTACACTGGACGTCTTTAAAAATCTGACGAAAAAGTTAATACAACTTTTTCAGTGCGTTCATTTATAAATTTATTTAATCCTATCTCAATTATTTACTATATGATTATTTTAATATATCTCTTGGAAATTTAAATTTAAATATTACCTCAGAGTATGACCCCCCCCCCCCCTTCTTAACAGTTAAGAAAATCGTCATCCAAGTTTATTATCTCTATATATATATAACAGTTCCGTAACTCGCTGACAGATAACGCACAGAGCAAACCCCTGGACCTCAAGGGTGGAAATTTTGCATGTTCTTGTAGTGTAGGGATGCACTAAGAAAGAGTTTTGAAAAATTCTTCTTAGATTTTTTTAAAATTAAATTTTTAAGCTGTTTTTGTAATTTTTTTTTAAGTTTGCATTTAAAATAAAAATTTGAGGGTTATAAAATTTACATCACAAGAAATATTATAAAAATTCCTTTAAAATGGAATCATTTTCGAATCTTTACTCCATTTTCTGATTTTTAGAGAATTTTTAAAAATAAATTTTTAGAATTTAATTTATTAACTGATGATCACGTGGTTTCGTCTCTTTTTGTGATACTTTAAATTAATTTTGCGCCACGTGCATAACAACGAAATAAATTGACAAAAAAATATTGAAATACGGTAAAAGATAAACTTTAACCACTAGACTAATTGAGATAGAAGTTTTTTAAGAATTTAATTCAAAATAGTATTTTTTATGGATATTAAACATACAAATTAATTACATACATTGACCGTTGTATTTAATTTGAATATTTTCTTCTATATTATTTTGTCTGTAAAAATATCCGTTACGATTATATATATATATATATACAGTGGAATCTCAATCTATCGTTTTTAAAGGGACCGATTGAAATGAACGGTAAATGCGGGAAAACGATAGATGTGGAAACATAACAAAGCAATATGATCGTTGGGACTGGATAAAATGAACGACACATACGGAAAAACGATGGATCCGAAAACGATCGATCGATATTCCACTGTATATATATATATATATATATATATATATATATATATATATATATATATATATATATATATATATATATATATATATATATATATATATATATATATATATATTTGCATTAATTGCATATATTGACAGTTGTATTTAATTTGAATGTACTCCGTAGCGAAACACGGGTATTCAGCTAGTAAAAACATAAATTCTTCGTACAAATGTGAAATTTTCACGGACAAATTTTACGATTTCCTTCCTCTCCTTTATACACACATTCACGACGGGACATAATCGAAGCTCTAAAATATTGTAAGGCACAAAAACGTTTATAAAATACATAAATAGTTATCAAAAAATTCATAAACCTTTATTGTTCGGAAAATTTTTTCGCTGTATAGAAATTGTCTCTCGTTACACGGGGTGAACCGATACACGAGGTTATTCTAGACAGAATCTTCTATCTTCTATCTATCTTCTATACTAATAAAGGGACAAGTGGATGTCGAGAGATCACGTGACCGTAACTAAGCCGGGCGGGCCACTCCTCGAAAAGAAATGGCCGACAAATACACTCATGGACAAAAAAATTGGCGCACCAAGAAATAATTGCGGGATCGTAACGAAACTTGCAATGAAGGTACATGTCGGGGAGATATGCAAATGATTAGAAATGCAGCGTGATTGCCCATTACGTATAGCCGGTAGAGGGAGTTGAACATCGTACTCTGTGGAGTATAAAACAGGTAACCAAAGCTTGTTTGAGTGTGCTGAATCATTTACAAAGGAAGAGCTGAGATAGACATGCCATTACGCCGTGTTCGAAGACAATATAAGCAGTTGTCGCAGTTTGAGAGGGGGAGAATCGTCGGGATGATGGAAGCTGGGTGGTCAGCTAGGCGAGTAGCTCGTCAATTAGGCCGCTCTGATTGTGTTGTGAGAAAGTGTTGGGACCAGTGGACCCGAGAGATGTCATGTACACGAAGACCAGGCTCAGGACGCCCTCGACAGACCAGTCGTCGAGAAGACCGCCACATCGTAAGAAATGCACGCGTACAGCCAACTGCTTCATCGGCCGCCATCCAGGCACAGGTAGCACTTTCACTAGGGGCCTCTGTGTCTTCTCGAACCATACGAAGGCGCCTGGCTGAAGGACAGTTGGTATCGCGGCGCCCATTACGTGTGCTGCCCTTGACGCCCACCCATCGACGCCTCCGTTTGGAGTTTTGCCGCGCACGAGGAAACTGGACTGCAGCGGAATGGAACTAGGTCGTCTTTGGCGACGAATCCAGATTCAATCTCGTTTGTGATGACAATCGTGTTCGTGTGTGGAGAGCCCGTGGTGAACGCTTCAATCCTGCCTTTTCTGTACAGCGACACATCGCTCCCACAGCTGGTGTGATGGTATGGGGTGCCATTGCCTACAATACACGGTCACCCCTAGTATTGTTCCGTGGCACCATGACAGCCCAGCGGTATGTTCATGAAATCCTGCAACCACATGTGTTGCCACTCATGCAATGGCTCCCAGGAGCCATTTTCAACAAGACAATGCTCGGCCTCATACGGCAAGGGTGTCACAAGACTGTCTTCGGACTGTTACTACCCTTCCTTGGCCTGCCCGATCCCCAGATTTGTCTGCAATCGAGCATATCTGGGATCATTTGGGACGACGAGTTGGGCATCCCACGAGTTTGAACGAACTAGAGGCAAGGTTACAGCAAATATGGAACGAAATGTCTCAAGACATCATACAGAACTTGTATGACTCAATGCCCGATCGTATCGCATCGTGCATTCGCGCTAGAGGGGGTCCAACGGAGTATTAACTCCTCCGTTCTTTTGCCTTTTTCTCTGAAATAAATTATCCTTTTTGTTTGATTTTCTTATCATTTACTCATATCAAAGTAGTCATTACGTATGTAAAATTTCGTTTCATTTTGACAACTCCTTCTTGGTGCGCTAATTTTTTTGTCCATGAGTGTATACAGGAAAATCGGTGTATTTTATTTCTCATGAAAGTACATAAATGTTACATATTTGGAAAGAGCTTCGAAAACCGATAATTTTTTCTGTGTACACTTATTCTGTTAATTCAATAGTTTTAGAGATATTTTCATTCTAAAATCACTCACTGCTGAGAAACCAAATCATCTGGAGAAGTGGTGCTGCCATCTGTCGGCAGCGACGGGAATGAAAATTGAAAGGAATTAATTCACTTGAATTTAATACATTTGTAGGCTTTTTTTTCTTTTGTGGGGCCCGAAGTACATAAATATGTTACACGGATGGCTTGAGCGTAGCTAGGCGAAGCCCGGCTAGTTATAAAATAAGAGTAATTTACATCTAAATGTTATTCAATGCCAAGGTTCTGGAGAAAATTTCGTAAAATAGAAAATGTTTTGTGAAATGTAAGTTCGATACACCCATTACTGCTGTTGTTACTTTGTCTAGTGTGTGGAAAGAGTATCAATTTCTAATACTAGTTTGTGGTATAATAAGTTTAAAATGCTTAAACATTTGCATATATTTGAACTGTCTTACTGGAGTTCCTTAATTTTTTCTCTTTAAACTTCAAAGAAGCATATCAGTTCACACCGCAGATTTTCAATTCCTTATGTCAAGCTATGAGGAATTTTGCTCTTTATCTAATCACATATTATTTTCATCACAAAATTTTTAATTCTATCTTCTGCACTTTTATGAAAAAATCTAAATAACATTCACGTAGTTCTTAAATTTTAATTTTTTTATTTTTATTTTTATACAGAACATTAAATCATATACATCTATCGCAACAACGTGAAAATTTGATTCTTGAAAAAATATTCAGCTAAAATAATAAGAATTTTGAAAGACACGCGAGCTGTCTTATAAAAGTCCTATTTCCAAATGCATAAACCAGAATTGAAAACCATGCATTAGTTTATACGTGAGTAGAAAACTACAGTGAGGAAAAAAGTCTCCATAGCTTAACATGGGAACGCAAAATCTGCGCGGTCAACTGTCTGCGCCGCCTTTGCGGGTTGATTTTTTGGGCGATTTTCCAAGTTTTGAGTCCTACGTGATCGGAAAAGTAAACGTTAAAGTAAAATAAAACTAATTTCAAAATTTTCTTGAACGGCGGTGTATAATAATAATTTAATAGACAGACCAACTATAAATAAACATCAGATATAATGTAAAACTGATTTAAAGGGTTATCGGCAGAGAGTATTTTAATAATAATTATTATTATTATCCCAAAGTGTAATTACTCAAAAACATGGAGATCATCAACATTAACAAAGTCCACAATAGAAAATGGATTCGTGGAAAAAAGTTCGGTCTCAGATATTCCCATGCAGGCAGTGGCGTAGCGAGCATAACTGGCGCCCGGGGCACGATACTTTTGCGGCGTCCCTCCCCCTGAAAAACATATAGTAATATAATATATAGACCCTATATTGGCGCCCTCGATAAACATATAATAACATAATATATAGACCTTATATTGGCACTCCCCCCCGAAAAGCATATAGTAACATAATATATAGACCTTATGTTGGTACCCTCCACTAAAAACATATAGTAATATAATATATAGACCTTATATTGGCGCCCCCCACAAAATAATATAGTAATATAATATATATACCTTATATTGGCGCCCTCCCCGAAAAACATATAGTAATATAATATATAGACCTTATATTGGCATCCACCTCGAAAACATATAGTAATATGATATATAGACCTTATATTGTCATCCACCTCGAAAACATATAGTAATATAATATATGGATCTTACATTGGCGCCCCTCTGCGAGTGGCGCCCGGGGCATGATAGACCCCCTTGCCCCCCCCCCCCCCTTTGCTACGCCATTGCATGCAGGCGAATAATGATTTAGAGTTGCATCTTCCCTCTTGAAGATAACCGGTCGATGGCCGAATGGCTAAGGCGTTGACATTTGGTACCAGAATCCATGGGTTCGAGTCCCACTCTTGGCATGGATGTTTGTAGTCGTCCGAAATCGGCTAGAAGCAGTAGGTCCCGACCTAATTAGCCCTCGTGTAGCAAAAAATTTACCGTAGCGTTCCGAACCAAACCAAACCCAACCAATGAGGAATTTGCACATGTGGGGAAAATGCTCATTTCTATTTTTTATTAACAGATTGGTTATTAAATTGTTCGAAAACATCAATTAAAACGTACATATAGATCTAAATAATAAAAAATTTTAATTTAAAATAAGCGAAAAGTGTTGAAAAATCATGTGACCTCAAAACGCTACGTGATTGGTTCTGACGTCACTATACCCCATGCTTCAATGTTTACATTTTTCTAGCGCGAGATTCTACGTTTCCTCCTCTTAAACTAACATTTTAAAATCACATTTTTTTTTTCTAATTTGGTTTAATTTTTCTAATTTTAGTTTGTGGCTATTGTTTATTCCCTTTTTTTTTAAATTATATTCCATCGTCGTCTTTATTATTAGTTTATTTCTGTTTTTTTTACCATGGCGTTATTACCCGGTTTTGCAAAAGGGCAATCTGACAACCTGCCTAAAATGGATTCATTTGCAGTGTTTTCCTTTTTGGGAAATAATCCAAATTTTATGGGAGCAGAAATACGAGGATTTAAAGCTCAGAGGTATGTATATATTTGTTTGCATTTATTATTCTAGTTATGTAATGTAGATTGTAGAACGCTGACGTGCGTTGTACTTTACACAAACTTTAAAGTTAGACATTGTTTATGCATATTATTAAATTAATCTCGTACTCTAAAAGTTTAATAAACAGCTTCTATTATTATTCATTCATAGTACATGTTTAATTTTGTAGAATTAATTAGCACTGCAACATTACAAGTAGTGTCTGTTATAGGATATTTAGTAATTTTAATTGTCTATTAAAAAGTTGACAGAAATTAAAAACAATACCAAATTTACGAATGTGTTCAGTGTTCTGCATTCATATCATAGAAATATGTGTATTTTAAATGGTAAAGGAATTATAATAAATCTGAACTATGCATGATAATTAAACTTTTGACTAATCACATATTAAGTGGTGCAAAGAAACAAATGTTTACTACTCATAATAATTTTAAACAATCCTCTAACTCCATAATTTTGTGTTTTAAAAACACATTTTTAAATTTATGCTTTAGTACTTAGAAAGTTTCTTTTACTTAGATCTGGACGAGAAGGCTGTGGAGATAATGCTGTAGGATATGTTCAGGTAAAAAGGGATGGAGACATCTGTACAGTCAATGCAAGGGTGACACCAGAACATAATGTCACAAAAAAGACGTACAGTGTGGAACTCAAGTTTAATGAAAAGGAAGAAAATGTCCTTTCCGTCCAATGCAATGATTGTGCAGCATCTTTGGGTGAGTTCCTTTATGTATTATATTTAATTTTATCTAAAAGTTTTAATGATAGTGTGTTTCGGGTAGATACAATAGACCATCCATGGTTAGCTTTCCCCGCTTTGAGTCATTTATAAATAATTAGTAATACTTCAGCTGTTATAAAAAAATCTTTTTAATACAATACTTTATACATTTTATGTAAAAAACTAGCATCCAAAACTAGTGTAAAAAGATTAATTAAAATTAAATTTACAAAATCATTTATATATTTTATGCTTTTGTCACATTTTGCACACAAATTGTATTTTAAAATTTCATCACCTACCCCCAACCCAGCATATGGTGAATTCCATTGAAACGGACGTTACATTCACACACAAAATAAATTATAAAAAGATTATGAGATGCATATTAATGCTTCAAAATAGGAGTACGTTATTTTTTCCTGATAAAGCCAATACTAAAGATAAACTTGACAGGTTTCAAAATTTATTTCTGGTGTATTTAAGCTGAAAAAAAATCTTTAATGTAATGGATGTTACATAAAATGGAACATCATTTGTACTATAGCATCATAAGATAAAAAAAATCTGTGACTCTATTATGTAAATTTGATCAAAAATTTAAAAAATAACATCACAAGACATGCCTGTAATTTATCAGAACCTTGACATAAAAATTCAGTCTTTTTTTTCTGTAATAAAAAATTTAAAAACTATTTGTAACAGACGTTACATATAATATATGTCGCAACTGTACCCTTAACTAGGCTATATTTAAAACAGTCACAAACATGCATTTATTTTATTTTTATAGTTTTTACATTAATATTAAATTTACTCTAATTAAATTCAGTGGCATAATTTACGTAAGTAATAAGGTATAAAAATGATAATAAACTTACAAATAGATATTTTCCCATTACTTCCCCTACAAAACAAACTTAATGTAAGGAAAAAGCAATAATATGTTCTAGTTCTAGAGGCCATAAGCTTTCCAATGATATATAACACTTAAGAATTTGTTTAAAATGATTTTCTTTCGTAATGGTTTCATGTTAGGTGGAATTCACCATCTGGAGAATATAACTCATAACAAAACTCGTTGTTTTTACAAATATATTTAAATATTTATTTAAGTGGAAAATGTCAAACTTGTATTTATTTCATATTTGCTGCAATGATTTGGCAAATCATCTGTATCACATTAAAACCCACAATTATAGCTAAATTAAAAAATTATTGAATGAAGATCCACTTACTGAGCATTTACAACTGTTTCAGCATCAAAGCTATTATCAAGTAACTGTATGTAATATACTTTAAGAGTTGTATATTGCATATCTCTGCTGTGAACAAACATTTTATAGACCGCTATCCAGAAGGCTAGTTTTTCTGAAGTTATTCAGGTATATTCAAAATCATTTAATCTGATAGAGATAATATGGTAATTTAACGATTTTAAATTATGGACGAAAGTTTATTCATTTAATGAACACAGAAATAAATTAAAGTCAGAAATAACAGCATTTATTTGTAACATTTTTCATAAAATCAAAATTTTAATGCAAATTAACATTTTACAATGATTATTCAAGTGAATAAAATATGATATTCTCTGAATATAGTTTTCATTTTTGCATTAAATGCTAATTTAAATTTAACCGACAATATTTTGATTTTTGTTAACTAAATTGTATAGTAATATTTCTGAGGGTTTTTATAAATATATTTTTTTACAGGTGGATGTAAACATGCTGTAGCTTTGCTTATGTGGCTTCATAGACTGAGTGAAGAACCAGCAGTGACGTCAGTTTCGAGCTACTGGAAGAAATCAAGACTCTTGTGTATTAAAAATTTATATTTGAATAAATACGTGTTAAAGCTTAATTTTTGTAATTATTTTTTAACCCAATTTCTTTTTTTACAAAATTAACACTGAGTATGAGTAAAATTACTAAATTTGGTTTTGGATCAAATGGTCTTGCATGTTAATAACTCCACATGCAATAATAATTAAATAATCCAAATAGGGAATTAAATGGTTATCAATGCATGAATGTGGACCGAGCATTTTAAATTCTCTCAGTCTTCCAATAACTCGTTCAACATGGATACGTAAAGATGCAATTTGTTTTGATAATTTTACACCAGCTTTAGAGCTGACTGATGCTGTTAAAACTGATGGTGGTCGGACTAATGTACATCCTTTTTGCTGCAACAAAGATGATATGTGTTTAAAACCCCTGTCTGCCATGATTGAGGTTCCAGGAACTAATTTATCAAGATAACCACTATCTTCAATAATCATAACATCAGAAGTTCGACCACCATAACTATCTGAAATAAAATTCACTAACCCATCGGGAGTGCAAGAAATTAAAAATTTCAATGTATTACAACCATAATACTTAGACCATGTGAGAGATTGATGGACTGGGTTGCTCGGTTTTTCTATTTCGATCTCCAAACAATCAACAATAGAGCATACTTTTGAATATCGTGCACGGAAGGGGATTGGCAAATGCACACGAATATCTTCTTTCGGCCAAACAATAAGGTCTTGCATCAACTGTGCAAGCACAGTGACAGACTTGGAAAATATCCTACTCACTGTACTTACAGACAATCCAAAGTCGATTGCTAGGATTGAAAATTGGTTGTGTAACCGCAACTTCTTCAGCACAATATATATATTTCGGGTAGGCAATGGCACCTCTTCAGTAATCATCTGAATTAGGAAATAACTTTTCATGGGTAAACCTAGAAAAAGTCTAGGATTTTTTTCGATTGACATGAAAGTACCTTTACTCATATGTTCCTTGTACTTTTCTAGGCAGATATCTTCATCATCAGAACTAAAATTATCTGAAATGTTACTTGGACAGTCAAAATCACTAACAGAATCTGATAGCATATCCTCTTCAACTTTAAATGAACCTGGATGAACACCTGCACATGTATGAGCAACAGCATTTTCTGTATGATTTTGAACATACATTTTTAATGGTGAACAGGCAATATCAGAAGTCTTTGTGACATCAGTGTTTGTGCCCTTACTTCTAAATGGTCTTATGATGTTCACTTGTATACCCCTATCTTTTAAGTTATCTTCATCAAAAGTTGAAGGTTCTTCATCAAAAGTAGGGGGTATTGAAGTTGAGGGTTCCATTGATGCTGAAGGTATGGCAGCCGCTGAAAGAGCTTCTTGGACAAGAGCTAACCATTTCCTTTTCAAAGCACCTTTTCACTCAGTTTGGGACAACGGTGTTTTCTTCTGGCACTCAAAACGATGTGGGACTACACCAACTTTCAGCTGTAATCTTTTAACATCTTTTGTCAAACGCCACTGCCAGTAATTTTCCATGTCCTCCTCCAACTGAAAGATAAGGAAACATGGTAAATTTCTTTAAAGGTAAAAATATGAAATAAATTTAATTTTTATTACTGACTACATACTCTCTTATAAAAAAAATTCCAAACATCCGTTAAGAATTTTACCTCTTTGAGGTGCCAGGAGCAAGCACTTTCTTTGCCCTTAGCTAAGTAATCACTATAAGTCATGATGATTGTAAATAAATAAGTAACAGGAAGCCTATTTAGCTGATCATGTGAAGTTGGAAATTTTGTCCTGTTATTTGGATTTCCTGCTAGTACTGTTTTTTATTTGAAATGATCAAACAAACACACACATTATTATCATGTCTATGCCCCTAATTAAAAAAGAGAGCCTGACATATGTTGCAGAAATATAGAGATACAGGTGCAGTGGTTCAGTGAAGACGTGTGGGGGTGGGGGGGGGTTCAACCAAAAAATTCCATCACATACAGTTTTTTTCACAATATGAAATTTTCTGTTTTCTGTCTTTGAGTTTTTATGAATATACAATTAGCATGTAATTTATTTTTGTTCGCCCGCTAAATGTCATCAACATATATAACTTTTTTTTGTTATTTTATAATAAACAATTAATAAAATCAAAAAATGTTCGGTACACATAAATAAACAAAGGAAAGAAATTAATAAAATAGTGTAGACAATGAGATGAAGTTCATTCATTTTGTCACTTCCTCTTAAGACAGACATGTGGCACCTGATGTCTCTTTTTCATGGTTTAGAAGACGAGAAAAGGATTGCAGAATATCCAGAATCATATGCTTTTGTACTATTTACAGTAAACGACTCAGTAATGTGGATTCCAAATATATATGTGAATATTAAAGTAATTTTTTCCACAAAACTTCTTACTTATTATTTTGTTTTACTCCCTAGAAATGTTTTTACATGGTATATAAAGCATTATTTTTCTAAATTTTCAAATGCAGTTTTCAAAAAACTTACGTAATGGACAAAAACGAATGACATATTTGAAATTAGCATACCAAAAAACATAAAAGTCAATTGCTACTTTGCAAAAAATATTTGTTCTCTGAAAATTTGCAGACCTGTGTTATTAAAATGCAGCAACAGTATAGCCTTAAAATTTCAGTAAAAGTGTCATATAAATTTATTCATAAATTGATAATGATTTTGGCTAGTAAAAATATTAGACTAATCTTGTAAAACATTAATTTCATAGTTTGAATCTTCATTGTAAGCAAATAAATATGCATAATGGAACAAAGTTATATAATTATATATTTTTCTTGTAGCACTATTTTGAAGCAACATTGAATTCTTATTAAAAGTTACATTTCATATGTTAACAGAATAAAGAAATAACTTACCGAAAAGTGATTTTCACAACACCAGCGAGTTGTCTTAGTGGACAATGCTGGATTTTTTTTTTTTCGTCGCGTTTCATTGCAACTGTCCATGCTTTCCTTTTCAGATTATCTTTTGGAACACTAAAAAAAAGCTTCCCAGGTGTATTTACCGTCGTGCTTGTGCAGAAAGGTACTATACAATGTTTAAAATTTGTTTAACACACTTTGACATCTTAAAAATAAAGAAAAAACACTGGATATCAAACTCAAACTACGCAACACAATCCAAACACCGAAGTAAACAAATTCGCTATGGAGTATTGTGACGTCACATGTATCCGCGTAGGAAAAGTAGCGTTTTTGAGATGAAGTAAATAGTGCGCGTTTAAAAACAAATTATGTTAACTTTTAGGGTTCTAAAACTAAAAAAAAAAGATGCTTTCGATCATATTTTTCTATTTTCTATATCATAAATGCAAAATAAAAAAACGTGCAAATTCCTCATTGTAGATGGAGCGCAAGGGGAAAACCTTTCTGCCTCCCTCAAAATTCGTAACTCCAGTCCTTATACGTGATGACCAGTCCTTAGGTGTGAAATGAAACACGACAGGGGAAAATTCCAAGCTAGCAAGGTTTATACCAGAGATGGGAGAACAAAGACACCATTCTTTTGTTTTTTGTCGGCACTATTGCAACTTATATAATCCAATGTTGACTGATTCAACAATAATTAACTATACCTATGCTTGGACTGTAGAGCAAACAAAACATTTATTGACAAGACTGGAGGCACGGTAGCTCAATACAAACTATTTTGTAGAATTTGGCGAAAATTAGTGGAGCGAGTCGATGCTTGTCGATGCAGCATACTAAATTACAATGATAGAGGGCGCCACATGTGACATCATTTTGACTAATTGTAAAGGCTCTAACTTTAAGGCTTTTGAGCTGGATTCACTTGGAATAGTCAATTTAGGATTGGTGAAGCCTTTGCTGATGAGTTTGGAGATTCATTACCATAAATCCTTACGTGCGATGAGATAAACTGAAAAGACTCTCTGGGCAGTCAGTCCATCGATGGTAAAAGCGATTTTCCTAGTTATCGTTTTACAAATGGTATGGCATCTTAGATCTTGGAGTGCCGACATTTGAAACCACAAAGAAGATACAGCTGTTATTGATCCAAGTCAGATTTAGGCTCGGTGCACACGAGCGATCCGGTGTCGTTGCGGCACCGCAGTTGCGATCAAGCAGTACAAAGAGTTGGAACTAACCGACTCACACGGACGACGCGAGGCCCAGGAATTGCAGTTGCGACCCATTTCCTATGGTCCTATGGTCCTATGGACGACGCGTTGCCGCAACGACACCGGATCGCTCGTGTGCACCGAGCCTAAAGGTAATGAGTTCGGCGTTTAAAACTAAACAGCCAAATGGGTTTATCTGTTTCAAATACAAAGTTTGATGGTTAAGAGCGAGAAAGCAAAGAAAGGGGGCAAAGCGTGACTTAAGAAGGATAAGATTAAGCGTGTGTAACCGTACCACCTGCGCATTATGAAACGAAGTTATTCGTCTTCCCCGACCAAATCACAGGCGAGCGACATTCCAGCGAAAGGCGGAAAAAATCGCAAGATGATATAATCCGGAAGTAAGGGGAAGTAAAAATTTGCGTGAAAGTTGCGAAACGTGTTTTAACTTTGACACAGTTTTGACTCTCGCCATTTTCTCGTACGGGCGTGCGAAATACTGAGAGGATTTTCTTCCTGACGTTTACTTCTTTATTACGCTTCGCATCACTTCAGAGTCAGTCAGTGGGTAAACATGAACAGCGCCTGCCTTTTGCATTATTCATACGGTACACTAGCATAAAAATCGCAGGTCGCTGCAAAAACGCAGGTATACGCAAGAAATACGCAATAAAAATTTAGTAAAAGTGTATATACATACTTTTATTAAAATACTTCAATAATTTATAAATGCTTTTATATTACAGTAGATAAATCTTTTATTTATATAAAACCAAATATCACTCACTGATCACTGTAACCAAGAGTCCTAAGAAGCTGAAATTTTTGAGAGGGGGAGAATCGTCGGGATGATGGAAGCTGGGTGGTCAGCTAGGCGAGTAGCTCGTCAATTAGGCCACTCTGATTGTGTTGTGAGGAGGTGTTGGGACCAGTGGACCCGAGAGATGTCATGTACACGAAGACCAGGCTCAGGACGCCCTCGACAGACTAGTCGTCGAGAAGACCGCCACATCGTAAGAAATGCACGCGTACAGCCAACTGCTTCATCGGCCGCCATCCAGGCACAGGTAGCACCTTCACTAGGGGCCTCTGTGTCTTCTCGAACCATACGAAGGCGCCTGGCTGAAGGACAGTTGGTATCGCGGCGCCCATTGAGTGTGCTTTTCGCCTTTTGCATTATTCATACGGTACACTAGCATAAAAATTGCAGGTCCCTGCAAAAACGCAGGTATACGCAAGAAATACGCAATAAAAATTTAGTAAAAACGTATATACATACTTTTATTAAAATACTTCAATAATTTATAAATGCTTTTATATTATAGTATATAAATCTTCTATTTATATAAAAACCAAATATCACTCATTGATCACTGTAACCAAGTCCTAAGAAGCTGGAATTTTTGATCGTGGCTCGAGGTGCTCACTCAGAAATCGTTTTAAATAATTCAAACTTTAAGGTGGTTAAAAAGGGATTAAACCCTCAAAATAAAACTGACTCATTAATCACTGCATCTCTGGAACCACATGGCTAGGAAGCTGAAGGTTTGCATGGTGATTCCTCTTAGGTCCTATGTACTCCCTAAGAATCTTTTTAAAAATATCAGAAATTTAAGGAGGTTTAAAGGGGCTTAAACTCCCTAAATAAAACATTCACTGACTAATCACTGTATCTCTGAAATCATAAGACGCAGGTAAAATATATTTTTAAAAAAATCTTTCAGGGGCTTAAATTTCAAAATTGAAAACAAAAATCTAAAACAAAAATCACACTGGTGTGTGTGATATCTATGAGTGCCAGTTGAACTCCACCCACACAATCCATTCAATTCATTCGATTCGCAACAATGTATTCCATCGAGAGGCACAGTATTTAGCTACTACTTTTAATAAATACCCATAAATAAACTTTATATTACAGAATTTTCCAAACACGAGTATCTGGCTATCCAGCTTACAGTGTGATAATCTACTACATAATACTAAAACGCTAAGGATTGTCTGTAATTAAAAATTAGCAAAAACGGCCCTCCTGAATTGATTAACAGTAAAATCAAAAAGCTTGATTCATATAAGGCTAAGGGAGACTGATTACGGATATTTTTTAAGTTGTAAATCATGGTATCTAAAACTTGGTTGGCATTCTGTTTTGGAAAATGCCCGATCCTATGAAAAGATGTCACAATCCTTAAAACAAAGAAAAATTCACGAATTGAGAGATTAGGCGAGAAGTCGCCTAAAAGGGGATAAAAGTATGAGCAGTAGCTGATTGGAATTACAGCCGATTTCAATCATATTTCGTCTGATTCATCATGCAGAGATGAGTTCGTTCCTCCCTGTCGATTTAGGGGGAGATCACCTTTGCACACGCAAAAATTCACAGATTTTACTATCAAGCTTAATGTGTTGTCAGACAGTTAATTTGTAATTAAATTTAAACCAATTTTTTAGGGTGAATTGTACAAAGCTTTATCTATTAGAAAAAAAAACAGAATTGTTGGGAGATTATTAGAAATTATTTTAAGAAAAAATTGTTTTATGAATAGTGAATCTTAGATCAATGCAATGTGCAGATTTTTTAAAAAACTATAAGAGATATATATTAAATTATTTGTATATATTTTATCCATAGGTTATAATTTAATCTACACCTAAAAGAGTTACCATATTTCACATAAAAATATTTTTTCAGGCAAATGTATTGTAATGTACAAAAAAATATGAATTTAAAAAAAAAGTTTCTGCGAAAAAATACCTAAATTTAGGTAGAAATTGTAGAAACATGCAAGATATACATCTATACAAAAAATTTTAGCAATTTGTGATGATTAGTTTTGAAGAAATAGTGCGCACAACTTTCAAAATAACAGTTTTTAGAAAAAGCAATTTAAAGTTTAAATTTTCTATAAATTACTTTACAATTAGCTTTATACATTTGGCCATAAAATCGGTTCTAATTGTAGTATCGACTTAAATTTTTTTCATAAGATTCCTTACATTCCATTCTTCAAAATTAAATTATAATAAAAAATTGAGTTTTTTGAAGTGTTTAAAGTGATCTCCCTCCTTAAAAGGGGAGTGGTCACTTTTACGTACCTTTAAAAGTATCATTTTTAGATCTATGCTTGATTGTATGTACTACTCATGATTTTTGTATCTATTAGAAAACAAAAGCAGAATGGTTGGGAGATTATTAGAAATTATTTTATGCAAAAAAATTAATGTTTTATGAATAATGAATGCCTTACGTGCAGAGTAAAAAAAAACTATAAGATATATATATTAAATCATTTCTATATATCCTATCCATAGGTTATACTTTAATCTACACCTAAAATAATTACCATGTTTCACATAAAAATATTTTTTCAGGCAAATGTATTGTAATGTACATGAAATATCATACAATTTTTTCGCAAAAAATTGCTGTAAAACAATTAGCAATATGTACTTACCTAAATTTAGGTGGAAATTGTATAAACATACTAGATATACATGTATACAAAATTTTAGCAATTTGTGACCATCAGTTTTGAAGAAATAGTGCGTACAAGTTTGAAAATAACAGTTTTAGAAAAAGCCATTTAAAGTTTCTATAAATTATTGTACTATTAGCTTTATACATTTGGCCATAAAATCGGTTCTAATTGTAGTATCGACTTAATTTTTTTAAAGATTCCTTACACTCCATTCTTAAAAATTAAATCATGATAAAAAAATCGAGTTTTTTGAAGGTTTTATGGTGATCCTTAAAGAGAAATCTTTTGTTTACGACAAAAGTTTACTATTTTACTCTCTGAAAAATTGTTCACTAATGTGGCTCTAAGACGGGGAAAAACTAAGAAACATTCCCGAGTATTTTTAAAAGATCGCAAATTAATCATAAAAATACTCTTTTAATAAGTTGTCATAAACCACTCCTTTTTTTCAATTTCAGCTGGTTATTTCTAAGAATTATATGTAAAGAACAGTAATAAAATAATTATATGTAATTAATTCCAGTTCTGCATTTCCTAGTTACACGAATACGCCACGTACATAAATGAATTACAGAAAAATAAACCTTTATTTCAGTACTACATCAATATTAGTTTCAATTATCCACACCCTATAAATGACCTATAAAAGGTAGATGACCGAAACGGTTACAGTTTCTCCGGAAACCCTCTGAATTTTTCTGCTTTTTTAAAATTGTAATTCAAAACAGCTTAAGCTACAAACAACAGCGCCATATTTATGAGAGTATAGAATATGTTTTATAAATTGCGTTTTCTTTTTGACTTATGCCCCCAGGCTGGAACACCTCCAGACCACGTCTCCAGAGGTATGTGGCTCCGATTTACGAACGCACCACAACGGTCGAGCCCAACTTGGCCAGGTGCCACTTCAATTTCGACCGAGCACCCCTTGGCGCGATAACTGGCGGATTCGTATGTTCCGCCACCCATTGACCACATGGAAGGACTTTCCGGTCTACGGAGTTAACGTGGCCCTATCTGGCCTTGACAAGAGAATATTTAATGGAGCTTGTCGGGATTCGAACTGATAACCCTCCGTTCGAAGACCAATGCGCTACCACTAGGTTACCTCCGGCCCATAAATATGTTTAACTAGCTGAATACCCGTGCTTCGCTACGGAGCACAATCAGATTAAATACAATGGTCAATATATGCAATTAATGCAAATATATCTAACCTGTTTACATAAATCTGTTTTTAATAACATTATTGTAAATCAGTTAGTTCGTATAAATAGGCTATGTTCTAAAGACAATAGGATTAAGCATATTATAGACTTGAAAGCTGTGCTAACTCGGAATCATTACCCAGCAAGTCTATCCAAAAACATAATTGGTTGTTTTTGTTTTAATGAATAGTTTGTTCTGTTGCATTAATATGTTAAACATAACAATAGGTTAAAATAGAAATAATAACTACTAAAAATAAAAATAAAAATCATAAGTAAAATAAAATAATAATAAAATTAACTCATAGTAGTAATATTAATAAAAACTAAATAATTAAGGGAATAATAGTCTTAAAATACGGTAACCTAAGTAAGTCTGTAACTGAGAATCCACTACCTCAATGGTTGCAAGTTTTATGACGTCAGTCATCTTGCGGTTACAAGTTCTTAACTTCCACTCTGACTAGCGCCAGGCTTGGTGTTCTTTGGTTAAGTACTTTTAATCAAACTTAATTCATTTATTAATCAATTCTTCTGTTAATAATGGATTGTACGGTGTCTGAGTGTGTTTATTTAATAGATCATACTCATCAGAAACAATCCATTGGTTTTTAGACAGTATTGACACCGCTGATGAAGAAATGCTGTCAAAAACCTTATTCATACTTTTCTATACATGATGTTTCTTCCTGGCTGCAAGTAGCTTTAGAGCTATTACTGGATTTCTCTTTCATCTTATTCTTATATATATATATATATATATATATATATATATATATATATATATATATATATATATATATATATATTCTGTGGGAAGAATCGCCAAGCAAAATTTCAGCCTTTTAGGTCCAGTAGTTTTGTCTGTGCGTTATCTGTCAGTCAGTCAGTCAGTTACGGAACTGTTTTATTATATATAGATTACAATAGAACTAGTTATTTTTGGTGGTTTTAATTACATTTCTTTGCATATTCACATTAAGTTTCAACGAACGATGAGTCCATATAAAGTTTCGTTGCTGCCACCTGGTGGCTGAGAGAGAAATCTTGGGATTTAGGAAAAACTATTTTATTAAAAAAAAAAAAATACTAATTTGAATCCAATTCTTTAAAAATTTCCATCTCAATTAGTCTGGTGGTTAAATTTTATCTTTTACCGTATTTTAATATTTTCTTTTGTCAATTTATTTCATTGTTATGCACGTGACGCAAAACTAATTTAAAGTATCACAAAAAGAAAAGGAACCACGTGATCGACATTTAATAAGTTAAATTCTAAAAATTAATCTTTAAAAATTTACCAAAAATCAGAAAATGGAGTTAAAAGATTCGAAAAAGATTTCACTTTAAAGGAATTTTTATGATCTTTCTCGTGATATAAATTTTATAACCCTCAGATTATTATTTTAAATGCAAACTTAAAAAAAGTTACAAAAATGGTATCTAAAAATACCATTTTTAGTGGATTATCAGCATATGTATGCAGCTGTCAATAGTAGACGCGTTTTCTCCGTAGGTTAACATTGCGGTCAGCGAATCGAATACTGTTAGTACACAGCAGCCTTAACCTACCTGTGTTTTAACACGAGGAAAAAGCTTTGAGACCACGGGTTATTTATATCGCTAGAAATACCATAACCAGTAAAATATAATCTTACGTGTTGTGAAAGTCAAGTATGTAAAGAGGCGTAGCTACAGTAAACTAAAGGAAGTAAAGAGATTGAAGCTGAAAGCTCATAAAGTTATTATTTATAATTTAGGACAATCGACATTGGCTCTTATTGGAAAACGCAAACAACCAAATACGAATTAAAAACAGCAAAATTCTTAATGAGTAACCAAAAAAAGTAATTAACCTAGGATTATTAGAGTGAGTAATTGCAATTAATTTTGCTGTTATATTATCTATATATATAAAACAATTCCATAACTGACTCATTCATTCACTGACTGACTGACTGACTGACATACAACGCACAGACCAAACTGCTGGACCTAAAGGGCTGAAATTTTGCATGGCGATTCTTCTTATAGTGTAGGGGTGCACTAAGAAAGATTTTTCAAAAATTCTTCTTAGATTTTTTTAAATTAAATTTTTAAGCTGTTTTTTAAACTTTTTTTACGTATGCATTTAAAATAACACATTGAGGGTTATAAAATTTATATCACGAGAAAGATCATAAAAATTCCTTCAAAATGAAATTTTTTTCGAATTTTTACCTCCATTTCCTGATTTTTGGTGAATTTTTAAAGATTAATTTTTAGAATTTAATTTATTAAATGCTGATCACGTGATTTTTTTTTCTGGTACTTTCAATAAATTTATCGTCACGTGCGTAACAACTAAATAGACAAAAAATATTTTTTTCTCTTTCTAATGCAGCAGACGATTGGATATTATCCAAAACAAATGCATATCCCTTACGATTTTTTTATAAATATATATATACAGATAGATATATATTTTACATCAATTGTATACATTGATCATCGCATTTATTATAAATATATATAATTATTTTTTGGCATAAATTGCATACGTTGACCGTTGTATTTAATTTGAATGTACTCCGTAGCGAAGCGCGGGTTTTCAGCTAGTAATTACTAAATGACTAAATAAATTTTATTACTCGGTGTTTATATACAGTGAAACTTCCATAGCCGGCCACCCCTCTAAACGACCGTATTTTTTTCAGAACCGATTAAAGACTCCATAGAGCCAATACTATGGAATAAACCGCTTTTCAACGGCCACCCCTCAATGGCCACTTTTTTTTCCGGAACCATGACTGGCCGCCGTAGAGAAGTTTCAATGTATTTAATTCTTGTATTACCTGAATAATTGACTCCTGTTACGAATTTGATTGAGACTTTAGGAGAGCGGTACACCGAATTATGCGAAAACATTTTTTCGCACGTTTTAAAAAGCAAACTTGAATTATGTACATTGGGTCATTTCATAAATTTTAAACAGACTTAAAATTTCAATAATGTACAAATGCAGCAAGCGTTTAGACAGCGAAGATATACTAACGAAAGCACGTTCATAACTGCTACACCAAATTATTTTACACTTTCATCTATGAAAGATTTCCTAAGTGGCCCGAGGTAACCTAGTGGTAGCGCATCAGGTTTCGGTGTTGCGGGTGCTCGGATCGAATCCGGACAAGCGCCATTAAAATACCTCCGTGTCTAGGCCGCATAAGGGCATGTTAAATCTGTAGACCGGAAAGTTCCTCTAAGAGGTCACAGAGGGTGGGGGAGGGTGCGATCCACCCAGATGTCACTCCTGGGGGGTGCTCGGTCAAAATGAAGGTGCCCCTGTCTAAAGCGGACTCCGACCCTTGTGGTGCCATTATAAAACAGGAGCTGCACGCTGCAGCCCGCTAGCTTATATGGACCTGGTCTGGAATAGTTTTGGCCAGGGGGCATTAAAAACAACAAGAAGATTGTATGAGAAACAATAATGAAGTAAATTAGGGTTCGATTACAGGGCACCCGGTTGTATATTAAATTAAGAAAAACTTATAGGAGTTACATATGAGTTCTATATGTTTTCTTTTGTGCTCCTCCCTATGCCTAACTGCCTGTGCCCAAGTTCTTGTTACATTCTGCTTGCAACAATAGACCGAAATTCGTTTAAGTTTACGCATGATTGCAATACCCAATAAGTAAAGTAAGCATTTGCAACAGTAGTTTCATACTATGCACCCTGCAATAATAATAAAGACATTAATTACTTTTGTGAAAGCATGTTCTTTGTAAATAAAATTTTCTTTTAATTATACCATATCTCGGATAGAAGTCCGAGTTTCGATTCCTGAGCCAGCTTTTTGCATTTTAAGTTACATCAGAATCTAGCTTATCGCGCTTTAGGTGAAGGAAAAGAAACGGCTAGCTAATCTAGTGTTTGAGACAAAAGTTCTGCTTTGGTTACGATAGAAGAACGTGAATATACGCACGCTATATTCAAATTTTACACAACGGCCGGCGTTTCTCTATTGCTTACTAATCCCATTAACTTCTTTGCGCTAAAATTTACCATTTTGCTGACGTTTTTAAAAGTTGCGCCGTTTTTGCTAATCGCGTAGAGATCATCACCTGTCAAGCGTATTAAATATATCCCAACTCATGAACGGTTAAAAAATAAATAAATGAAATTTAAAAATAGAAGATTTCGCGGGTCTCCCAGTTCCTTATACGTGATTGAGGTTACAGAGCCAGTTTTTATCATTTCAGTGTATTTAAGTTAAGTGTGGTTCAGTAGAAAGCTGGGTTAGTTTAAGTTGTATTTTGTGTATGAACCGGAGGTTCAGGCGAGTCGCTGTTATATCTACAGTGGGCTTTTGGTACGTATAATGATGCTTACGAACGGGATTTTAATGTGGGAAGGTCATGCTTTGGCTTGTGATGTCACGCCTTTGCGGGGGTACGTTTTCACACCCCACGGACCAGCTGCATATTTTTCGAGGATTACAATTCAAGTTCCCACCGAAATTTTGAACACGTGGGGGATTAAAAAAACTATCACATGCGGAGTCTAACATTCCTGGTTTCTGCGGGTAAATCCCGCGTCTTCATCTTTGCAGGCAGAATCTGGAGTCCGTCGCCTTTTCTCTCATAAAAATGTCCGTCCAGGTCGTCAGTCAGAGTTTTCTGACGTTATAGAAGCAATACGTTTCCATAAAAATGCCATCAGAGGCCACGGGTCATCGGTGCCATCAGATGTCATCGGGTTGACCCCAGGGTCCCGGCGCTTGGAAGCCGCGGCTTTTCTTAGAAGAAGGAGCTGCCGACAAAAAAACGCAGCGAGATATAGTCAGAGACTTTGTGTTTTTAGAGAGATTCCTCTTGTAACATCCAGCTAGGCAGACGTGTTTTTTGAAGCTTCTGTTTTTGAGACCATGGGTCTGGGAGCGTACCCTGCTAGATCTGCACTTAAGTCCACTTCATTTAATTATGCCGTAATTGATTTATGTTAATTTTCTTTGTTATTAAATGCCAAGTTTTTGTTTTAAAGTTGGCCTTATCATTTACAATTAGGACTCTGTCTTTCTTGGTCATGAATTCAGTAATAGTAAATAAAAAAAAAGCCTCAGAGATTAGCCTTAACCACCGGTGATGCCACAGTCTGCAAAAACTGGCCAATTTCAGAGCAAGAACAACCATTCGAGATAACTTTCAAGGTTGGAAGAAAAAGATGGGCCGTTTCGCATATTAAACAGCTGCATCGAAGGAAAGAAGTTACAAAGGAAAATTTAAAAGAGGAATATTAAGTTTATGTTTCATACATTTATGTAAGGGGGGGGGAAGGGACGAGAGTACAAAGGCTTGCATTAAATGTGGCGAAAGGAAAATTGGTGAAAATTAACCATCAAAGGAGTTTAAACCCACTCTATCAATTATGTTAACACAATGAACTCCCAATTTCCCGAGCTTAATATACGGTTGCGCTTGGATATCCAGAAAAAAAGGAAAATCCAAAGCAACGAACGCGTACAGCGTAAAAATCAACAAGCCAGAGTTTTTAAATGAACTGCGTCTAAAAACGCTTAGAGAGTTAAGCTGACTTACATTTTCAATTTTTCTTCAGGATAAAATATGTTACATTCCCGTGTTCAAGCGAAATTCTAACATTCTTTCACACAGTTTGTGTTTTATTTTTAAACCTCCACCTTTCGTTATAAGTATAATAGGGGATTCAGAGAGAATTAAGCTAAAAAAAAAACTACCTTTTAATTACCTATATTTCAAATAAAGCACATACAGAGTCAGGCATTTACGAAACAACTCTTTTAGATAAGATGGAAACAGAAAAAGAACTAAAACATAGAATTTCCTGTCAAGAATAATTTGTCACTTCTTTTCATGGCAACGGAGCAGATTACTACGAGTACAGCAAATGCGAAATAATTACAGTGAAACTTCTGTTTGGCGGCCAGTAATAATACGGAAAAAGAGGGGCCATTTTGAGGGGTGGTCGTCGAAAAGAAGTTTCTTCCATAACTTTTGCTTTACGGAGTCTTGGATTGCTTCTGAACAATATATGTCCGTTGAAAGAGGTGGCTAGCAAGAGAATCTTCACTGTTTTTATCCACTGTTTGGTATGGTTTGGTTTGGAGCGCTACGGTCAACTTTTGCTACACGAGGGCTAAATAGACCGGGACCTACAGTTTAAAACCGATTTCGAACACAATGACCACAAACATCAATGCCAACAATGGGATTTGAACCCATAGGATCTGAACCGAATGCCAGAGCCCTAGCCATTCGGCTATCTCTTGGCTTCATTTATCTACTGAAAAGTATCCTTTGACTAATGAAATCTTTGAAAGCTAAGAAAAAAAATTACGTCTTATCTATGTATGAACTGTGTCTTACCTCTATCATATTAATTACCTTATCCATGCCTATATTAACTGTGTCTTATCTATATCATATTAATTACCTCATCCATGTTTATGTTAACAGAGACGTGATGAAACTAACAATCTCAACCATGTATTAGGTGAAACTGCAAAAATTGGCCTCTTAAGTTTTACTACCTTCTCAGCTCGTGTAGCGGACGGTAATAACAAAAAAAAAAAATTCTTTTATGATTCAAAATATTGCTGATCTGCTCAAGTCTGGCCAGACATTAAACACTGATAATGTTACTGGCAATATATGCCAACACTAATTACTAATAAAACCGCGCTACGTTCCGGAAACATCCAAAATTATTGTTACTTGTAACCGTAAAACACTTTTCCGAAAGAAATCTCCCGTACCTTATTTTTATGCGTAATATGCATATATTTTTTACGGCACCATACACAAACTTTTCCCCTTTGACTTTCACGCATAAAGATATTAATTCCCTTAATTCCTCGGATAACAGTTATAAACATTATTACGAGCTCTAATGAAAATATGAAAAAGTTAATACATAATCATGTTGAAAAAACGCGACAGTAACAAAGTACAGTCGAACCTCCATATATCGAAGCAGCAAAATGCCGGAAAAAAATTCGATATATAGAAATTTCGATATATAGAATTGCTCTTAGTTTTATCATAATTCTCCTAAAACATTAAAATTAAAGCTAATTTTCGTATAAGAAACTCCATTTCCAATTTATATCCGAATCACATTAAATGAAAGTTAACAACTAAAAAATAAATTAATGTGAAAGTTTTATTGCGTACAATATACCTTAAAAAACAATAATCGAGTTAGTGGTTACAGTGATCAAAGTTACATTCTTTAAAAAAAAAAAAACTACGAATATCTTGCAGAACAGCCAGTTTTGCGGAAAGTTCATCAAAGAAATGCTCGCATTTATTCAGTCCATTAAAAACTTCATCAGGGATGTTTTCCACGAATTGAAGTCCACGAAGTATTGTTTCAAACGCCAAAAATTGGGAGATTTTATTCTAAAGTGGAATAAAATCTCCCAATATGTCATGAAAAAAATTTCGATATATAGAGATTTTTTCGATGTATAGAAACAGTTTTTCTATGTAATGAACATGGAGATTTGCTAATTGTTCGATATATAGAAAATTTCGATATAGAGAAGTTCGATATATGGAGGTTCGACTGTATATTTAAAAAAAATCGGTTTTGCGATAGAAAGTCACCATAATCCCGAGTCATATCTTGCTGTTTGTAGGCGATCAAGCATAAAGAATATCGCTTCCAAAAAGGATAAATAAGAAGCAATGTGTGAAATATGTCAAGGAAACCTATTGTGAGGCCTAAAACGCTTGGGTAGCCGCGGACACTACGGTTTCCCATTTTACTTGAAATTCTCTTAATTCTTTTAACTTTTTAAGTCAAAGTCAGGAGAAAAAAAAAATTTCACCACCCAGAAAACTTCTGAATTTTCAAAAAGTGTTTAGGGCGGTACAAAACACGCATATAAAATTAAGCTTAAGAAATCATACAAACGTGGAACGTTGGAAATGATCTTAAAATATGTTAGATACTGATAAATTTTCAAGGAGTGAAACTACCTAATCAAGTTCTTCGTTAAGTTCTATAATTTTTACGTTTCGGTACGTCGAATCAATCTCTCTCTCTCTTTCGTATGCCACCTTCCAGGGCTGAATGAGTGCGATAAGGTGCCTCAAGGGTCATAGTTCGACTTATGCGCTGGTGCCACCATTATTTTTACCGAGCATTCCTAGGGGCGACATCTGGGAGGCTCGTACCCACATCCCACCCCTACAAACCCTACGGACTGTCCGGCCTACAGATTTTAAGAACCCGGCATAGACACGAGAACATTCGGCGGCGCTTGTCGGGTAAGAAATGATCCAATACACTTACATTTTTTCAAAAAAATCAGTCGTTCAAATGAAGTGCTTCGCATTAACTATTATTTTGTAAAAATAAATTTCAAACGGAGGAATACAATTTTTGAGATAAGGAAATGACTGATATCTTGAGAATTTTCTTCAGTTTTAACCTTTAGGTAAAGGGGCCATTTTTCCAATTCCTTCTTCAGAACGGGGAATTTCATACCCCCCCTTTGTAACGGCCATTAAGAGTGTTATATATATACATACATGCATATATATAAATATATATATAAATATATATAAATAAATATATATAAATATATATATATAAAAATATATATATATATATATATATATATATATATATATATATATATATATATATATATATATATATATATATATATATATATATATATATATATATATATAAGTATATACATATATATATATATATATATATAGATAGATAGATAGATAGATATTTATCTATTTATATATGCATACATACATATTTATATACAGTCGATTTCGTTTCATCGGGCCACATCGGGACGCGATCATTTTGGTCGTAAAAACCGACTGGTTCGATTAAGCGAACATGCCTTATGTTACAAGACGGGATTTGGTCCGAATAAGCGGCTTGTCTGATTAACCGTTGGTGCGATTAACTGGAATCGACTTATATATATATATATATATATATATATATATATATATATATATATATATATATATATATATATATATATACAGATATATATATATATATCTGTATATATATATATATATATATATATATATATATATATATATATATATATATTTATATATATATATATATATATATATATATATATACATACAGAGAGAAAAATTGATTCATTCTTGGACCCGTATTCTTGGGATACATGCTATCCCACCCCGTAAGGAAAAGGTTAATACATCTTTTAAGATGTAAAGGTGCGCCAATTAATTTAAATATTCTTCACTTTCAGCTATTTTTGTGGTTAAAATACTACAAACTCATATGATGAGAACAGATAAACTTATTAAAAGGACGACAACATTTAAAGTGAAATCTAATTATTAAAGCGCTAACTTATTTAACATTTCGTTCGATTTAATCAGTCGTGTAATTAAAATGCTCCACATTACATGCAATTTAGAAAAAATAACTAAATTTTGGAAGGAGGATTACAGATTTTTAACGTAAAAAAAAAGATTAATTCATTTAGAATTTTTGCAATTTTAGCCAAACATTCCATAAGAAGCCAAACGATCTTCAAATTATTTACATTTTATTTCTTGAGCTTTAATCACTGGCGTAATTAGAACTGTAATTTGGCAAATATAAGGGGAAAAAAGTACGAACAATTTTAAAAAAAAGGAACTAATGTATTAAAAATTTTCTTCAATTTCGATTAGTTGGAAAATTTAAATATTTCGCCTTATCTGTAATTTAATGAGTACAGATGATTATTAGAAAAAGGATTATAATTTTAAAGGTAAATAACGACCCAATTTAATTCAGTTTTAATTGCTCTCTTTTTTTTTAATTTAAAGCACTCTTCTCACTGTCTGGAACGTGCAGATACATTTTAAAATTGTATTTTAAAGGAAAAACAATTAAAAAAACCTTTGAAAAAGTCTCTGTTTTTGTTTGTATAGTTAAAATATAACAAAAGAAATGATTTCTGGGCATAGGTTTAGCGTACTTCTAACTTTTTTTTTTGGGGGGGGGGGAGCACGAATTGAATTCAGTTAGCGCCCTCCTCAGTGCATTGATTGGCGGACGGTCCTTAAAATGTGAAATATTATGATTTTTTTTTAAAATTGAATAACAATAGAATGGATGTTCGAGTAGTATTCAAAAATTGTACAGTGAGAAAAATAAATATAATATTAATAAAACGAGAAAAAAATATAGCATCGAATTTTTGTTATGGATCATATCATTGTTAAAAACTATGTTGAGGCTCAAGAACATAATCGGAATCTTCATCAGTTTCACAATTCGGAAAAGCGGAAAAAAACATCTTTCTTGAGAGTTTTCTACAATTTTCCGATTTTAACTGAATTTCTATTAACGTTTCAATTTGTTTCAAGTTAAGTTTGGGGGGGGGGGGCACGTGCCCCTTCCCCGACGCTACGCCTACGATTCTGGGTGGTTTGAAATATAAATACGATAAGACGCTCGAAAACCTCAGTGAAAGGGGCCAAACTTTAGATTCCATCTCACAAAATCGACTGCATGTGGATTGGGAAACAGCATTTATTTTTCAAGATGTTTACACGTACGTTTATATTCAGCTATTTGCAGAAACTCTCTTTAAATTAAATAAAGACGCCTACCAGTTTGGTAAAAGAGAAAACGCGATATTCACTCGCGATCATGATTCCTTGTGAAAAAGCTTTCTGAGAGTTCCCGAAAGCAAAGACAGAAAAGTTACGCAGAGAGTTTGGACCTTTTCACGGTCTAAAATTCACTCGTAAAAAAAAGGAGAGAAGGCGCATTTCTTGCTGGGGGGCGAAGGCGACGTGCAAATTTCTTTTCAGCGCAGACCCTTAAGTAGCAATTCTCACCTTGAAAATTAGCTTCAAGAGGTGAATTCGAGGTGGAATGTTCACTCGTTACTTTTTTCAACGCTGTGTTTTAGGAAGGGGAAAAAAATCTGACTTTTCGTAGATTTCTGCTTTAAGGCGACAATGGACCATGAAAAATTTTTTTTTTATTTATCAACCAATTGCTAATGAAAATTTGTATACTTATACAGAGTTGTTTAGAGATGAAAATGCTAAATTTAAAAATAAAATCAGAATGTAATTAATTAAGGTATTAATAAAAATCAGTTTGTTAATGACTCTATTTAAAAATGATTCATGCGCATCCATTTTTGTCTCAGATATCTAGTTTTCTCTCTTAAGCTAGCTTTTTATAGTTATAATAAAAGTTAGTAGAAATATTTGATTGACAGTCATATTTATAAAAACTAGAAAAGAAATCGATGAAAATAGGTCATTTTATGCAAAATTTTATAAAAAAAATTTTTGGGGATTGTAAAAATTTTAAGGTGTTTTAAAATAGTATAATGAATTGATTACTAAGTTTTATTCTAACATATATAAATAATCATTTTATGAAATTTTATGAGAATTCTAGAAAAATTATGATGCGTGGAACATTTTGAACTTACCGAAACGACTTGAAAGCTTGTTTTGAGAAAATAGTATTTAAAGTTTTTATTTAACGTAACATTTCCATTGTTTACGTTTGAAAAAATACTTATAACTCGGTTAATAATGATAGGACCAACATACTTTTTTTTAAATTTAAAGCTGATGAGTTGCAGAATCATTTTCTGAAAGAAAAAAAAATCTTTTTTGGGGACATATTTTTGTCAATCTGAAGGTCCATTGTCGCCTTAAGAAAGGAGGGTTCCTACACTTTGAAACTGCGAAAACACTTTAGGAAGCGATTCTGCCCCGGTCGAGCTGGTACTTGGAACTGATGGAAAGGAGCTCTCGAAATAAACTACCGCTGATGAGAGGTAGCCCTGTCTTTAAGGGGACAGTGGACCTTCAAATCTATCTTTTTTTTTTGTTTTGAATGGATTTGCTTGAAATTTGAATATGTGATTAGTACCATAGATATGTAAAAGTGGTTAAAATTTAATGATGAAATATTAATAATTTATGAATTATGAATTATTAATTATATCAAAAATTGGCCAAATTAAAAATGTTCCATGCGCATTTCTTTTGCATATAATATGGTAATTTTTATTTACAGGATACTTTATAGAACTAATAATGAAACTTATTGCTTATTTTAAGCATTCATTATAAATATAAAGAGAAAATAATAATAATATAGAAAACACCCTTTTTATTACGCAAAATACTTATAAATCATCTTTTCAAGTACAAAATTTAGAAATTCTGAGCTACGAAGCATAATTATTTTCAATAAGATTCATTTGATATACAGTTAAGTATATAAAACTCAAATTTCAAAGCAATACGATCATTAGAAATGCGCCCGGAGCAGTTTGAATATTCGTATGACATGAAAACTTTTATTTTGAGAAAAACACATTTAAAGTTATTGCTATTAGTAACCACACAATATCTAAATTAAATATTATACAAATGACTATAACTAGGAAAGTAATCACAGAAATTAAAAATTCTTTTTGCAACACACTCGTACTCGTCCGTAGTTTCATAATTCAATAAAATTTTTAAAAAATTGAATTTTTGGACAAATTTCACAATATTGAAAGTCCGCTGTCCCCTTAAATGATTTGCTGGGAAAATTGAATGTGAAACATGCGAGTTCCTGCCACACTGGATGACCCCAGCGGATAAAATGTAGATCTCGAGGTTAAGACTGTTGCATACTAACCCTATTGAATTCACTCACCTCAGCGTTATCCTATGGAGACAATTGTATGCTATTTACAGCTACGTAAATGCTGACAATCTAATAAAAATGGTATTTTCAGATAGCCTGAACTTTTCTGCACTTTGCAACAGGATTCATTTTAGAAATTTCGTCCACCAAAGGAATTGATGAGCGTTTAAACACACTTTATCAGATCCTCCCCCCCCCCCGAATAATTTAAATTTAAAAATATTACTTGGATTTTTTTTTAAACGAAAAAGCCCCGAGGTGCAAAATTTCTTTCTCTATTACGGCGTACGTTTTTTTAAAAAAGAGTCTTTAAATCCAAGTCGGCAATCCTTGGAAAAATTTTCTCCATAGGTGAACATTGACGTGAGCGAATCCAATTGGGTTAGTACACAGCAGCTTTAAGAGACACAGGTTCAATTCGCAGTCCAGGTAGACGGCCCTTGCGGTGAAGTTTCACCACAGGAAAAATCGATGGTGGCAATTAAAGTGGGTTTAAAAAAAAAATTCAGCATCGTCGTATGAATAGATTTAAGTGTGTAAGGACAAAATAACATGTCGTCAGCCTCGGAATGAAAGTAAAGGAAGTATTTGAGGGATGGAAATACAAAAGGGAATTTCTCATATAAAGAGATTGCTACAAGTGAGGTCTTGAAGTAAGAAACCTGGAATCGATCCCCACTGAGGGCTTTATTTCCATTGACAAGGAAGGGTCAGTTAGTTGGAAGGTCCTACAGTCAACTTTTGCCCTAAAAGGGCTAATTAGACCGGAACATCAGTTTAAAGCCGATTCCGAAAGGCTACAAACATCCATGCAGCAGTGGGAGTCCAAGGAAATTGCCAAAATGTAAATAGAAATGACAGAAAGGAAAGTCATATTTCCAAAAATCTTCTCACCTACCAAAATCGATTAGTCTTTGAGGGTATTGTAGCCGTTATAGATATTCCGAAAGTATACTGTAACCAACACCGCTCACTATGAGGCGACAGCAAAGGAACGTCCATGCCTGATCTGGGATTCGATCCCGAGCGTACTTTGTGGAGTGCGACACGCTGTCCGCGACACTGTACGATGTCGGGAGCAAACTCTATAAAATAGTCTTCAGGATTGTTTTATTTTGAGCAAAATTCCTAAAACTATTTTGCCATAAGCAAAAGTTACTCTAAAAAATTCTTTTTGCTCTTTAACCCTTTCAGGAGCAACAAACTCCCCCGTTTGCACGGATAAGATTTTTTTCCCCCAATTTTTTTAACTTAAAGAATCTTGAAAAATTTTCCAAATAACGGTTGCAAAATATTTTTACTTCTTTAAACTGATAACAGATGGCTGTACTAACCATTTTTCTGCTCCTTTAACTGGAATACATTGAATGAAAGTGAAAAAAAGACTAGATTTAGGCGTTTTGCACTGTGCAAACGGCGCCCATCAAAGGGTTAAAGATTAAAAGTTTTACAAACAACACTTTATTTACCCCAGAGATAAACGATTCTGGAACCTTTATCATGGACCAGACTGAAAAACTTTAGAAAAAAGAGTATTTGGTTCAGCTGATGCATCATAAACTAAAAACGCTAATTTTTTTTAAAATCAAAAATTTTCAAGAATTTTTTATAGATATAGCGATTTTGATCAAGAGACCTACCTGAAAAATATATAACTAAATAAATAAATTTTTTCCGTCCCGGGGCACCTTAAGGCGACAATGGACCATGAAAAACTTTTTTTATTATTTATTAACCAATTGCTATGAAATTTTGTATAGTTATACAGTGTTGTTTAGAGATGGAAATTCTAAATTTTAAAAAAATATCAGAATGTGATTAATTAAGATATTAATTAAAATTAGTTTGTTAATTACTCTATTTAAAAATGCTCCATGCGCATTAATTTTTTTCTCAGATATCTAATTTTCTCTCTTAAGCTAGCTTTATATAGTTAAAATAAAAGTTAGTAGCAATATTTGATTTACAGTCATATTTATAAAAACTAGAAAAGAAATCGATAAAAATAGATCCTTTTATGCAAATTTTATCAAAAAAAATTTTTTATTGTAAAAATTTTAAGTTGCTTTAAAATAGTATATTGAATTGATTACTATGTTTTATTCTAACATATATAAATAATCATTTTATGAAATTTTATAAAAATACAAGAAAAGTTATGACGCATGGAACATTTTGAATTTACCGGAACGACATGAAAACTTGCTTTGAGAAAATGGCATTTAAAGTTTTAATTTGACTAACATTTTCCATTGTTTACGTTTGAAAAAAAACACTTATAACTCGGTTAATAATGATCGGATCAACAAACTTTTTTTTTATTTTAAGCTGATGAGTTGCAGAATCATTTTCTGAAAGAAAAAAAAAATCGTTTTGGAGACATATTTTTGACAATCTGAAGGTCCATTGTCGCCTTAAAAACCACAGCACTGCAGAACGCGCGCGCATAGGGTGAAGTTTAAAACGCCCGTGCTTCATCTAAGGATGCGACATCGATGTCGATGTTTTCAAAACATCGATTTTTGATAAAGACATCGATGTTTTTAGCATCGATTCATTGAAGCCGATGTTTTTTTAACATCGATGTTTTTTGCTCGATGTTTTACGTTGTCTCGATGTATTTTTTTTAATGAAAAAGTACCATAATAAAAAAATTTACCACGTAGCATAATTTTCACACTCAGTAACTGTAAGTTAGAATTCTGAAAAGGACGAATACAAAAGAGGGAACGATTCCTTAGCAAACAGACAAATGGCAATCAACAACCAATGAACCAATCAGAGCGCTTGGAATGTTCCTGATACTCCAGAACCTTCCATGGGGTTTTATTTTATAAATAGTATACACGACAGCAGCCATTTAAGTTTTTGTTTTGTTCTGTTTTATATAAGTTGACGTCAATATTATTAGTAAGATGCCTCCCAAAAGTACCGTTTGGAAATATTTTTGCAAAACCTCTGACAAATTGGCAAAATGTAATATTTGCCTAAAGTCGCTCAAAACTTCTGGCAATACCACGAATTTATATGGACATTTCAAGGCAAAACATGGCGATAGTTACAACGAGAATTTTGAGTCATCAATGTAGTCCAAGGCAAAAACAACCAAGTTTTTGTCATTTGTGACAGCCCAATCAGAGAGTAAAATTAAATCACCCCCCCCCCACGACTAACAGAAGTAACATTAATGTTAAAGTTTACTAAACCAGTTTTAAAAAATGGATGTTCTAAAACATCGATGTTTAAAAACATCGATGGTTTTTGGGCGATGTTTTATTAGCATCGATGTTTTAATATTGAATATCGATGTTTCAAAACATCGATGTTTTGTTATCGATGTCGCATCCCTAGCTTCATCACCTCTGCACACTTCATGGAACAAAACTTGGACATGGGAGCTGTCAAAAACTTGTTCACAAGAAACACTGTATTCATGTTTCTGTTGCTTCAGTCTTCTTACGATTATCTTCCTATGGCTGGTTCTTTCATTCATTCCACGCAAAAAAAAAACATCACGATGACTTTTTCTGCGGCCGTAGGAGGCTATGAAAAGAAGATTTACACGCGTATTTCTTAGATTTTGACGTTTTACAGGCGTGCTCCGAGACAATGAAGTGAAAGAGAGCAACAATGGAAAAAGAAAGATTTTCTTCTCTGTCGGTACAGAATATCCAGCGAGTAAGCACATCAAAATCTCCTTCTTTTTTCTTGTCAAGAGCTCGTTAAATAAATTATGTACGAGGCATTGTTGTCTTACAATAATGTTCGGCCGGGCAGGTTTATCCCTGATGTATTCGAGTTTTTTTATACCCACGTACTTGGAAAGCACGATCAACAGCAGTAAAGACGGTCTATTTCGTATGTAATTATGGGATGACCATGCATTTCTAAATTCAGAATAATTTGGCGAAAGGAAGGTGATACTTCAAGGAAAATATCGGCGAAAATTCATGAAATGACGTCAACGATCAATCATGTTTAGGGGAGCATTAGTGTTTACCCTTCAAAGTAAAAGCGGTCGCCAATTTTCCCACAGCGTTGTTTCGATTGCCTGCAGTCATAGTAATCCAGTGAAAAAAAAAAAAGGTGTAAATTTCGAAACAAAATCACAGTATTTCTGAAGAGATCTCTTCAGAAATAATTTCTGAAGAGCGAGGAATGCTGTGCTTTTGTCTCATTTACTCGCGTAACGGCGACTGAAGACGAAATGTGACTAAATGAGATTAATTTATAATTGTTACTTATCAACATTGCTAAGTTTATCGGATAATGATTCAATTATTGGCGAATGGCCAGGGCGCTGGCATTTGGTACCCGAGTCTGTGGGTTCGAGTCCCACTGCTGGCATGGATGTTTGTAGCCGTTCGGAATCGGCGGTTAATATGAAGAATATGATACGGTCGCCGACCAGAGGCGATATGGCGCCAATGTGGCATTACAGCATGAAGAATCACATGGTGAAAACTAACAGTGTTCTTTCTAGCAAACCCAGAAATGTGCCAAACCTTTAGCGTAAAAAATGGCTTGGTGAGAGACCGTATCATGTTTTTCATATTTACCGAATCGGCTTTAAAAAGTAGGTCCCGATCTAATTAACCCTCTGGTAGCAAAAAATGATTGCAGCACTTTCAACCAAACCAAACCTTACAACTTCTAGATGCTATACCTCTAGATCTGAGACCATTACTTTATTAGTTTTTTTTCTTATCTGTCATGTTGTTCTATTCACTTATCATATACCAATAAATAAATAAATAAATATAAAAATCCTTCATTGTGTGAGGCGATCTTAACATAAATGAGTTAGAAGAATGCATGCAATTAATCACAAAAATTTTTAAAGAAATTTCCAGACACAAATAAAGATAGGATGCTGAAATTCTCCAATTACCTTTCTATAATCTTATAATATGATAAGAAGAATACTAGTGCAGTATACGTTAGAATACAGAAGGTCTTACATAAGAAGAAACAGAATAAAAACAAGATTTTGTTAAAGTAAGACCAAGAAGGGCAAATTTTATGTCCTATTGTAACGTTTCTACATCATATTAGCTTTTATTTAGCGTTTTCTTGCTAGCCTACTGCGAAAAAGATGCCCTTCATTTATTATTGTCACACTAAAATCAGACAGTTGCCAAATTAGGCGCGAAATCCCCAAAATATTTCATGAACATATGCGGCACTTAAATCTATTTTTTAATTAAGTATTCATCGTTAAGTTCAAGAAAAACGATGGCTTCACTCAAATTTCATTATGGATATTTCTCAGTTAAAAGGAAAATGTTTTATACATTTTTTTTCAAATAAATGGTTGGGTTAATCCACGAAAAAAGAAAGGGTTTGGACGATCATTTTTAATATATTTTATCATTTTTTAATACATCATTATTGAATACACATAACAACTAATGAGTTATACATTTTCTGACCACTAACATTTTTCTTAACGGTGCGGATATAGCGAACCACTGAATATAGCGAACAAAACCTTTGGTCCCTTGAAGTTCGTTATAATGGGGTTCGACTGTAACAAACGCCAGAATAGAATATATTAACCTTTAGCTTACGGGGCCCATTTTTCTGATTCCCTCTTTAGAATGGGAAATTTCATACCCCCTTTGTAAGAACGGCCATTAAGGGGTTTATATATATATATATATATATATATATATATATATATATATATATATATATATATGGGAACGATTGCAACGCAGCGCTGAGTAAACGAGGCGACGACAGTGCCATTCCGCGGAGAGAGGTGTTACTCGGAGTTGACCCCTGGATGCCGACGCTGACGGTCGTGCGAGAAAAGGGCATACGGCCCTGTAACTGAAGTTTGGGCAAGACGGCCCCTAGAAGTATATCTGTAATTTCCAGCGACTGTTGTAAAGACTTTACCTTAATACTCAACTCAACTCTATGTATATGTTAACTTCTTTTTTTTTTATATCTAATCAAGTTTAAATATAGATAATCCTAAAATTTCATGTATTATTGTGAAGTTATTGATTACTTAAGAATTCGCTTCCCACATATATATATATATATGTATGTATGTATGTATATATATATATATATATATATATATATATATATACATATATATATATATATATATATATATATATATATATATATATATATATATATATATATATATATATACGCGATTTTATCGCTCCTAATTATAAAATGAAACTATAGTTTAACTTATAAAGAACACTTCTTATTAACCTTTGTAAGAACGGCCATTAAGGGGGTTATATATATATATATATATATATATATATAGTCATTCTTCGGCCCATATTCTTGGGATACATGCTATCCCACCCCGTAAGGAAAAGGTTAATACAGTTTCAAAAACAGCCATGGGATTCAGTGTAGTATTTACAGAAGAGGACTGCAATAGAAATCGCTAAGAATGTTTTTGTTTTATTAATGACGGACTGGAGATTTGTGCTTAGAGCGCAAATGTTTGATATCAAGTTAAAATTTATTTTACGAGGGCCCTACTAATATTTTTTTGTATATCCCCCAAAAAATCTCGTGGCACACCGGTTGGGAATCACTGTCACAGTCGCTGACCAAAAGGGTTAGGCTTCATCTATTCCAGTGGTTCCCAACCTGGGGTACGCGTACCAGTACCGGTACGCGGACAAGCAGCTACCGGTACGCGTATGCTTTTACAATTTAAAACAAAAATCTATTAAAAGTCTGTATTACGGAAAAAGAAAAGAAATGACTATAATAACTAATAATCCATACGTTTTAATATTTCAGTTTGGAATTTCTTATCCATTGTTTGTGTTGTAATACTTTATTGGGATTTACCTAATCTCAAAAGATGCCGTCTACACCTGAATGCGTTATCTATGACCGCCCCATAAAAATTTGGCACTCGCCTGTGAATTATAACTGTGTCTATAACTGTGTTTGCGAATTATAACTGTGTCTGTGTTCTACAAAAAATTGTGTTTTGTGTTTCAAACATCTTTAAATTAATTGCATATTATTAATCAATAGTAATTGTATTATTAATAAATATTAAGAAGCTGTTAAGGTAAGTGTATTAAACTCAGGAGATTTATTTAAAATGATTTTTTTTATATATCCTAATTAATTTTGTTCTCCATTGCATTTTATTCCCCATTTCAAAATTTTTTATCTACCGGTACGTCATCAAATTGTTTACAACGTACAGGTACGGTACTATAAAAAGGGTGGGAACCCCTGATCTATTCGATTCTTAAGGGGACAGTGGACTTTCAAAATTGTGAAATTTGTCCAAAAAATCGATTTTTCTATTTTATTGAATTGTGAAACTACGGACGAGTAGGAATGTGTTGCAAAAGGAATTTAATTTCTGTGATTACTTCCCTAGTTATAGGCATTTGTATTTAATTTAGATATTATGTGGTTACTAATAGCAATAACTTTAAATGTGTTTTTCTCAAATAAAAATTTTCGTGTCATACGAATATTCAAACTGCTCCAGGCGCATTTCTAACTATCGTATTGCTTTGAAATTTAAGTTTTATATACTTAACTGTATATCAATAAGTCTTATTGAAAAAAATTATGCTTCGTAGCTCAGAATTTCTAAATTTTGTACTTGAAAAGACGATTTATAGGTATTTTGCGTAATAAAATGGGTGTTTTCACTATTATTATTTTTTCTCTTTATATTTTTAATGAATGCTTAAAATAAGCAATGAGTTTCATTGTTAGTTCTATAAGGTATCCTGTAAATAAAAATTACCATATTATATGCAAAAGAAATGCGCATGGAACATTTTTAATTGGGCCAATTTTTGATATAATTAATAATTCATAAATTATTAATATTTCATCTTTAAATTTTAACCACTTTTACATATCTATGGTACTAATCACATAATCAAATTTCAAGCAAATCCATTGAAAACAAAAAAAGTTAGGTTTGAAGGTCCACTGTCCCCTTAAAAACGAGCTTCTAAAAATAGGAAAAATATTTTCACAGCTAGAAAAATCTCAAATTCATTTATTTCTGCGCAAACGTCGTTTAAAAAAATAAACAGTCACTGAATCAAACATGAGAAATAGTTAAAAAAAAATTTTTTTTAATCCCATAATGTGCAAGTGAAAGTAGCGGCTTCCTTCCACTTCACCAGTTGCTTTGGCAACACAAAAGACCGCCCTTTAAACGAGTATCACAGTTTGCGTGCCATTTTTCAGTGCCTCAACGGTGAATGAACTTTCAAAAAAGATACTTATTCAAAGGAAAAAAAAAAAGCGAAGTTGCCATCATTTCTACCGTAAAAATGGAAAGGACTTGTTCTCGCACATGCGCGTACAAAAAAAAAAAAAGGGAAAGAATAAAAAAAAAAAAAACACGAATATTTTCTGAAACTGAAACATGTTGGTTTTAAAGGTCAGATAATTTTTGACATTGTATATAGAGCATGCATAATTGTCACTGTCATTTCTATCTATGGAGCGATCACGTAGCAATTAGAGTGAAGGTATAAAAGAAATAAAAATTAAAATAAGTGGAAAATGAACATGCAATGGAGTTAAATTGTGAACGAAAGGGAACTGACATACCAAGAAAACCCGGGATTTGCGAAATATCCTATCAGAGGTTAGATACGTGTACGGTTCTCAACATTGCTTAATATCATTTCGTGAATGCCCACGTGCCACGGTTATAGTTAGCATAAGTAGACTGCGTAATGACAGGCGATTTAAAGAGATTAAACTAAAGATTTATGAAAACACTAAATCGAAAAAATAAAATATTTTTTCCCCAAAAAAATATATAGTCTGCACGTGCTGAGGTAAGTAAAATATTACCTATATTTCGGACCATACGACGCACCTCAAATTTATGGGAGGATTTTTGGAAAAGACTATTTTGTATTTTGTTAGGTACATAAAGATATTTTCAATTCCCTACTTAAGAAAGGTAAAAAGCATGCATAATATATATATATATATATATATAATATATATATATATATATATATATATATATATATATATATATATATATATATATATATATATATATATATATATATATATATATATATATATGTGGTTATCAAAATAATGGAAACAGTTAGGAAAAACATGAAATTCTTTATAAATATGGCATAGGACCATCTATGGCATTTAATACCACCTGGATTCACTAAGGAAGTGAACTATACAAGTCATGAATAGTGATTAAGGGAATATTATACCAACCTTTATGGATAAATCGTCAATGTTCCTGTAGAGATGCTATTGCTGGATATTGATTCCTGACTCTTCCCTAAAACAGACCACAGCAGTTCGATGATATTGAGGTTTAGGGACCGTGCGGGCCAGATAAGGTGTTTGACTTATGTTCCTCAAACCACGACCTGACATGTCTAGCTGTATGGATCGGAGCATTATCTCATGGAGAACGCCATCTCCAGTCAATCTCCCTTTAGGGGTTATAGTAGATCCCTTTTGAAAACCATGAGATGGGCTGCCGAAACCCTAAGAAATTTCCTCTCCATGTTTGACAGCTGGCATGAGACAAGCACGATAATACGCTTGTGTGGATATTTTCAGACATACGCACGTCTTGTTGCAGGGGACAAAGTGAACAATGATTCGTCTAACCAAATGTCATATTTTAACGTATCACTCGACCAGAATTTGTGCTCGCGGCACCACTGTAGAGGACGGTTTGTTTTCACATCCGTTACAAGTGGCTTGGGAATTACTACACTTCCGTAAACGTTTTGTTTTTGAAGTTTTCTCTTACCTGCAATGAATGGTACTGAAGCCTGCAGATTCAGATGGAGCTCTACGGTCACTTTGGCTGCAGTTGTCTTCTTTTTTGATGTCAACACACGTCAGTGTCTTTCACTATTCTGTTTCACAGAGGATGTCTTTCCGTGAACTCTATATGCCATCATGACTTCCGATATCATAGCTCTGTAAACACCCAAACCCATAGGGGCTGTTGTAAGAGATACTCCAATTAAACGCGCTTCAACAATTTGCCCTTCTGCACGGTCTACAAGGTTTGACATCTTACGCTATCCCCCAAAGAGCCTGATGCCCATAGTTTCATTACTGCTACTTTAGAGTAGAATAATGTTTACACTATATTCTATGAAAAAATATTGGTCCTTAAACTTGCTTTTTAAGGAATACGAAGCACTTCCATAAAGACCACTAATATTGATGTGTTTCCATTATTTTGATAACCACCTGTATATATATTTATAAAACATATAACAAACATATATAATAAAATATTCATTTATTTTAATGTTACCTTCGGACCATAAGACGCACCCTAATTTTAAGATGATTTGCGTCTCATGGTCCGAAAAATACGGTAAATTATTTTTTTTCATTTCTAGCTGGTTGGGACCATAAATGATGGGGACTAATTTATCCCTAAGGATAAATACGCAATGAAGGGGTTTGGCGATATTTGGTCAATAGTTAAGGAATGCGCAACCCGAAACAATAACAAATCCTCAAGTCACTCAATTCAGAGAAAAAGTATAAATAAAAAAATATACGGTGGAATCTCAATCGATCTTTCATCGAATAATTGTTTTCCTGTATGTATCGTTTATTTCATCCTGTTCCGATGATATTTCTTTGTACGCTCCCGAATCTATAGTTTTATATATATACATACATACATATATATATATATATATATATATATATATATATATATATATGTATATACACATATATATACACCCCCCCCCCCCACACACATATATATATGTGTGTGTGTATGTATGCATGTACATATGTATGTGTGCGTGTCTGTCATGCCAACTTTTTTTTCCGTTCCCAAACTTACTTAAACTCACAGCGTGACCTATATATTATTATTTTTAATTACTTATTTTTTTAAATATAAGTGTAATATTTTAAGAGACTTGTGAAAATTGAGAGTTCGCGGTTTTAGGGCGAATACACGATAAGGGAATGTGAGGGAAAGAAACTGAATTATTGCTGACCTAATGACAATTCTTACTGTAGGAAGGGTACACTTTTGGATTGTGAGGGAGAAAATTCGCTTTAATTGCGCAGTTTGGTGTACTTTCTTTAGCAGACACGAGGAACGCCTGGTGCAGGCAAGACCTCTGTGCTCTGGTTTGTGTGAAAAGAAATGGTGAACAAGGGACGAACTGTTGTAATAAATGATTTTGTGTTAAATTGTGTTCTTTTCTTGAAGAAATGGCCATGACGACTACAATCTAAAATGAGCTTTACATTTTTTACTTTTTTGGAATAATTTGAGGAAGTTACTGTGTTTTTTAACTTTATATAATATATATATATATATATATATATATATATATATATATATATATATATATATATGTGTGTGTGTCGGTCGGCATAATATTGTAGAATCTTCACTCAAAAAGGGAGAATACTGTTCTGAATTACAAATTTATTACATTTCAAATGATTAAATTGACATGATCTATATACAAATGCATAGTCCCTTAGCAGGAAAAAATAGACCCTAGTGGTCCTACAGTCTAACTGCTCGTTTTCACATAGTAACTAACTCATTCCACGGTAACAACCAATCAGATTACAGCAATCAAAGACACATTGAAAGCGCACGCTCATAGCACATGTGCGTGTCAATTCCTGTGTTGTCAAACCCATAATGCAAGATCAGATCTTACAGATCACAGTGTAAGTTATTATTAATTACTTACACACATAAATATACATATATATATATATATATATATATATATATATATATATATATATGCCTCCGTTTGTATCGTCCCTTCACAGGGGTAATGCTGTTCGCCTATATGGTACCCTTATAATAAAATGGACAGTAAACTGCGGCGTAGTATAGGCGAATGTTTGAGGACAAGTGCCTCCGCTTTATATATATATATATATATATATATATATGTATATGTATGCGTGTGCGTGTGTGAATGTATTATAAACAATATCGTCTGCGTTGTGCAGCTAAATAGGTACTAGCTGTCCCTTCGCGAGTTACTTAATTTTTTCGCAGCTTTCCTAAGTATATCCGCTATTTACATCAATTTATTATAATGAATAACATAAAAATTATGCTTATATAAAAGCTTTGAACACGTGTGTTTAATTCGTGTGCGGACTTTCCATTTGCAATGCAGGAAAAATAATAACGCGGAAAATTCAATCGAAAATAAGTAATACATTATTTATTCCCTTTTCCGCCAGCGGTGGGTAGAAAAATTCTGAAGGTCACCTACTTCCACCAAACTATGATTACTCAACTGTAAATTGAGTAACTCCCGATTACTGCCCTTTTTTAAAAATTTGTTTCCCTGGATTTTGAATTTACTGGCATTATTACTAGGCTGGGAAATCTTAACCATGAAGGCAGATTAGGCACTTCCTCTTAACCATTAATAAGAATAAATGTATTCCTCAAGTCTAAAAGCTAATCCGATTTACTCAACTATAAGTTGAGTAAACAATGGATAACTAAATTAAAGCCAGATTTATAAGACAGTCTTTTTCCACTCAACCGCCATACTTTGAATTTTTTAAATGCTCTTATATTCATTATTTCCTGAATAAATGTTACTTTAAAACACTTAAGATACGTTTCAATCATATTTGTAAAGTTCTAACAACGAACGCAGTTTCGTGTTCACAAGATGCCAAATCCTGAAACTGCAAACAACTGCTGGAAAACAACAGTTACAGTGATATTTTAACTGGTGAACAAACGATATTGTAGACGAATATACACACAAAAAATTTTTATTAGGATATTAACAAACTGAATTATAACTCGCTTTAAATGTTATGATTATATTGAGATTTGTGTACTAAATGGTGTTTAATTTGAACTTAACAGATTCTGTAAACCACGGATGGTCAAACTGCGGCTCTCCGCTCGAATTTCGGAAACTTGTGCCAGAATCAAAATATCCAAAATTAAAATGAGCGGCATGTCGAGTAACCTCCATTTTGAGTACAACTTACAGCTGTGAATTCTTCTACTCTACATTTAGGTTGATAAAAAATAAACAACGCTCAATGCTGTTAATTCAACATTTAACTCGAGGTAGCTTAGTGGAAGCGCGTCGGTCTTGGAACTGGTGTGTGTGTGGGGGGGCTCACTTCGAACCCCAACAAACGCCATTCAATAGATTCGTGTCTAGGCCGGATATGATCAGGTTAAATCCGTCGACCGGAAAGTCCTACCATGAGGTAAGGGAGGGTGGGTGAGGGTACGAGTCCCCATATGTTGCCCCTGAATGTGCTCGGTCAAGATGGATGAGGCGTCAGATGGTGGTGTTGGTTCACCTAAATGGTGCCCCTGACTGAAAGCAACCGACGATACTCGCGGCTTATGTGCGAATGTTTTCATTGACAAGTGCCCCGCATTCGCAAACAACAACATTTATACTAATTATTTTCACAATGGGAGAGTGCAATCTATATAAATAAAGCAGAAAAACTTTGTCGCGTCACGCTGACCGGGTCGACAC